>CM046881.1:399278195-399800695 GCA_025667525.1 Glebionis coronaria
GTGTCTTCTAGGAATTCTGAGTAGAACTTGTGAGTCATCCGGAAGTTGAAAATCTTTGGAAAGCACAAGTGCATCGGAATCGGTGAAGAGTACAAACTGCTTCTTGTCACAAATCTGAGAGACCGATATCAAGTTGAAGTGTTGAAGTGCTTCCACATAGTAGACCTGCTCAAAGTTTAGATTTGGAGTCTTTATCGTTCCTTTTCCAGTGATTCTGCCTTCACCTCCTCCAAAATAGACCTTGCCTCCATGAAATGGTACAAAGTTAGAAAGGAGACTTTTATTGCCAGTCATGCTCCTGGAGCAACCACTATCAACAATGCCGAGACTAGGATCCTGGTATGGAGTAACCTACAACAACAATATAAAAGAATGCAAAAGTTAGTGTCTTAAGGGGACCCAAACCTTTGCAGGTTTGAGCCTGCCTTGTGGATCATTAGAAGAATGCCAAGAAGATTGATGAGATCCACTATTGTTCCTTTGTTGCCTATGCATCATATGGATATTATTATTTGACCATGAACAACCTGCTGAGGGCTTAACAGCAGTTCCCAAATTTCCCAAACCAAAATACGTGTGGTCAAAATGATGCGGATAGTTTGGATTAAAATTTGGAAAATAATTACTGGTTGTTTGGAATCCATTATCTCTCCAATAATCAGACGTGAAAGGAGAGGATACTCTAGAAGTATTAAACATTGGAGCACTAGGATTAAGTCTTCTAGAAGCATATGAAGCAGCTCCTGGTGAACCAGGAGCAGGAGAAGCATGATTAACAGATGCATGTGTGTCATAATAATCACAATCTTTAATTAAATGAAAGGGACTGCCACAAACAAAACATGTTTTGAAAGACCTTTTATTAGAATGAGATTGTTTCATACTGCCTACTTTATTACACACATTTCTAGGAAACACATTCTTCCTAGGACTCAATAAACAAGGACCAGACACACTCGACTTGACAGCAACTTTTTCTTCACATTTCCTAGCACCAGTAGCAGCATGATCATTCGACTTGGAACTTGTAGATCTCGACTCTTCACTTGAACCATTAGATGCAGAGTCACCAGCTTTGTCACTGAAAGTACACGAGACAAAGTCATTAGTATTAGTAGAACTTGTTGGGGACTCAAGCATCTGTGATCCATCCGAGTCATTATGCCATGAGGTGGGCATAAAAGTTCCAGTAAGAGGAGGAGGAACAGCATGCATTTCTGATGCTGGTTTAAACCTATTGTAACTAGGTTTGCCCTCATCCTCTTTGTCGGCATCAAAGACACTCGAGAAAGATAAATCAAATACATCTTCTGAATCAATATATTTTTCAAATCCTAAGCCTCTTTTAGTTCTACCAGACATGCTACTGTCAATTAATTTGGAAAGATTTTTTGGTGCCTTTTGCCATTTGTCAAATCTTAACATTGTAGCATCTAATTTAGCTTGCATCTCCTCTTTTTCTTTGATACTAGCATCTTTTTCAGTTTCTGTATATTTAAGCATATTTGTAGTGTTTTCTAAATCAATGCTTAGTATCCTGATTTTATCCTCATATACACGTTGTGTATCTTGTAACCACTTCTTTTGTTGTTCCAATGTGTTTAATGAAGCCTTATATGCTTGTACCTCTAAAAAATACTTATCATTTTGATCATTTACTTCATTAAATTAGGACAACAATTCTGTGTATTTATCATGACAACCAAGAGGACAATGTTGTACCTGAGGTGAGATGCCCATAAGAGCAAACTCTTCTGCTTCTTCTGCATCAGAGAGATTCCCAGCAATCATTGCCAACACATCAGTCGAGGATTCAGCTGATTCCAGAGTAGAAGCCTGATGATCATTCCAGTTGACCATAGAGTCAACAGATACCAATGCCTTCCTGTCATCTTTAACCTCCTGAACCTTGAAAGCTGAGTACCTGTTCTTCTCCTGATCATTCTTGCTAGGGCACTCCCTTGCAAAGTGACCCTGTTGCTGGCAGTTATAGCACCTTACCTTGCTTCTATCGAATCTTGCTGGCTCACGAGGGTTGTAATTAAACTTCCTCCCTGCTTTCTTCTCAAACTTGTGAACCCTAAGAGTAAGCATGGCCATCTGCCATTTAAGATCTATCTCATCCAGATCAAGTTTATCGATCTGTTTGAAGTCATCAAAAGCAAGTTGTTGTTCAGCAGTAACATCAGCCACAAAAGAATGAAGAACAGCTTCTACCATACTACCAGACTTGGCAGCAGGATCAGGAGCAGAAGACATGGGACTAGATGCATATGACATGGGACCAGTATGCTGAATAGTATGCTGGGGAGAGACAGTATTGCTCGGGCTACTTGCATATGACATGGGACTAGATGCCATAGAACTCACAAAGGCTGAATTAGCAGTGGTGGGAAAAGAGTCACTCGGATATCCTCTCACATGAGGTTCGAATGTTCTGAGCCTATGAAACAAATCATCAAAGGTGAGATAGTCTAGTCCACCTTTGGCTTTGAGAGAAATCACCACCTGGTTCCATGAGTAGGGTAAGGCTTTAAGAAACCTTGCATTAATGTCACCATCATCAGGTTTTGACCGTAATTGATTCAATTGGCTCAAGATCTTCTGGAACCTATCATACCCTTGATTTAGACCTTCAGTTTCTGAGATCTTGAATTCGGTAAATTCATCTCTCAGCATGGACCTTCGCATTTTCTTTGACTCCTCATTCCCGCCGAACCTTGCTTTTATGCCATTCCAGATTTCTCTGGCATCATCCAAATGGTAGAAGTCACCCATGTGATCTTCAGGAAGAGATTGAAGCAAAATTGTTTTTGCTTTTACCTCATTCTGAATAGCGATGATATCCTCATGAGATTTAGGTTCAAGAAGAGTAATATTACCGTTCTTGTCTCGTCCAGTAAGCTTCCTGCCGTTTCCATTCAGAATGATCTTCCAAAGATCTTGATCAGTGTTGGTGATCCACCATTCCATCTTCATTGCCCAGTTATCATATTCTCCTTTCTTCAGAAGAGGGAATTTTCCATTCGTGTTGGAGACCGTAGCCAGGATCTGCTGTGGTTGCACAATTTTAGGAGTGCTTTCTTCTCCTGTTTGAGTAGAAGTTGAGGCAGACATGATAAACAGATTGTTAGTGATAAAAGAACTTGATTCTGCTTGTATAGAGACCCTCCCAGGCTCTGATACCACTTGTTAGGTTTACTAGATGTAGATCTTGCAGCCTGTCAGGACCGGTGAATGACTTCTGTAATCACAAGTCAAATCACAAAGAGACTCTATACACAATATGAATGCAGAATATAAATATAAACAAGAGAAACAGAATAACTATAAAGACTTGATCCTTTCTAAGGATTTCTAATATTGATAAAGACTAGAACTACGTTTTATGAAGGTGTGTCTAACCCTTCTGCCTAAGGTTCCTTTTATACTACAAGGAAACCCTAATACATCATTAAAGAAAACGTGTAAAACTGATATGCATATCCTTTCCTAACATATCTCATGCATATCCTAACAGAATATTAAGTAACTAATAAAGTTTGACTTCGACTAGGACCAGGAGCAGGACGTGCTCCTACTACGACTAGGACCAGGAGGAACTACATACCTCCTAGTCTACCTATTACATATAACTATTACAATGGTCCTAACAAGGTTGTTGTAGATATCATCAATATTCTTATCATCAATGTCATCTCTATTTTTCCAAATAGCTTTGTAAACAAACCATTCTTTCTGAAGATTGTTGAGGAATTTTGCATTCACTTGTTCTCTTGACACCTCTATGTCAAAGAATTCCAGTTGAGCAACCAGATCTTGAAGCCTATTGTAGATGGAACCAATTGCTTCATCACCATTTGTTTTAAAAGATGCAAACTGGTCTATCATCTGATTCTTTTTCTTCTTGTCGGTGGCCTCATTTCCTCTAAATGTGTTACCAATTGCTTCCCAAAGCTCCTTAGCAGTCTTATACTTTCTGAACCTTAGCTGATGTCTATCAGGTAGAGCCAACAACAAAGAACTATGAGCTCTGACATCATGCCTTCTTGCCTGGATCTCTTTGTCTGCAACATCAGCAGACTTGGTTTTATCACTTTTGGACCTTCCACCAATTTCTACCTTATCTTTGTTCTTATCTTCAACTGCTACTGTTTTGGTGAACTAATCACCAAGCTCTATAACCTCCCATAGAACATAGTGTTCCATCTTGAGATATTGTTGAATCTTGAATTCCCATATTTCAAAGTTTACAAGATTCAGAATGAGAAGTTTGAGAGCATTGTTGTTTGAGGATGAATGAGAATCTGAAGACATAGTTGATTCTGGTTGTAATGAATGTTTTGTTCTTGGTTTAATCAAAGTCTCTCAACAAGCTCTGATACCACTTATTGATCCCAAACTCGGATCTTAAACCTTAGCTTGTTTAAGGGTAGTGATAGAAAGAACGAATTCAAACTAACACTAGAGAAACTTTACAATACACAAAGTAACTAAACAAGATGCGGAAAATAGTGTTTAGCACAAGAACAAGTGTTTAAATTAAACGTTGAACTTTAATACATCAAAGATATACAAATACCCAATAATGGTATTAGGGTTCTACAACTTTAAAGTATGAAATGAAATGAACAGAAAGAGATATTCAATATGAAAACCTAATGAGTCCTTTTATAGCACAAGGACTCATGTACAAAATCACTACTAACAAACTTGGAAACTATTCTGGAGTAGTAACAGAAACACGCTAATATCTCTTCCAAGTTAATCTTTGTAGCAGGGCCTTTGACTTCTAGCAGGGGGACCAATCCCTCTGCCTTTGTTATTCAGCAGGGGGAACTTACTCTAGCAGGGGGAACTCTGACCAACCAGCAGGGGGAACTAATACTCATACATTTATTCCCAACACCAACTTATGTGGGGAACCATGGAACTGATGATAGTTGTTACAAGGAGTGAAACCATGGAACTGATGATAGCTGTTACAAGGCGTGTTTAGGATAGTGCATATGATTAGGGTACCAATATGAATATCTCGACTTCTTTGTAACTAGATAACACCTAGGAACTCATAATGTTACACATCATTAGTTAATGCTATGAATCCAAACAAGGAATGCGTAACTTATGTGTTGCTTTTGTTGGTGCTTATTTTTGTTATCGGTAGTGCCCTTGGGCTTATGAATCCAAACGAGGAACACGTTAATTAACAATCGGCCGAATAATTAAACATTCACGGAGAAAACACGTTAATTAAACATTCAAACAACAAACATAACACATTAACCTTGAAATTAATACATAGTAATTTACATTCGGTTATCATTGAACAACCCAAAATACTAGTTACTGCCTACCCATATCGAAAACCCAAAACAACAACCCTTCATGATCCAACCAGTTCACATCGCCCTCTGCCTTGCTGAAAAGTCAATCTTGTCAATAACCTTGTTGTGAATATGGGTCACCATTTTCATCAACATCCTTGCCTTGCGCATGTCGGCAGTTTGGAGTGCCTTGAGCTTTGTGAGATATGCCCTAACACATCTACAAGGATTGCTATTTTGGAGCTCGAGCTCAACTCCCCCTACACATGACCCGTTCGGTCAGGCGTTGAGAGTTATTCATCACCTCTCTTGCCTGCCATATGTCCTCGTCAATCTCTGTTTGGTATGCGGATACCATCATCTCACCAAGGTTAAATGACCCAGATATACCAACTAGTTCAACAAATCGAGCCATTTGTTATGAAGAAGATGGAAAGTTTTGTGTTTGTGTGTGTGTGTGTGTGTGTATGTGCGTGTGTGTGTCTGTGTGTGTTTGAAGCTAATATAGTGTCGTGATGAAGAAGATGGAAAGTTTACCATCGTGCAAATAATGTCCCCCAAAGAAAACATGCCAGTGTAAAAATGACGTGGCCCAAAGATAGTATGAATGTTTCGGGGACGTTTTTTGCTTTAACAAAGGTGGGTTTCTGGTTTCGGGAAGCTACAATGAAGGTTTCGGGTGGCCAAATAACGTCCCTCAATCTAACAATGACAATGTAATAATTGCGCAAAAATAAAATGTGTTTAAAAGTGTTTTCGGGGACGTTTTTTGCATGAACAAAGTTGAGTTTAGAGGGGGAAGCTACAGTGATTACGAGTGGGGAATGCTTTCGGGGACGTTTTTTGCAGCTCATGAAAGGTAGGGAGATTGGTTGGCACGGGAGATGACGAATATACCGTCACGTGCAAGGCACGTGAAGGAGTTAACAACCAAACGTTAAGAAAGGTAAAAGAAAAAAGACGAATCGGGGGCATATTTGCATTGAAAATGCAAGTTCGGGGGCAAGAACGCTTGTACTTCTCATTCAGGAGCATATTTGTATTTTTGGGAAAGTACATAAATATTTTTTACGGTTTACCCTTAAACTATATACAAGAAAGGGATAAACTCTAACAAACTATTTACAACTTTAATCCTTATATTTGTTAGTACTATTTTCTAAATAACCAAAATAAGAGCATCTACAATGCATCAAGGCTGTGTTTGGGCAGTAGCAGTGGACGGTAGCTATGAGCAGTGACAGTGAGCAGTAGCTGTGAGTAGTAGATGTGACAGCTCACCGCTCATTTGCCACCGCTTCTTAAAACAAGCATTGAAAATTAACCTTCCTAAAAAATAGCACAGCCCCAAAATGCTCACCACTCCTGTTGCCAAACGACCACTAAAAATTAAAAAGCTCACCGCTCGCTTTGCCAAACAAGCAATAAATTCTAAAATGCTCTCTCTCACTGTTCATTGCTTCAAAATGCTCTGCCACCGTTCCTCGGCAAACATTACCCAAGTCTTTAAAGACTTGATGCATTAAATGCTTTAAACGCATAACACAAGTATTAGCTAAAACTTGATGGAAAAATTAATAGTTGTCAAAAAAACAAAATTTTTCAAAAAGCTTTCACTACAATGCGGTCACATCAAGATTTGAACATAGTAAAACACATCGAGCACATCGAACATGTTTGACACTCCTTAACTCTCTCACTCACAATCTGAATGAAAACAGCAACAAATCAAAACTCATAAAACAATACTATGATTCTCGCCAACAACATTCATTTCTTGACAACTATCAAACATAATAACAATAATATCCAAACACCCCCTAAATTCACTCCACACTTCCAACCCCAGTCCAAACCTCCATTCGCCACGTCATCCTTATTATCCATGTCGTCAACCACTCACGTTTCCACGTCAGCATCACCTGTTACTGTCCAGTCAGCAGTTCCCAACTCTGATATCACTTTGTTGTTTGTTGAAATGGGCGTTGGTTATGATCAACATGGGTTAGTTTTATTTAATTTAGTTTTGATATATATATTAGTATTATTGTAATTGATATATGTGATGAATAAATCAGGCAAGATGTAACCAAAGCTGCCATGAAGGCGTGTAGGGATGCTATTTCTTCTAACTCCATTCCCGCTTTTCGTAGAGGTATCTTATTGTATTGTTTTTTTATGCTTTAGGTTGTGTTTCGGATTGCTTATTTAGAGGGGAGACCTAAAATGTCTACTTAAACATGTGTGTTACTCTAGTATTAGTAGTAGGTAAATAGATTTAGTTATTCACAACCCAATAAAACGCCGACACGAAGGTTCAAACTTAAACTTAGTCGTACTTTTAGGCTACACACAATGGTGGGGGACTGGTGACGCGCCACACCTATTGTGTGGCTCCCTTGTCACGCGCGATCAAGTAGAAAAAAAGGAGGAAAGGTGACCGTCCTCACCGTTCAGACATTGTGCATATGTGGGTGTTTTTGTTGTTATTTATATGATTTGTGAGTGTGTGTGGGGTATTTTGTATGGTATGTAATATGTTTGTATAAAATGGGTATTTTAATGGTGGTGAGGGGAGTGATGATGACCATTGTGGCCGAAAGGTGAGGGGAGTGGTGATGTGACGCTGAGGTGGAAGGTGGCCATTCTGTCTAGTCTTGGGCCTCCATGTCTTTTCTCTTTACATGGTGTTTGGGATTGCGTTCGGGAGTGATTATATGCTTATTCCGTTAAACTACATTTTCTTAGATAGAAATGTTGTAGTTTGAAACAGGAGTTGGAGACCTGTCTTGTCTTTTCAGGAGGGTGTGATTTTTACACCACCCAAATTTATACGTACACCATTTTGTACAACTTATGCACCATAGTGCGTGGCATTGCATAACCTAAAAGAATGGAATCTCCACACTACCCGGTCCTATTGCATAAGTAGTTTCATGATGTATGAAGATATTTTAGTGGTGCACTAATCACGTTCTATATTAAAAAGCGGTTTCGTAAATGCAATCCCAAACACCCCTCTCAAAACGAGCCTAAGGATTGAAAAGCAAATAAGTAGTTTTAGTGTTTGGATGAAGTATAGTGTTGATGCTTATTTTATGATGAAATGAGCTGTTGTAAAAAATTGTGATTGTTTATTTTGACCACATTATTAATGTTGGATTTAAAACGACAAATTTACCTTTGGAGAAACACGAACAACTCATGAGATAGTTCCATGTTATAATCTGCGGTGCATAGTAACTTTTTTCAAAGAACTTGCTGGGGATTCTATGTAGTCATCTTACATTCTTACATAGTAATCTTTATGTCACATGAAAAGTTTAATTTATTTGTTGAGATGGTTTTCATATTATATCTACATATGTGCATATACCGTCTTCAAAAATATAAGTTTGGTATTAAATTGGGTCTCGGTTTTTTTTTGAAATTGTCTTTATCCACTAGATTCTTACACCTGGCTCCACCTCAGATCTTGCAATTTGCATGCAATTGAGGCGGTGGATTTCTTTTTCTTGCTTACTTAAGATTAACATAATGACTTATTTGAGTAATGCGGTAGAGACTGTCATTGCGCTTGATGGTTTATATGATTTGGTATACTTTACACAGACCTGAATCGTTGTTTTAGTTGGCCTTTTTCTGTCAGTTTGATCAGAAATAATAGGTATGCCGTATGCTAGAGGTGGCAAATCGTGTCCATATGTCTAAATTTGGGCTATTTGGACCTTTTTTTTTTCTAACTAATGGACTAAATGGGTATTGTCTTCTATTTTAGTTGGACTATTTGGACACCACAAAATCATTGGGTTGAATAAATGGGTATTATGGACAACATGTGATGGGTATTTTTTACCCATTATATAATCTTAAGTCTATTTTTTTCTTTTTGAATATAAACAAAAAATTTGGACCATTTGCCCATTGACCCAAGACCGTTTGACCCATGTCCATTTGGTCCGCGCCCGTTTGGTCCAAATATTAATAACCATTTAGTCCGTGTCCATGGACCAACACCCGTTTGGCCCATTGCCCATACCCGCCCTATCCGCCCATTTAGCCACCTCTACCGTATGCATACTTCTATGTCTCGAACACTTTAAGAGGGTTGATAAGAATCTCTCTTTGTAATGCAATTACTTAATCTTTTTTATGTTCTGTAGGGGCCTCATAATATGTCAGTCCCTACTATGCATATATTAACCAAGGATACAACATTTGTATGCATTTGCTTTTGCTTTTGAGGTTGATGAATTGTCCCATCTGTCATATATTAATTGCACATCTGCCTTTCAGTTTGGTCCCGAAAATAATGGATACGATGCTTTGTTTCTTTCACTTCTCTAATAAGATTTACAGCCTATTTTTCTGGATTACCATCTTTGTTTCGTTTATGTAATACTAAATGAGGATTCATTTTCTAGATGTTTGTTCTATTATCCTCATCCTGCTGTCTCCCATGAATCTTGTTCAAAAAGTTTACTAGTTTAACCCTGTAAAATATATTTCTCCGGTCAAACATGTTAATCTACATGATTACTTATAATGGAATTCACTTGGACTCGTTATTCTGAATATTCGGCGCTGATGTGAATTTTGTAGACTAATAAATTTTTTATAACTTTAGTTTCTAATAAATAATTTTAAGCGTAAAAGGAAATTGTAGTTTTTCGACCTTGTGAAAAATTGATTGCTAGCAACTACTTGTGCACAAGTCTCTTTCAGATTGAGTTGTTATAGATAAGTGTCACCGCTCACTTGTAGAAGGTTGTAGTATCCTCATTTATTTGATGTAACCAAGCACGTGCTACGTAGAAGTGTAGAACTAGAACCTAGGTGTAGAGTATCATTTTCGCATTTTTTAAAATTGATTGTTGTTCATTAGTCTCACTTGCACATAATGTGACATTGCAATTCGTTGATAAGCATCAAAGTATGTTTGTACATGTAGCTGGTACGTTGAACAATTAGGTTAGCTTACAGCATTTGAAGTTTAATCTCTCCATTCCATACGATAAGATGCTTATTACATCGTGATGTAATGGCTAACTTATGTTCATTTGTTGTAGATTATTATTTATTAGGTTTAGTCAATATTGCAGCATCATTTTTGAATTACTTATGTGCCGTTCCTAAAGATGTTAAACGTTCTTAGCATGAATTGTAGTCATTTTAAAGCAAATTAGCACTGAATACTGATATATTATAAGCCGGTCAGTCTGACTACATATCAAATTTTCCATGCTGTTTAAATTCATCCAGGGCTTGTTTAAACCCGTTCACACACTACCACTACTCTTAAGAACTTCTATAGACTGTTGTACTCTAATCTCCCTTCGAGATCACAATATAATATCTCTAGAAAGCCTAGTTATTTCATATCTCTCTAATATATTCATATGATGCAAGTTTTTACTTGTTACAACTGATTACTTCTGAAAACATGTATAGATTTTCATCATTACGTAGAAAACTGTACCTTAATTGCGATAAGTTGGCAGGCTTTTAGAACAGCTTGATTAACCACTTCCTCCTTTAAGCATCTTATAAAATGTGTTAATCTTATGCTAAAGTGTACCTGATGTCCAAAACAAATCCTAACTACGCAAACGTAGCTTATATATAGACATATAAGTGGTGTAATGTAATGTACATGCTCAAGGAAGTATTAGAAAAGAAACAGTTAATTCCTATTGTTTTGGCTCTTACCAATAAAGTTCATAGTTAAGAAATTTAATATCAACATGATAATTTCAGTGCAGTAATTATTTTGATGTTCATGTGATATCGGTTAAATATAACAATTCATGCAGTACTACTGACATTGCTTTTTATAGTTCTGTACCACTTCGATAGCATAGATACACATTTCACACACCTTAAAACCTGTAAAAGTCAATATTGACTTTGTTGGGTTACATCGCCCTGGAATTAGTCGGCTCGCAATGTCGAGTTGGAAAGGTATTAAAAAAGTAGACTTCTCGTGATATGTGAAATTCGTAACATTTTTCTCTATGTAAGTGAAGTCTTTATATCTTTAAAGCGGAAACTACTGTTGTCAGTTCAATTCCAGTCATTGGTGGGATATCTACTCTATTGCTCTTTTAACCTTCTGAATGTATAAGCTATAACTTTTCTTGCTGAAGCGTCACACACTCACACATCTTATTTCTTGCTTTAAGACATCACTATAAACTGTATCCATCCATGGCGTGGATGGATCCAATACTTTAACTTGATTGCTTGTTTAATAGTGAAGTCTTTAACTTCTTTTAGTCTAGGACCTAAAAGGCCAAAACCGTTCAACCTTTGCCCATTTTCTTCCAAAAGCGAGTTAGTATTCTTAATCCTTTCTTTGGAAATTTTCATAGCTTCCAGTCTCATATATATGTATATATATATATATATGAGTAAAATTTTGGCCGAGATGACCACGCTATAATTGTATCATTGACAAAATGTGGCCAAAGTATAGTAGATCAAACTTAACTAAACGCAGCCAAAACGTAAGATTCTGTCAAACACTTGATTTCATTAAACTTATTGGTATAAATAGATTTTTCAGACATTAAACGGCAAAATCTAAAATTATAAACTTCAAAGGCTTAAATGCTTTTAGAAGTAAGTTGCTAAGCTCGTGATTTGGCTCATGTAACAGTCTAGGCCCACAAGATGCATAAGGCATGGCTTTCATGATAGGATAGGATCATTGGTGATCCCATGTGGATACATGTTAACCATGTTAGGATGCAAAAACAGCTATGGAAAGTAGAGCACACAAAAGATGAAGAACACAAATTATACTGTGTTTGGTCAAATGTAGTCACCTAAGTCCATGAGACCATGACTGCACTAGCCAGTCAGTACTGTAGACTCTAGACTAGTGTTTAGAATTACATCAGAGATATTTATAAGCTACGGACTGGTCTGTAATCTTAATATGTTTGGATTAGTACCCAAACTAAATAGGCCTGGCTTAGCCATAAACATGTGATTGATCCACTTTTTGCCCACGACCTATCCATAAAACATTACTGTTGATGTGTTTCTTAAGCTCAATTCTACTTCTTTTGAACTAGTTTTTATTTTCAGGTTTCTTGCACAATCTTGCATACATGTGCTTCGTCTACTTTTTACACAATTCAGCTTATAAGATGTGTTGTCCTTTTTTAAAAAAATAACTTGCTACCTGATAGACCATCATGACAAGTGTTGGTGGTCGATTCGTTCATTTTAGCCACTGTTGGCTCCTGGAACTCGCATGAATCCATTCGAAACTTTAAGAGGACCCCACTTTTAGAAGTACTTAGAGGAAACATCTTAGAACTGTACCTTGAATTGGAGTCGACTGAATTTGTCCTCCATTGTTGTAAGATGGATTTTTTTCCGAGTATACAAGTATTATGAAATTGCGAGGCATTGTAGCCGACTAACAATTCTAGGTATTTACACTCGGAGAATTAGCTAAGTCTCTTAATAAAATATGTGAACTGAGCCATGCTTCGTTCTCTGTTATTCCATAGCATGCATCATATTAATGCTATATTCGCTATGTATTCCTTCAACTCCTGGGAACTTACACTCCCCCATGTAGATAGGTCCTTGACTCTCAAACAAGAGGTCAAGGGTTCAAACCTCACTAGGTGTGTACATTTGGGGGTGGCCACGGACGTTCACCTGCGACGACTCCGGGGTATCCAAAAGGGTAGTCGCCCTGGGTTTAGTCGGCTCGCAATGTCGAGTCGGAAACCCAGGATACCCAAAAAAAAGAATGTTCCAGTTCCCAGCTCCCAGTTCCCACTTCCCTTGGCTTCATTAACTACTATCCAGAACACGCTCTCATTTTGGCCTAATTTTGTTTTCACCTTTCTCTTTGAGTTGAACTTGTTATCATTCTGTGCAGTTAAATTTGGATTTTTCTTCTCTCTCTATTAGGAGTGTGTTGTTTCCATGCAGTTATCAATATAACAGTTTTTTTAATCAATTTGGACTTTGTTCGTCCTAAAATAAATGCAAGTAATTCTTTCAGGGTCTATACCGGGGGTGTCATTTGATCGAATGAAACTACAGATAAAACTTGGTGTTCCTCGACCTCTTCAATCCACGTTGGATATTGAGAAAGTGAAGTCTGTATTCCCCTAGTAAGTCTTCAACCCCAGTTTATACTACTTTTGACTTGTAAAGAGTTTATTCACAAGTAGTCATGTTATATTTGTTGTGTGTGATAGTGGGAAAATCGAAAATGTTGAAGTAGTGGATGGTGGATTGATATGCTCAAGCGGTGTACATGTGGAAGAAATGGGAGACAAGGATGATAACTGTTACATAGTTAACGCAGCTGTATATGTTGGTTACTGAGTTGCTGTTTCATCCAAATTTGGTTCAGGTCAGTATTTTTCTTAAGTGACATTAATTGAAGACATTTTTATCAGTATCCCGATGATACTATAATGTGGTTTATTTAGTTGGAAGGAGCTTCATTTTAATGGGAATATCTAGATATATGATCGGCGTAATAATCTCATCACCCAACACCGTCGTGCTCTATCTGGTTTAGGTAATAGGTAGATCAGAGTGTGATTTTCTTGTTCTATGACTAAAGTTGTTGATAAACAATATCCTGGATTTGGTTGTGGTTTCATGTTATTTAGCTGTGGATACATGATTCACACGTTTCTGCGGAATTTTATTTTTCCTTTCCTATTTTGATTAAAGTGATGGTCTTTTCGTAAATGAAACACATAATTTCTAGTCATGCCAATCTCTCATTGTTCTTTTGTAAGTGTGCTCGATTAATTTGAAGCTTGGTATGAAATTGTATAGAGCTTACTTCATGTGTCTTACAGTTTTGAAGAATTAAATCATGTAGCAGCGTCAGTTGCGCAATGATAAAAGTTGAATAGAAACTAACCAATATTTACTACAGAAACAAACATATACTACGATACTTTTTATAGCCTTACCTAATAATCATATACGGTTTCTTGTTCGAAACAAACATCAGTCCTGCCTTGAAGTGAAAAATTCACTACTTTGTGCTTAAAACATCGTTTTTAACAAAAGAATGTCAAAGTTTGATGGTCTTTAAATGGTTACTTTACAAAAATTGCACTTGTGTAAAAACGATTACTCTTTTGTGAAGAAAACACAAACACGATGCTTTCGGTTTCTTTTAAACGGTCTAGTGCGATTCAAAATAACTATGAAATATGATAGCGGGTTTTCAAACTTGAAGAGATTATGAGTCAACATCAGTATTGCATATTGTATAAGATGATTATTTGACAAATAGGTAGATGATTGTAAATAATCTACAAATTATATCTAAATGGAATTTATTGTAATTTATATCAAAGAGAATAAGTAACAAGATCAACATTGCCATGCTCTTTGGCTTTTAGCTTTGACAATAATTATGGTTATACATCAAAACAAGTTATCGAAACCACACTCTCCTAATACATAATCTTCTATCACTCCTCTTTTTGGCTTATTGTATTTCATTATGAATCATGTTCATAAACTTTACAAATTAACCATTTTACATATCTTCAATCGAGAACGTATTCATTGTGTAAGAAATAAATCATCTACGTACGAATTTGCCTATTTTTCAAGTGAGAAAAGATGCATACATGAGTTGGTTCCAAGTATCAGGTAACCCAGGAACACACCAATGGCTGCAATCGACACCAGAGTCGCTATAAGATGAAGGATGTGCATCTTTCCTCAACTGAGACAGTGTTGTGACATCAAGTAAGGTGACTGGTTTCTTTATGCTACTTAGGACTTTGTTTAATACAACTTGAGCTTCGGGTAAGCCTGCTGGGTATGATCCTCCTTCTATGGGCTGTAGTTCTCCGTAGCAGTTTCTTGATGATGATCCCCATTCCTTTCCCCTATTAACATATATTATTTTGTTATTGAATTAGATTCAAAATCTTCCACAATTGTTTTTATATTATGGGTATTTTGGTGGGAAATTTGTACACGGTTTTATCATGTTGATATATAAAAAAAAAATAACCGAGTATGAGGTGATGCAGGGTGTACTTACATGTAATGTGTAGGAGAGATTCCTTGGAAGAAGACTTTGGTCTTTGCTGGGTCAACATTAAGGTCAACCCATTTTCCCCATGTCGTCATACCCTTATAGTATGCCGCTAGGCGGTCCATATCTTTTGAGATTGTTGATCCGTCTTGAAAGTAATCAAATCTGTTACATATAGTAACCGTAAATCCATAAGGTCATGAATACAACTAGTAGAACACACTTGATGTTACTATTGCAAAAATTTATATGGAGTAAGATATATGAATCTTACGGCTGTAAACTTCCCGTATGAGTCCACCAATGCCACGAGTTGAACACAAGAACATCCATGTCCTTCCATGTATCGCCTCCTCTAATGGAATTCAAGTTCAAAACCCTTCCGATGCTTTGTTTCACAATGTCTACCAAATATGGTGTTCGATACAAGTATATTGTTGCATTATAATCCTGTGTTTAGACATGATGTCAAGGTTAGTAGCTCGTTAAATTTCTAGGACATGTCACATGGTTATTTTTATACAGTACTTAATTAAGGGACACTAGTTGTAAATGTTTGTTTTTATGTTTGTTTTAATAGTTGCAAGTTATAACAACGTTAGAGATTGTTCACATGTCATGTTACCTGCTATAAAAATCCAAAACTGCACTTCTCTTTGACACATCACTGCGAATGGAATCACTTTTTGTCGGACTCTCTTATCACCTTCTACATTGGGAACATGTTTTACAACTACAGCCACCTTATTTTTGATTAATTTAGTTTACATTATTGCTACATGCATCGTTAATTATATAAAAAGAGGACCTTAATCTAGTAGTATAAAATTGGCTTAACGTATAATTTTGTAACCCAAAAATTTAGATCAAGGAAGGTTCCAACATAGCGGTATAAGGGTATCCGTAAACTAAGCCGCAATTGTACAACTTAGCACATTGTGGTTTGCTTCTTTCCTATGACTCGTAAAACAGGCGAGTACGCTCAAAAGTCATGTTTAATTTGTCTTGGATACATACAAATTTAAAACAAGGTAAAACGTGACCTTTGGGCCCCTCACTAATTGGTTTCACGGGCAAAACATGTAAGAGGCAAAAACACAATGAAAGTGATGTCCAACTTTGAAAGCTTAGACTTCACCTATGAATTGTCTAGGTCTAAATAAAACACAAAGGGACTAGATGCATGTAAATTATATGCATGTATTCAAAATAATATATATGACCTGAAATTTCAAATCATATCATGATATGCCGTAGTTGTTAAAATTGATGAATGTGACATGACAGAGACATGTGAATCACAAAGCAAGCACAAACAAACATGCACTAATTTGTCTATATAGTTGACACTCATTAACCCATAGAGCAACTATCCTCAACCCATGCTCTTTTTTCACTCCACTGTGGGGCTTTTGGGCCCTGTCTAATATTTAGTTGTTGACATATTCAACCAAACCATCAATCATATTTTCAACAAAAAGTTGAATCACCAAATGTGCAAAATAGTATCAAATTTATTCGTGGATGACAGTGAAATACTTGGAGTATTTCTTATTTGCTGCTTTTTCGATATCAAAACTATTGGTTTTCTGTCGGTTCCTATATGTACCCAAATAATGGCCTTGCTTGTATTTTAATCAATTAAACAAGCATAGTTTGATCAGTCGGGACTTGGGAGAACTCTTTTCCTTTGGAGCATCTCTAAGTTCGGGCAGGGTAAGACTGTCTACATCACACCTCCTCTATATCTCGTAAAAACAGAATTGGATATTGTTGAGTTTTCGAGTTATTTTGTATTTTAATCGGTATAACAAGTGTTTAGCAATAAAGAAAATTTTTTGATTAGTGCCACTGTTGTTTTGATTGCACTTTTCTTAAGTTGTATATTGTCAATAAACAAATTTTTTGACACCAAGCAAACATGTATAGCATTTTAACTTGTTAATTAATATACCATATTTCTCCCTAAGTGGAGAGTTTTTTTGAAAGAGAGATGATTTGTGTACTCATAAAAATGATTGATATACTTACGGTACAAGTAGATAAAACATGCTATAAAATACAGTATAACTTATTAGTGCACAATGTTGAGTGTCTCATTTCAAGTTCATGTCTATGTAAATCAATTCCCTTTTCTAATATAGTAGACACATATAGTGTAGTTTTAAACTTGGTTACTATACCATATTTGGGCAATGGAGAAAAGATATAAAGCGAATAAAGAAAGTGAAAAAAGAAGGAAAAAGACCTGAAAAGCGAGGGAAGTAAGAACATCTCTATGCAGAAAAGCAGTCTTGGAATTTGGCACCGACGCATGAAGCAAACAAGCCAATGATTCCCATTGATTCAAACTCAGTGAGTCACCCACAAACATCACCTTCTTTCCTCTCCATTTGTTCAACATATCCACTCCATCAAACCTACCATTATTTCATCATAAACATATTTAAAAAGAAATGATTTGCACAATATATTCTCATCCATTGGAACACTTCAAAACATGCATTAAACAGTTTTATTGTAAATACAAACCGCTAAAACCATTTGTACATTAGAGTGTCGCAATCAAATTTATGAGTATCTCGTGACTAAAACAAGTATTCATTTATTTTGAGACGGCTAGGTAGACTCTTTTACGGCAGATCTCAGTTTATATATTAGAAAAAAAATCCAGAGACCTAAAACTCATGACTAATTTAACGAAAATTTATATTAAGCAACAAACATCAGAAACACTCTCTAGTTACGCGCATGAGATAGTTACTAAATCAACTATTCGAGTGAGGTTCTACTTGAGGTGGAATTATTGTTCCTTCTCATTCAATGAGATATAAAAGTACAAAATTGAAGAACTATATTTATTGCAAAGGTGTTACTACTTCTTTTAATTCCATAGCTTTTAAATTGTACCAAGCAGTATAATAAATATGGATAAGAGGGGTACTTCATACTTGTGTAAGTTGGAAGACGTTTTATAACTCAATTTGAATTAAATTCTGATGTATAGTTGACCATAGGTCTTATCAGTTCTTTGGTTTCAAATGGTTTGATCAGTGAGTACCACTTTTGGAAAAGAGACACATTTGTTTCTTCCCTAATGTTAGTGACTCTTGATTTTGAGTTTTCATCAGGGTTAAAAAAAGGCCTTTTATTAAACTCATATCTTATACACTTTTCAAAAAAATGAATGAGGTTTCTTGTTCATTGTCAAAACACTTGAGTTTAGTGCTAGTCAATATATGACAAAGCTAAGGTCATGCAGTGACTAGCACTATACACAATGAGCTAGTGAGATAGATAATGTACCTTGGGAGGTCACAAGAATCAGGTTTCCAAGCATACTTAAGATACTGAAGGTCTGAACGACCATGTTTAAGACAATCAAATTCAGAACCAATAAATGGACAGCTTGAAGCTGCATAAAGTGGATATGAAGTGTCTACAACCCATTTTCCTCTATACAAATCACACCCCAATAAGCCTCTTCCTCTTCCTCTTCCTTTTCCAACTTTTCTCCCCCTTGCAACTTGTCTTCCCCTTAATGAACTACTTACACTATAGTTTCTACTATGTGTTGACAATGAGTAAACTTGTGTTTCTGCCAAAGTTACAACAACCAATAGTTGCACTTGAAGTAGTAGTGATAGAAGAAGAAAAATCTTACTTTGGTACCCAAAACCCATATCTTTATTGGATTTTGGTAAGGAAGAAATGTGTGTAGGGAAAGCTGTCCTTATGCTATTTGGTCTCTCATGCCATTACCCTCTCACTCATTTTTATATGTCAAAAAGAGCCATGCTTAAAAAAAATAGAAAAACATATATACAAGATCATATAGTATCACTTTATGGAACAAGGACATTAATAATTTAGCTGTATATATGCGTTTCTAACATTTAAACTACACGAGGATTAATGCCCGCGCTCCGCAGCGGGGCATTTTGGTGCGATGTTTATAGAGGGAGAGAGTGGAAGGAGGTAAGCTTAGCTTTTGTTGTCAAGAATAGCACGGTATTGTATATTGTTTTTTTTAGAAAAGCAACACTTGTATTAAAAACAACGAAAAAAAACAAAGTACAAAAGAAATGGCGACCCCTCAATGTGACATTGCCAACCATACTGAACTACACCACTCACACAAAAAAAGGCCAGACTGAATGGAATAACAGTGGCATAAAAGAGCATGTACCACATGAACAATATATTTAGATGATATATGGAACCATGCTCATAATGCCCACTGCCACTACAAATAAACACTCCAATATATCTCAGAACATGATCTTGACTCACTAAGCATATCAACAGCGCTCACCTTGCAGACAAACCGAATTACAGCAGCCATCACAGAGGCGACTTAACAAATCAGCACCCCATTTTAACATGTCCAGCAGCACAGTGCACACATAATAATTTGCAGCAGTCATCATAATGTAGACACACCATATCAGCAACTCAAAAAACATACACGACATAAATGAAACAATTGGTGCTTCAAGACATATTAAAAGAAGATCCCAATTTGTAGTGGACTTGCAGTTCTCCTTCTAAAGTTCTTTCAACAAAGCAAGTACCTCAAGAAAAGAGTCGACACTAAAGCCCAAATCAACCTGCACATAAAAAAAGTAACACATCTATACATAATTTAAAACCTCGATTTCATTAAAAATCTAATTCATAATTGGTAAATTGTTAGCATCACTATTTCACATCATTCAAAAGTAGCCGAAAGCATATTTTGCAGCAGTATGTGTGTTTGGTTCCTGGTTTAACAGCAGCCAAACACCCCTTTGCAGCAGAATGGCTGAATGGGTGTTTTAACAGCAGCCAAAGACCCCCTTTATTATGCTTTTATCATAAAGGGTGCCTTGAAAATTCACAGTTTTAGCATATACAGTAAAAGATAGTAACTTTAACAATAGTGGAGTAGTAAGTGCGTCAAGGCTCGTGAGGCAAATCGAGAACATAAAGTTGAAATACCAAATGTGCTAGTATTGAAAACGATAAGGTAACTCATAGAAAGTTAAAAGCAGCACCTTTTTGAGACTTTGTTTAACTCGTCGAGTGATGGTTTTGGCGCTTCAGTCGACAACTCTTTTTTAGGAGCTCCACTCGTCAGTTCTCCACCACTCCTTAAAAAATTAACACAACTGAATATTTTCATCACTCGCAACAAAGATTGATTATGAAATAAAAAATCTAATTAGCAAAGTGGCATGATACCCATGGAAAAATCATATAAATCATAACTCGGGGGCGTTTGTCTAAGGTCATATCGCGGGGTTGTGGCTCATTTGGTTTTCAGCCTATGTTTCATAAGATCATTTTTTGGCGTACTTCAAAACATTTGCACTAACATAAGCTTGAGCTTCTGAAATGTAAGCCGACAACGTGATATAATTTTAACGAATACCCCCTCATCATAGATCAACCATAGATTTTTAAGCATATAACAAATTTATCCATTTAGATACATTGTTTACCCTCTATATGCCGTAAGTCTAAGGTTATATCACGGGCCTGTGGCTCATTTGGTTTTCAGCCTATGTTTCATAAGATCATTTTTTGGCGTACTTCAAAACATTTGCGCTAATATAAGCTTAGCATGTCATGATAAGCTTATATAAGCCATAAAGTTTCAAAAGATACATTGTTTACCCTCTATATGCCGTAAGTCACAACAACTTGTGCACCGTGCTTATTATCATCCCATTAGCTAAAAAGGGATTTTCGTTTGTCACTGATCACCACAGAATAAGTATATCGCAGGCCTGATAGGAAAAAAAAGAAACAGTTAAAACACACATAGAAATTCATAACTGACAAAAGTGATTTTTTAGCAAAGACATAAGACAACATCATGCTAAATTTTGGTCAGTTCCCGCCACCAACACATGGGCTAAAATTTTATGTCTATTATATATCCTCAAAGATTAATAATATCAGAAAACACCACATACGATAACGCGTTTTACGAAATGATCTGATATGTAGACAACTTCTTTTTTACCCATGGTCAGCAAAAAATTATAATTTAAACAAAAATCATTATTTAATGTATATTTCAGATTTTCACAACAGTAACCAAACATAGGACTTATGACATAGTATGTTTTAGACCGATATGTTATTCTTGATTAAGTTGCGCATAAGCCGCTTGTTGGATGCTTTCCGACATTTTCAACTTGCAAGAAATTTCCTTTTTTCAGCTCTTATTCAAGGTTCCTGCAAGATCAGACACATGTAAATTTACCCTGCTATTCATAGTCCAACACCAAACGTGATTAAACGTTAAAACTCACTAACCGGAAGGTTTCATAGAACTTACGTGATAGTGTGTTTTGAAGTCCTTCCACGTATACGGATGGCAGAAAATGATCGGACACGAACTTTTCGACAAACAGTAGTATTCCACTATTCCACCTTAGCAGGAGCTCTATTTTGATTTTTTGCTAGGAAATATGCGTGCGACCTTTCATGGTCTCGTTTTCTGCCCCACAGGATGTGTCATCGGCCTACAAATTCATAGTTGAAAATAACATTAAAAGTAACAAACCGTAGCTAAGTTGAAATGGATAAGACGGTTAGTCCCTAAAAAGTGGACTATGAGATTTTCCAAGTTAACGTGACCACATAAGCCGTTAAAGTAAGGTAATCCAAATACCCCCTTAAATAGATTTTATAGCGATAGTATTCCAACGCACAATATTTAGGGGGTGTTTGGATTATAGAATCTATTCCAACGCACATTATTGCGGTTTTTATAGCGATACATTTTTTTAAATAGTAATATAGATTTACATAAAACCCACGTTAATAGTAATATAGATTTCCATAAAACCCACGTTAATTCATACAGAGGGATAATGATACCGGAAATAAAGTGACTCATCTCTTCTATTTAGTATAATTGTACCCAACTCTCTCTATCCAAAATAATTACCTCAAATTTTTTACATGGCATGACCTTGCTGCCGTTTCCGGGTTGCGTCCTCGAACACCATGAAGTCGCTTATAAAATCTGAAAGAATAACAAAAGGTTTACTTGTAGGTTGTATCAACATATTAAATAGCAAGTTAAAAAAATAGTGATAACCTTCAATATTAACATAGCCTGATTCTTTTGTACATCATCTAAAAGACGTTTTCTGACAACTTGGACATTAGACACACACTGAAGGAGCGTTTATAACTAATACAAAAATAGAAGCTTTGTAACACCTTAGCGTGCAATGGGTTTCTTTTCTTCACTATGATGAAAACGCATTTGTAACAGCAAAAATTAAAGGACTATGCACATAGAGATGTAAAAGTGAGTTTTTTGGGTTTTCTAAAATCCAAATAAGGCGAAAAAAAGAAGCATACCCTCCTGAAAGTGTATGTAACAAAAAATATATCTCTCAAACAAAACAGACATGAATAAAAGACTACAAACAATTTATAAACCCTTTCAATTAATCACAAAGGAATAGGAAAACCTCAAAAAGAAATCACAAACTTAATAAGACAAACAAACCATCAATTAAAGTAGAGAGAATTGCAATCAAAACAGAAAACTTACTAATCGAGAAGTAAAGAAATCATTCAAGCACGGAACCCAAAAAAAATTAGGTTTCCAGCAAACCCAAAAATCATAGATTTTAACCAGCCACCAATACATTCCACTACACCAATGTCACCGATTCACTCTTGCAAACCCAAAAATCATAGATTTTGTTAATCAACGGATGGGAGAGAGACATGTTAGAGACAGGTTGAATGGCAAAGATGACCTCCTGTAAAAATAGTAACATAAAATATACCCAATCAAAACCAAAAAGCTTGAATCTTTATAACAATAAAAAGGATGACAATCCTGAAATCAAATATAAAAAAAAAGATTGAAGACTATGCACATACCTTTTTATCGCAACCCATCGAACAAACCCATATCTAATTTGATAGAGAGGTGGCTGGAGAGAGAAGCGTGTTTTGAGAGAGTGAGAGATGAAGACGGTAGTGTGTGGGTGGGAAAAATAGATCTAGGATCAAGATAATCACCCATACCAGTGAACAGCTTGGCAACCCATACCGATGAACAGCTCTTCAAACGTATACACGGTTGAGATGTGCATTTGATTGGCAACCCATACCGATGAACAGTAAAGGTATAAAATTGAACGGTAGATAAGAGGGTCAAAGGTTTCTCCCCTCACAACATTTATAATGTTTTTTATTCATGTATTTCCCAATTCCCCTTATTGTATTAAGGGGGTAATGTGATTTGAAACATCACTTTGATTATTCGTATTAACTGTTGATGTTTTACTATCTGGTTCTTGCAAGTTGCACCCATACTTTTCTAAACATAAGTAATATAGATAGTTTAACTATTGGTTCAAAATAAATTAATTTAGTATAAAACGTTTTTTTTTGCTAATGTCCGAAATATACAGTTTAAGAGTGCATGGATTTAAAAGGAGAATGTGATACAAAATGTTGTGTTTTCCCTCTCTAGATCTGAAATATTTTAAAACGAAAGGTAAGAGATCATTTTAGACCGAGCGTATTATGGCCTCGAGACCAAATCTCAGGGACTTGAGGACACGTTCTCCTTTTTACGTGTGAAGTTAGGTCAATGCCAAGACCTAGTCGATGGGAGGATGAAAAGTGAGGCTAACGCTCCGTTAATAAAAAAAAACTTTTAAAGTTTTTGATAACTTTATCCTTGTTAATACTTTAACACTTTCATTTTGTATTTACATTTTCAAACACAATCAAGCTTTAAAACTGATTTAGTGGAACACATATGATGTCGAACAAATGCATACTAATTTGTAATTTGTTTTATTTGAATTTTTGTTATAATATGTTTTCTTTTAATTATTGATAAAACCATAATTTTAGTGTTTAAAAGAAAAAAAAGTAAAAGTTGATGATGAAATTAGTTGTCTTATTGCTATATAACGATGGCAATGTTGCTTGTAAAAAAAGCAAGCGTGACCATGAAATAGCGATGATGGTTATGCAATCTTATAGTGTGTTTTCAAGATTGTTTTAATGAAGTAAATGAAAGAAAGTGAAAAAAAATAACATTAGTTGTGTTTTTGAATTTTACTTAAGAAAGAAAAGAAAAGGAAAAAGAAGTAAATCTAGTGTTATTTTGATGATTTTGGAAGTAAATGGTTTCCTTCCAAAAGTGGGATAAACTATTTTCTTTCAATTCCTTTACTATCTTTTACTAATGCTTCTTGAGAACACAGTGTTAGTGTCTTTCTTTTTTACATCCAGCCTTACATAATGAAGTGAGATCTTATTATTAAAATGCAAAATTTCTTTAACACTATGTTCTCTAGATTTATTTTGAAGAGAAAAGAAAAGATTCGAAAAGAAACTAGAAGTTAGTTGTGTTCTTAAAAAACAATTTTATAAGAGAAAAAAAAGGAAGAGAAAATGTCTTTTTTTTTTCTTCGCTTCTTTTGTCTTTAATTATTTTCCTTTCATCCTAATAATAATTTAAAAACACAGCGTAAACCTCGCGTATAATTAAGACCGTCTATCAAGACCAATAGTTGATTCTATTACCCGAGATTGAAACGGGCTATGCTGGTAAGCGGACATGCGAGTAAGACATATGAAGCGTGCTAACATTCCCGGCTTGTTTAGCACAAAAAATCATCCCGACGACATATTATTAGATTCTTTGAAACTTGATCACCATTACATGCGTTAAGTTGACATTTTGTGCTGCAGTCTAAATAAGATACTACATCACAATCTGTAAGCAAGAACGTTAAGTATTAAAGTATTAAAAGAAGACACTATTATTGAGAAAATAATACATATGAAATCGGTGTTTCACATGATAGAGTTACCAAATTTGGTTTATAATATTTGAACCTTGGCTGGATTCTCTATTATTGCGTTCGTAACATGAGTAATGAGTGGTGGTGTTTTTATACAAATATATTACCATACAAAAGTGCTTTTTCATGGGAAAAGCAATGTTCGCAAGCATGTAAATAATAAAATAAAAACAAAAAAGAAAAAAAAAACAAACAAAAGATAGCCCCGCCCAGATATAATATATATATATAAATAAAATTCTCTAAAATAATATTTTTCTTGCAGAAATATTGCTCCAATAGTCTCCCACAATCACACATGATGTTTTCTTTTAAACAACTTTATATCCACAGGAGAGGGAATTAGGGATGTTTCAAAATACTCATAGATTTTTTTAATCTTAATTTTGTAAAAAATTATTATTTTTTTGTTTGAATGACAATTTTTACAACTTACACAAAGTATCTCACAAATTTTATCTCACATATCTTCACCGATACATAAACCCACAACCTTTAGGTTAAAAGGTCACTCACATACCGCTGGGCCAAGAGGCCTTTAATTTTGTAAAAAAACTTTGATTTTTTATAAATGCGCTCAATCTTAAAAGTTGTTTATTTTTTTATATTGTTAAATTATTTGTAAATACATATGTTGACTTCATCTTCTGATTCCGTCTTCTCCTCCTTACTTTTTCTAGATTGTTATTAGTTAATTTTAAACACAAAACAAACAAATTAATAATGACTTAATTCATATCTTTATTTTTCAATTAAAACTATCTAAATCCTCATCAAACACTATGTATTACTTTATATTATTCATAATACTAATCACATTACAAAACCACAACCTTAGTAAACCGGTTAAATCATTGATAACACTCTATAGTATTTTTTAAAAATAGCCTCATTGAGAAGTAATATTGAGTCACAAACCTAAAAGCATATGCAATGCAAGTTTAATACTGTAGTTTTCTGCATTTATTGTATTAAATGCAAAATACATTCAATGAAAAGGTTTTCATCAAATACTTGATGATTGACAAGTCTTTGTAAGACCTCCAGCCCAGCTGGCGCGATGCACTGGGTTTACAACCACTGTGGGCTGCAGGTTGTTGGTCGTCGCATTAGCGTAATGTAACTCATACCTCACACGGGCACACGTGGGGAATTCTCCCTGGAGATCCCTTTGGGGGCTGGGTTTGCCCGCTATGCGGTGCTCGAACTCGGGGTGCTCGTTGAAATATTACGAGTAAGCGTCCGTTGAATTATTTGCCGTTTCCAAAAAAAAACTCTTTCTTAAAGTTATTGGTGCAATGACAAAAAACACTCCTTAAAATTTTTTGAAATAATAAAAAGTCTTTTGATAATTGTTCCTATTAAAAATGCTCTAAGTATCATTTTTAAAAAAATGCATGCATTATGATGTTTTTTGTTCTTACAGCTAATTGCATGTGATTTGTATTATTCTACCCTAGCAATTGCATGTTATTTGTATACTAGTATATAATAAGGTATTAGTTATGCTATATTAACTAATAATATATCCAATGCTTTGACCATTGTTGTCTGAATAATAATAATTCAATATGCAAGTAATGTAAATTATTCAACTCGTTTTTTTTTTTTTTTAACAATTATTCAACTCGTTGATTCTGCTAATTTTGGAAAACCCGGATACAAGTAATCTCTAAAAAGGTAAAAAATATATTTGCATTCGATAAGTTGACGACTGCACCCAGATGCAAAGATGTCACTCTCCTCCGTCTTATATTAGTATTTTTTTTAAACGACGGTATTTATTAAACCTATCAAAAGCTAAAAAAAGAAAATACATAAAATTAGAGCATTGCTAAATCCTTCAACCAAATCCTCTTATTTATCCTTCTACACACAATCATATGATATTCATTTTTTCACTTATTATCTCTCCAAATCTTAACCGTCAATTTTGTCACATGTAAGAATTGTAGAAAGATTTATAGGAGGTTTTTTAGAAGGAAATAACATTTTTGATAAAATTAATAGTATCTATAGGGTTTTCAACCAAACCTATCCAACTAAAATTACAATTGAAATTTCTAGATGAAAACCATACGAAAAATTAAGAAACGATAGAATACCAAATCGTCGCCTTCCTAGGGTGACCTAGAGAAAATCAAGAGGTTACGGAAGTTCCAAATGAACCACATAAAGGCCCCCACACATTTGAAAAACAAACGAACCTTGGAAGAAACATGCACACCGCCAAGCCAATCATACCAATGTGTAATATTGTCACATATCGGATGTTCGACTCCCACCATTTGCGAGAAGGGACCACAAATCTTTAACTAATTCAAAATTGAAAAATGTGTGATTAACCGTCTCTAAGAGCACTGGGTACAGTGGTGTGGTGCCATAGCCAAAAGTGGTGTCATAACTAAAAAGTGCTACCACGTAAGATGGCACGGGAATGCTATGACACCACATTTTGTGGGTAGCAGTGAGCCGTATAAAAAGTGGTGTTATGGGTCCACATATACCCTACTTATTAAATATAAATATTTTAAAATAAGCCTGGTATGGCGAGAGAGACTTGGCACCACTTTTGATGTGGTGAGCCGTAGAGAAGTGGTGCCATGGCATGAGATTTGTGAGCCAGGATTACGACACGAGAAGGTTTGGCACGTGAGTTGGTGTGGTGAGCCATACACATTATGGACTGGTTGGCTATGGCACCACCGTACCGTGAGCTCTAAATCGACAATGCAAAAAGTACAAAGAAACGAATTAACCTTGATACCCCTCCTATCCAAATTGACCATAGACGGGAGCTTGTTTAGCCTCAATCTCTAAAGGAATATATTAACTTGAAAAAATTTCATGTTTAGTCCCTATCGTTTACACTAAACATCAAGTCTGGTCCCTATCTCAAATTAAGTGCACCGATAGTCCCTATCGTTTACATTTTGGATCAAAATTCGTCCCTATCTTGGATGGGTGTTAATTTTGTCCGTTAAGTGTAATTATTAAAAGGGTATTTGTGTCTTTTCTATTTTATCCATAAAATCATTACTTTTTTTTTCTTTATTATCAGTTTCATTAACACATCTCTCACTGTCTATCTCTCTCTCCTGCAAACATCTCTCATCTCACACATCTCTCATCTGTATCAGTTTCATTAACACCACTCGCACCATTAACTTCAGAAATCGAGTCCTTTGCTGGCGTAGAAGGTGCTACATCCTCCTTCTCCACACAAGCCGCCTTCTTTTCCACTTCACTCTCTTCCAAAACCGGCTCAACAACTTCACTGGAAGTAGGACAATCCTCCTCCTTCGACATCATCACCATTTCATCCGCCGGATCCATTATCACAGCCACCATCATGGCCACCCACTCCAGCCACCTCCATCGAAACCACCACCACATATTCGTCATCACAAATGCTAGATCTGCTAATAATATCTAAAGGTGTTTGTTGACAGTGTCATCGAAACCCACCACAGCTTCCAATATAGATCCACCTCCATGGTGAAGATGAAGACATCGTTATTGTTGATTTTGGTTGGTGTACCATGTAACAGATCAAGAATGAAGATCGATGATTCTAAAGACCTTGTTAATGTATTCTTGATTAATTGTGTCAAGATTCTTAATGTTTGTTTAGCTCCATCTTCAGGATGGAAAGGTAGTGCTGAATGGATGGCTCGTTTTCTTGAGGATCCCGAGGCTCAATACCGGCTATACCTAACACAAGAAAAAGAAATTGTTGAAAGAGAGAGTAATGACATTGATAAGGTTTACAGTGCCACTAAAGATGACAATGAAGATCTGTGTCCTTTGGTAATGAAGGAAAATCTAGACAGTGATGTAGAGAGTGATATAAAGGATGAGAAAGCTGAAGGGAATATTGAAAATGAAAACAACCATACTGAAAGTGTCGGGTAAGTCACATATGCTTTTGGCACTAGAAAACAGTACTTGGAAGGCTCTCTCATTGCAAGTTATCCTGAAGATAACAAGAAAGTCAGAGATAATAAAACTCCAAATGAAAAATCTGATAAACCCCATGTTGAAGAAAATAACTTGACATTTGAGGAGTTCGTGATGAAGGGCTTTGACACTCTCGGAAATCATCTTATATCATGTTTACAAAACTTGTACACACATATGCCGACATCAATCATTTCAAATGAGTCAGTGAAACAAATGGTGGAACTCGTATCTTCGATTAGAAGCCTTGAAGCATCCCTGAAGCTAAGAGCTGCAACAAATGTAAGGCTAAGAGAAGCTTTGAAGGGATACGATGATGGTAACGATAGTGATATACAGATCTTTTAAGATCTTTGGATCTGTTTTTTTTATATACAGATCTTGTGTGAATTTTGTTTAAGATGAAGATGTGGTGGGTGTTTGTTTAAGATGAAGATGTATGTGTTAAAGGGTGAGTGGAAGCATGGGAAATAAGTAAAAACCCCAAAATACCCCGCCTCAAACTTGACTTAACAGATAAAATTAACTCCCATCCAAGATAGGGACGAATTTTGATCCAAAATGTAAACGATAGGGACTATCGGTGCACTTAATTTGAGATAGGGACCAGACTTGATGTTTGGTGTAAACGATAGGGACCAAACATGAAATTTTTTCTATTAACTTTGATGGGGAGAGATCGATTCTAACGGGTAGCTTCGTTACCTATATCCAAAGATTGCGAGTCCACTAAAGAGCGAATAGAAGCAATGGTAAAACCCGCTGACCCACCCAGAGACCACTCCCTGCAGTCTCGATCATCAGTGAGCCGGACATTCCCGATAAAATATTTGAGAGCATTGAACTGACCTGATTCCTCGCCGCTTTTTGGTATGCGCCTCAAAACCAAATCCCATTATTGCAGACCAATGGGCTGGCTATGGAGCACCTTTTATCAGTATCCAGATTATATATACGAGGGAACGTCTCCTTAAGGGATTGGTTACCACACCATAAGTCGTTCCAAAAACTAGAGTTAACCCCATTACCAATCTTTCGAGTTTCGAGTACAGATGGAAACAAGATCAATACCTTTTGCTTGAAGACTATGAATCGAAGCAATGATGAGGCCCGTGTGCTATGTGTTAGATTTCTATGAGGGGAAATGTTAATGTCCCCTTCGACACCGTGGATACTCTTAATAACACTGTTGATCCTAAACTTAGATCAATTTAGCTTTGTGTTACCGAGATTGAATCAAGTATAACACTTAGAGAAACTTTGTGTTTATGACAATCTAAGTGTTATGCGAAATTAACACTTAGAATAAAGAACAAAGCAAAACACAATGTATACCAAACTTTCACTTTATTGATGATTAAATTACGTACAATGAAAGTGAGTAAAAACGTATATCAATATCAAACCCTAAGACCTCCTTTTATAACATAGGGAGTCTTGAACAATAATCTACTGATCAACTATTCTAGGAAAAGATAAACATAGAAAATACAATGTTGATCATATAATTCCTAAACATACAAAACGTGTTGACTAAGTAGTTGTCTATGACTGGGATTTCCTTTGTCAGCACCTTGATAAGTCTTGTCAGTTCTCAATCTATCAGCGCTCCATTTGCTCTTGTCAGCGTCCAAAATCCTTTTGTCAGCGGCTGAGTGACTTAGCTATTTTTATTCCCAACAAACACGAATCTAGAGGTCCGTATGGTTACATAAGAATCTCCATATCCACTTAAATAGAAGGCCAATATTAAGACCAAAGATACTGCCAATCCCAATACCTCCTTCCTTTTTACTAGCGAGACATTGATACCATTTAACCCATGTCATTTTTTTCTCACGAGGCTCACCTCCAATAAAAAATTTATATCGCAACGACTCAAGCTTCTTACGAATAGCAACATGCATCAGATAAATGGACATGTAGTAACTGGGAAGACTACTAAGGATTAACCTTATTAAAGATAGGTGGCTACCAACCGATAAAAGAAGGGCTTTCCAAGTGGAAAGTTGCGAAGAGAAATTTTTAGTAATGACATTCCAATTGAGACATCTATCCATATTGCAACCAACAGGAACTCCTGAAAATTTTTGATGCCCCACATCCAATTATGTTTGCCATATAAGAGGCCTCATATTCCGTAACTCCAACCCCAAGAACAATGCTTTTATGAGTATTGATACGTAACCACGAGATAAGGAAGAAGCACCGAAGCAAGCTGATAAGGTTATGAGCATTTGTCCTACACCATTCGCCAAAAAATAACATCATCCGCATACATTAGATGAGATATGTTCAAATTATCTATACCGATAAAAACTCCTTTTTAAAGACCTAAAGCCTCCACTTTACACGTAAAGGCATGTAAGCCCTCCATCGCTAATATAAAGAGAAAAGGAGACATAAGGTCTCCTTGTCTAAGACCCCTAAGAAGCTCGAACTCTTTCAAATGAGAACCATTGACTAACACTAAAGATTGGGCATTATGGAGGCAACCATTAATCCAAGCACGCCATTTAGACCCAAATCGAAGCTTATCCAAGGTTAAGTCTAACAAGTCCTAACGCAAAGAATAAAAGGCTTTCTCGAATTCAACTTTGAAGACCATTAACTCTTTCTTACGTTGACGATGCCAAGCTAAAACTTCTTTTGAAATTAGAGGACCATCAAAGATATTTCTCCCTTTGATAAAAGCAGATTGCACAAGGCTAACACAGTCTCCAATCATTGTGCTAAGTCTATTAGCTAGGACTTTACCAATAATTTTATAGTGGAATCCTATTAGACTAATGGGTCGAAAAACAGCCTTAGCATTAGAAACCTTCAGAATTAAAGCAATGAAATATGAGTTACATCCTTTGGGGAAGAAATTAGTACGAAAGAACTCATGCATAAATCGAACCATATCATTTTCAATTAAATCCCAAAAGAGCGTAAAGAAATTGAAAGTAAATCCATTAGGACCCGGTCCTCGATCACCACCGCAATCCCAAATAACATGTTTAATTTCTTCTCGAGAAAAAGATCTTTCGAGGAAGACACGTTGGTTGTGAGATATTGGTTGAAGAAACTCCGTATCCAATGTAGGGAAAGTACCTACACATGGTTGAAACTGAGATCTAAAGTGGTTCAAAAACCCAGCCTTGACGAGTTCTGGTTCCTTAATCCATTCACCATCCTTGAAAATACCTTTAATAGCCAGTTGTCATGTCTTTTTTTAGCATACCATGGAAGAACCTTTTGCTTTCATCACCCTCTAAAGCCCATTTAATCTTAGCTTTTTGTGCAAGGTCTCTCGTCTCTACACGAGCAAGGTCCCCCCCAAAACATAAGAGAATCTTTACGATGCTTGAAATCCTCCTCACTAGGAATACCAAGGTCAATCTTTACATAAACGGAGGAGAGCTATTGTTGTTGCTCTTCATTAAGGAAAAAGTATGAGATTTTTTCGTCCCAATCCACGCCCGAATAGCTCTTTTGTGATTTTGGAGCTTTTTTTAACAGTGCCAAATCACTTTCATTAACAATGTTCTCATTACTCTAGGTGTCAACAACGAGATTTTGAAATGCTTCCATCTCTAACCAAAAATGAAAAAATCGAAAGGGAGTTGGACCATAGTCTACTTGGAGTTCCTTTAAAAGAATGGGTCTATGATCTAAAATGCCTTTTTCTAGAACGACACTTGTAGATAGGGAAAATACTCAAAGAAATTATCAGAAACCAGGAAACAATAAAGCTTGCTCATCTTGGACCCCCACTTATCCGTCCAAAATTATATCCACCTAGAGGGACATCAATAAGAGAGGCGTCATCTATAAACTCGTTACAAATCTTGGCTTGTCAATAATTAAAAACCAAACCATGCCTTTCACATGCTTCACGAACTTTATTAAAATCTCCCATCATAACCAGAATACCATCTCATGTGTTAGTAAAATTTGATAAGGTGGACCAAAGGAAAATTTTACTAAAAAGATTTCGTGGAGCATAAACTGTAATCTACCCAATATTGATATCCCGTGGAATCCAAAACCCATCAACTACAACATAGTTATCATTACAAACAATGCTAGATTTGGAAAAAACCATATTGTTCTGTAAAAAAATTATGCCACCCGACAAACCCCTAGCCGAGGAAGAAGCAAAATCAAATTAAGAGTTACCCCAAACCTGACGAAGCATTCATAACTCAACGTGAGACATTTTAGACTCTTGAATGGCTAAAAGTTAACCATATGCGTATTACAAAGATCACGAATCCACCTCCTTCTATTAAGGTCTCCAATACCTTGAACATGAATAGAGAAGAAATTCATTGGTTCACAACTGTTTCTCCAATATTAGCAATAAGGGAAGTGTTGATCTTAACGAATAGATCGATATCCTGTTAAAGATTGCACTAATAGCTTTGTAAACATACTAGAGCACAAGAGAGACTCTTACTAAACCTAGATAGTTTATGTAGAATCTAACTTATCAAAGCTTAAGAAGAACGGAGATTATACTAACTATTCGATTTTATTAATCGTAAACCTTTTGTTGAGGTACTTACAACTCATCGTACCTCTGTTCCTTTTATAGTACAAGGAACTCTAGAATATTCTATTAGGATATGTATATCACACACGATATACTCCTATGATAACTATAACATATCTTTACCTAAGATATACTCGTCTTTGTAAAACTAGCAGTACTTAAATTAAACCTAACGGTACTTACATGTACTGCGTCAACACTAACAGTACTTGCTAACACTAACGATACTTGGAATACATACTAACCGTACTTGGTATAAATAAAAATAATTCCCAACAATCATCCCCTAAACATGAATGATCACTTGTTATCTTCTTGTTTCTCTTTTCCTTGAATGTATGTGTCTTCATGTCTTCAGATTTATCTTGAATATCTTGGTAGGACTTGTAGTCTTAAAATTTGTATCAACAGAATGCATTCAAACACCTTGTAGATCTTCTTCTGGTATAATGAACTTCATTCTATTTATGAACTCCTTCTTTTGTCTTCAACATATGATCACTTGTGTAATGAATCAACAACATTATTTTCTTTCTGAAACATTTTGACTTCACAATTTGATATAATAGAGAGTGGCTCTCAATATCCAATCTTCAAAGTTCCTGAATCTTCGCTGCAACACTTTATATCTTCTCACCTTCATTAAGACAGTTAGCAATAAACCAATATGTATTGGCATAATGATATTGGGAAAATCACCAGCCATCAACAGATTTGATTATTCTTTACCAGTTAGCCATTTGCTCTAGAATAGTCAATACTTTATTCCTTAGAATAAAGTGTACTGATTACCCTACAAGTTTTTGGTAAACTATCAACCATGAACAGATTTGAGAAGTCTTTACCTAGAGCCGTTTGCTCTTGGACTATCCAACTCTTTGCAATTAAGCATGGTGAGTTTAATGACCATGTAGGTTTTAGCAAACTACCAGCTATCAACGGATTTGAGAAGTCTTTACCATAAACTGTTTGTTTATGGACTAGCCAGTTCTTATGTTGATTAGACATGGTGAACTGATGACCATTTATGAAGTGTGGCTGAAAGCCAAACATTTAAAGTTCCCTTTCAGTTTCTTCTTCTCTCTCAAGATCCTTGTTTTACTACTTTATCAACTTTATCAACTCCAATGCACCTGCGGACTCCTCAGAAAATTCTAATTGAAGATCCAACAATCTTTTTAGCACTATTCTCTCGAAAGGATATCTCTTCTCTTGAATCAGATAATACGTGACCCTTTTATGTCTATGGTATGAATACCACAAGACTTGTAGTATCTCCATTGAGTAGGAACCCAACTTCCTTTATTCTTCCAAAACTTCTCATCATAAGTTTCAACAGGCTCATACATAACCTTGAACACCTCATGTAATAAATTTTTTATATGATCTTCCCTTGCACCCTTCTCTGATAAGTGTATATAATTCTTGAAGATCTTGTCTATCAAAGAGATGTAAAACCTCTTCAATCCATCTAAACAACTTGTATGATCTATCAACCCTGAAAATACCATGAGCTTCTATCCCACTAATAATTGAACTTTTCCAGCGAACTATAGGTGATGGTCTTCCCATAACTTTTGTATCAAGAACTTGATCATCAAAACCTATAACCTTCAGATGCTTCATGAGTTCGCTATCACTGTCACTTTCATCATCCTTTGAAAAACTTACCTTTTTCCTTGCTATAGATTTCTTGCGAGTTGATGATTTTCTTTTCAATCCTCTACTTGTAGAAGTACTCTCTTCTTCCTCAGATATCTTCTCTTCCCCTTTTTGTGATGTACATTCCTCAAGTACTTGTTCTTTTTCAACATTGTCTTCTTGGGGTGTATGTACCGTTCCTTCATTATGTACCGTTGACTGCCGTATACCACCTGCACGTTGACAGTCTCTTCAGGATTTTAAGGATTGGTTCCCTCATCCAGTCCTTGTTTGTCAGTTACCTTAGGAATCTCCTTTGCTTCTTTAGACTTTCTGATATATGTAGTCATCTTCTTTAGAGCACTACCTTCTGGTTTATCTGCAATAATTAGTTCAACAATCTTGGGGGTACTACCAAATATTCTTTGTTGTTCCTTGAGTCTATGATCTTCCAAATCCTTTTTGTCTTACTCAGACCCTATATCAATAAATTTCTCAAAGCTCCTTTTGAATCTTTCATAATAGCTTTGACTTCCTAAAAAAAATTCTTCTTTAGTTGTGCATGAGTAAAATTACCTGTATGCTTAAGATAAGCAAGCATTTGATTCTTGATTTGTGCTGTGGTAGGTGGCTTAGACAACTTTTCCTTTCTCCTATTCTCAGCAAAGAATCTTGTCTTTTCTCTTACCAACTCCATAATCAATTTGGCTTTCTCTGCTTCATCAATAGTATCCGTCTCTTTAGCATACATAGCTTCAGCTAAAAGATCATCTGCTGCCATTTGAGCTTGAATGTAATCAAATTCCCTTATGTACCATTCTTCTTGTAGTCTCTTAGCTTCATGGTCTGATTGCATTTCTTTTTCATTCATCTCAGCCTGCATCCTCTAAGATACTTCCTCATCATGGTCTGCTTGTTGGAATTTCTTCATAGCTCCTTTAATGCTATCTGAATCACTCTTTTCTTCTTCAGACTCATATTCCAAAGGTTTCTTTCCTTTATACTTGGGGTTAATATTTGGTAGCTTCCTCTTGAACCTAAGAGGTCACTCTTATTCACTTTGTTGTGGTTGTTGACCTGGGATAACAATACCTTTGGTGCTTGGCTTGGAAGCTTGGACCTCTTTTTCTTTGTCTGTAGGTTCCTATGCTTCAATGGCATTTGTAAGTCGTTCCACTTGTGGTTGTGTTTGAACCTATGGATCTTCAACCTGTTCATCAAGAGTGTGTGGCTCTAGATAATTTGCTTCTGCTTCTCCTTAAGAAACATCCAGATCCACAACATGATCATTGTGTTAGCCCTATATTCTATATAGTCGAACAAGAATGTAATAGGTCATCTTAGTCGTTAAAGGTCGGGTATTGTAATAGGTTATTCGGGAAAACCGGGCTTGGACTTTAAGCTAATATTGTATAAGTTAGGGGCTCTAAGCCCAAGACAAGGAAACTCGGCCCATGGAAACAAACCCACGGCCCATGGAAAGCCCATGTGGTTCGTGGGTATATAAACCCTCTTCCATGTGTGGAAGAGGGTGTTGGTTATATTTACTTTCTCTCTCTAATAGTAAAAACCTTCCACTATCTCTCTAGTTCTCTCTCTTCTTTTCTTCTCTTTCTATCTTTAAATATTGTGTTATGGATTGAAGTGGGATTAGCGTTTGGTATCAAGAGCCGATAGTGGATAGGTGATTGAAGATTCGTGTTTGTGTTCTTGATTTTCGTGCCTATTTTGATCTAAATCATTCGAACCAATTGTTTTTTTTATGTTTTTATGGTTTTTTCTTGATACAAATCTTCTACATAGTTGTGATAGAGATTTGGTATATATACTTTGGCTAAAAACACAAAAATTTTGGGTGTTTTGATCATTTTTTGGCTTAAAATCTCGAATTGGTTGGGTTTTGTCCGAGAAAAGTGGGAATTTGATCACTGTGGTACTATTCCGACAGAATTCCATCGGAGAAGGGTTTCTATACTCCGATAGATATTCCGACAGAATTCCATCGGAAAAAGGGTTTCTATATTCTGATAGTTTATTCCGATAGTACATTCCGATAGAACATTCCGACAGTTTATTCCGATAGTACATTCCGACGGTTTATTGTGATAGAACATTCCGACAGTTTATTCCGATCGTTATTCCGATACACATTCCGATCAGTTATTCCGATAGCACATTCCGATGGACATTCCGATGGATTTGCGATGGATATTCCAATATGTTTGGCTAAATTTTGTTAGAGCACTTTTAGGTCAAGTAAACTCATTTTTTTCCCTACTAGTTTTTGGCTATTTCTAACTCAATTTCAAAATTTGGCGATACAAAATTTTTCGGCTTACCATTATGTCGGACTGAGGAATTTATTGTCGGACTGAGAAAAAGAAAAAAAAATTAGAATTTTCGGAATTTCAACCACAATCAAGTCACAACACATCGACTAAGATCCTCATCCATTCACAAGTATTCACCATGTCTAACAACAACATCAACATTGCGACTGCTAATAAAATTAGTTTGGAACAGGGTGGCAATGGTAATCCACCTGTGCTGACAGCCGGTTGCTACATTCAGTGGAGATCTCGTTTCCTGAGATTTCTAGATGGAAAAGAGAACCGAACCGCTCTTCGTCATTGCCTTGAGAATCCTCCTCCAGATTTTGAATTCAGACCCGTTACCACACAAGCAGAAGATGGTACTTCATCAACTACACGAGCTATAGAGGATTTCGACACATGTCCTGCTGAGAAAAAAAAACTTCTCCAAGTTAAAGCCGGTGATGTTAACTACATACTCACTGGGATTGATAACGATATCTATTCCACGGTTGATGCATGTCCTAATGCTATGGATATGTGGAATGCAATTCATCGATTGAAGCAAGGTGAGTCGATAAATGTTCAAGATCTCGAGACTAATCTACTTTGGGAGTTTGGAAAATTCACATCCGAAGATGGTGAATCCAATGACTCATATTACTCGAGATTTTACAAAATGATGAATGAGCTTGTCCGAAATAAGTGCACCATCTCCAATCATCATGCCAATGTTCAGTTTCTACTTCAACTCAAACCAGAATGGCAAAGGTTTGTGACTTTGGTCAAACAAAGGGAGGATATCAAGACTATATCTTACCACAAACTTTATGATATATTGAAACAACATCAGAATGAAATGAATGAACTTAGGGCTGAAAAGGCAGAACGATCTGCGAACTCTATTGCTTTTGTGGCTGCTACTTCAACAAAACCCGTTCCCCGTTAACAACCACCTACACATTCCTCAAGGCCATCAAGCTCATCCACCAAACCTCTAGCTACTGCTAGAAACAAAGCAAAAGCAATCTTCCCAACTCCACTTCCAAAGTATGACACCGAGTCAGATAGAGACAGTGATGATGAACAAACTTCAAGGGACAAGAAGATTGAAGAACTCATGTCTTTACTCACCACAACTTATAAGAAGACCTACAAACCTACCAAAAACAACCTCAGATCATCATCCAATGCTAGATATAAGGAAGTTGATCATGAACCTCGGTATGATCGTGATGCTAGGTATGATAATCAGAGGATGTCGAATCAAGTTGGGCTAGAGATACTATAGGCACTCCGGTTGTGCAGAAGACTGGGATTCAATGCTTCAACTGCAAGGGATTTGGGCACATGGCTAGGGAATGTAAGAAGCCAAAACGGGTTAAGGATTCGGGATATCACAAGGAAAAGATGCTGCTGTGTAAGAAAGAAGAAGCAGGGATTCCACTCACAACAGATGAAGTTGACTGGCATGATGACACTGATGATGAAGCCGATGATCAAGAGTTGGAGGCACATTATGTGTACATGGCAAAGATTCAAGAAGTGATTCCAGAGACTGCTGACAATTCTGGACCCATCTTTGATACTGAGCCAATTGAAAAGGTATCATCAAATGATAACTATAATGTGTTTGCTAATGAACGACGGTATCCTGAGCAACCCGAAAGCATCAATGACACATATGTAATGGACATGGAGGATAGCAATATCTCTACGGATTCACAGCATATGTGTAATGATGACGGAAATGCTACTCAGGATACTGACTCGGAAGAGGACCGTAATTTGCTTGCATCTATTGTTGATTCTTTAAAACGAGAAATTAATGAAAACAAAGAGGCTAATAAACGTCTGAAGCAAGCAAACACATCCTTAGCCAAGGAGATAGACATGCTTAAAGAGTGTGATTATGTAAAAGAAGCTGATCAACGAGTTGCAATAGCTAATGGTTTGGTATATGAACGTAAGGTGCTCAACGAACAATATCGTTCGGAAGTAACACACGAAATTCATATGTCAATACAAAATATATCAGAACTTGAAGAACAACTGTTGCTACATAAACTCCAGATTATCGAGTTAGAGTCGGTTAACAAAGAACAAACTAAGCTTTATAAAACTCGTGAAGAAAAGGATATTGACAAAATTCTTGCTTTGGAAAAGAGAGTCGAAACGTTAAACAACATTGTTTACAAAATGGGTCAGTCTATTCAAACTATGAACATGCTCAACAGAAATATCAAAAGGAGTTTTTCTAAGCCTGAATATCTCAAGAATGTTCAAACTATGAAGCCTGCTCTTTATGATATCGGTTGTTATGTTGATAATCTTGCTCTTATGCTTTCCCCTGACTGCGACGAAATCATTCGTCATCAAGAAGAAAGTCGATCGAACTTAAGTGATTTGATAAACCTTTCAGAATCTAACAATCATATTAAGTTTGTTCCTCAAAAGAATCTTTCAAAAGAACAAAAGATGTATAATAGTGTTCCACCACCAAGTGATGAACCCCAAAAGAAAGTTTCTTTAAAAAGGAGTTTCAAAAAGCAACCAGTTTTGTTAGAAAAGCGAATTTTGGATGAAAAACGTAAATGGGATGAGAAAAGCAAAAGTGTTCAGCAATTTGAGTTTATAAAACAAGGGGTTTTAAATTTGTACAAAGGTGTCGTCGACTATGAAAAAGTTTCTAGGGATACCATTTGGAATATTAAACCTAACCCACAAGTAGAAGTCGTCATTCAACAATGTATTGTTCCAACCATCGATGATCTTTCAAATAATGTGGAAATGTTTTATAATGCTCTCACTGAGGAAATGACAACTGATTTAAGATATGTTAAATCTCTTGAAGATGAAGTTGATTTTCTTGAAATTCAATTAAAGACACAAGAACACCAACTTTATAACGAAATTGATCGACTTTCTAAGGAATACTTTTATGCTGACCATATGAATGATATACTTGGTGTGTATACCGATCTTTATCAATATTGTCATGTAGCATGTCTAGTGTCAGAAACGGACGAGAAATGTCGCAATCTTGAAGTAGAGATTTCGAAACAAATTCAGTCATATAACAAACTTTCGAAAAGTTTTTTCCAACTTGAGAAACACTCCATTTCTCTTGAACTTGCTTTACAAAAAGGTAAAAAATCTCATAATCATAAAAAGTGTCAAGAAATGGCAGCTTCTTCGGTTCGACAATTAAATGAAAAAGGTTTCGAAATAAATGATTTGAAAGCTCAGCTACAAGAAAGGGACATAGCCATCAGTGAGCTACAAAAACTCATTGAGAAAATGAAAGGAAAGTCTGAATTAGGTAAACCATCCGCCGTTCGTCAACCGAATGCGGTTAAATGCCCTAAATTGTCTATTTTGGGCAAACCTCCACTAACTTTGCCTAAGCTAGGAACTGATAAGAGCACAAATGTGATAACACCTGGAATGTATAAGATGAAAACTAGGTCCACTCAAACTGGAACATCGCGGTTACCTCAGAATACTAGGAAAACTAATCAACGTGTGTCTTCTTCTACAGGAGTAACTTCCACTACTAGCGTTAGCGGACCACAACTTAAGAGCACTAGAATTCAAGATAGAGTCATGCCTAACAATAGCCAAGGGAAGAAGATGGAAGTAGAAGACCATCGTAGGAATTTTAAGTTTTCTAAGAATAAAACGCCTGTAACCGCATGTAATGACGATTTGAATGCTAAGACCTCGAATGTTGATTTTGTTTGTGTTGAATGTGGAAAATATGTTCGTACTTTCAATCATGATGCTTGTGCTTTTAATCATAATGGCGTGAATGCTAGAACTAGGAAGCCTATTCTTGTGCCCACTAGTACTTGAAAGCCTACAAGAACTTTGAACCAATCCACTGATCAACCACTTAAGAAATTAATTGCGTTAAAATCCACTACTCTGCGTAAACAAAATAGATTAAAGAAGCTATATGAGAACATGATTAGGACATGTACACGGGGGTATTCGAGATTTACACCACCCGGATACAAATGGGTACCTAAGTTAACCACTCTAGTGATTGGGTCTATGAATTTCAGCTTGCCTCTAGACTTTGCATCTAGGCCCACTACTATTTTGGAACCCGTTTCTATCAAGGGCTCCCATTTATCACATGCTACATTGTCTTCGGCAGCTCGTCGAAATCATCCTATTCATAATGGACTCCAGGTGCACAAAGCACATGATGGGCAATCTCAAGCTTCTCATTAACTTCGTGGAGAAGTTTATGGGTACGGTGCGGTTTGGAAATGATCAGTTTGTACCGATTCTTGGATATGGCGATTTGGTTCAAGGAAATCTCACTATCAAAAGGGTTTATTACGTCAAGGGACTGAATCATAATTTATTCTCGGTTGGTCAATTTTGTGATGCAGATTTGGAAGTGGCTTTTTGAAAATCTACTTGCTATGTTAGAGACTACGATGGGAATGACCTTCTTACAGGTTCTCTTGGTTCTGATCTCTACACAGTAACTCTTCAAGACACATCTTCAACAAATCCAATTTGCTTAATGGCTAAAGCTTCATCATCTCAAGCATGGTTATGGCATCAACGATTGTCACATCTCAACTTTGACACCATAAACTTGCTTTCGAAGAATGATATTGTGACCGGTCTTCCTAAGTTAAAATTCGTCAAAGACCATCTTTGTTCTTCTTGTGAGTTGGGGAAAGCAAAACGAAAGTCTTTCAAAACAAAGACTACCCCAAGCTCAAAAGGACGATTATAACTTCTACACATGGATTTATGTGTTCCCATACGTGTAGAGAGTATTAACGGGAAAAAGTATATTCTCGTGATTGTTGATGATTACTCTAGATACACATGGACTTTCTTCATAAGGTCCAAAGATGGAACACCAGAGGTTCTAAAAAACTTTCTCAAGATGATACAACGCAATCTTCAAGCTCAAGTCTTAACCGTAAGAACGGATAGGGGTACTGAATTTTTGAACAAGACTTTGCAATCTTACTTTCAAGAAGAAGGCATCAAACATCAAACGTCTATTGCTCGAACTCCTGAACAAAACGGTGTTGTCGAAAGACGGAACCGTACTTTGGTTAAGGCTGCTCAAACAATGCTTTCTACTTCAAAATTACCGCTATTCTTCTGGGCCGAAGCAATTGCTACTGCCTGTTATACTCAGAATCGTTCTCTCGTCATCCCTAGACATGAAAAGACACCTTACCACATCATCAATGACAGGAAACATACTGTCAAATTCTTTCACGTATTTGGATCTTTATGCTACATTCTTAAAGACGGTGAAAATCTCGACAAGATGAAAAAAGGTGATGCATGTATTTTTGTGGGGTATGCTACATTGTCGAAAGGATATCGGGTCTATAACAAGAGAACAAGGATTATTGTCGAAACAATTCATGTGAACTTTGACAAATTTCCTCAAATGGTACTTGATCACAACAGATCAAGTCTCGACCTCAATGTCCAGCAATGGCACCTACACACAACAGTGTACGTCCCGTGCAAGAATGTCAAGAACGTACTCCTACAGCAGACTCAACGGATACGGCACAAATGAATGAATTGGTTGATTTATATGATCCAATGTTTTATGAATATTACTATGGTAACAATCAAGTTGTGTCAAAGCCTTCCGCTGTCTATGATGATGATGCACCCGCACAAAGTCAACAAGACACAACTGCATCTACTTCAGCAACTGTTGCTCAAGAGATAAATCCAATGGATACTCAACAAACTCAAGAAACTGTCATACAACCAACACCACATACCGTCAATGCTGAAGGAGAAAACAACAATCAAGCAGTCGATGCACAACCTGATGAAGAAGAATTTATCAACTCGTTCGGTACACCGATACGTGAAGTCGGAGAGTCTTCTACTCAACATGTTGATCCGTCCAACATGCATACATTCTACCAACGATATCCATCCACTCACCATTGGACACGTGATCATCCATTGGAACAAGTTATTGGAAACCCTTCCCAACCGGTTTGAACACGCAGACAACTCAAAACCGATGGCGATGTGTGTATGTATGCACTCACCGTGAGTTCAACTGTACCTACAAACATCAAACAAGCCATGACTGATCATGCGTGGATAGAATAAATGCAAGACGAAATTCATCAGTTTGAACGCCTAAATGTTTGGGAACTTATTGACAGACCCTATGGAATTTTGCTTTTAGATTTCAAATGGATCTAGATAAACAAATCGGATGAAGAACAAACAATCATCAAAAATAAATCTCGTCTTGTGGTTAAGGGATATCGTCAACAAGAAGGGATAGATTTCGATGAATCATTTGCTCCAGTTGCTCGTTTGGAAGCTGTCAGGATATTCCTTGCTTATGTTGCACATAAGGACTTCACGGTTTTTCAGATGGACGTTAAAATTGCTTTTCTCAACGGTCATTTGAAGGAAGAAGTGTATGTGAATCAGCCGGAAGGATTCAGCGATCCTCATCATCCTGACAAAGTCTACCGTCTCAAGAAGGCTGTATATGGACTTAAACAAGCTCCAAGGGTGATGAGACTACTTTTATACATAGTCTCATCGTCCAAAATGGGCTTAAAATGCATAAAATATCATAAAATATGCCAAATATATGCTTGTGTTTGTTCAATGTGTATTTTAGGTACGGATATTGAGAAATTGGCAAAAGATCACAAGAAACAAACAAAAACGAACACGGGAAACGAAGCCGCACAATGAACCGGGTCCTAGTGTTGATTTTCCAAGAATAGTCCTTGAAGAAATGAAGATTGTACAAGAAGGGTCCTCTAATATTGAAGAATTGACACTTTAAACCCTTGTATATCATAATTACAAGTTTGGTCCTTAAAGTTTGTCAAAATTACAAAAAGGGCCCTTAACTTTGAAGAATTGGCAAGAATGGTCCCTCAAATATGAAGACTTGTCACTTTTAGTCCTCCATCAAGTCAACCAAATAAGTCAAGACCTTGAAGATTGAAGACATTACAATAATCACCCTTCAAATATAATCAAAAGGCAAGAAATACCCTTGAAAATACTTTACAAAACTTTTTGGGGCAAAAGTATAGTAACTGAAACTTTAATAATAAAGGATTTTCAGTTTTGGTGATTTAACTGAAATGAAAGGAGAAAGAAAGAAGAGGGGTGATAACTGCCAAGACAAGAAAGATACATAGACCACTGCTATGTTGACACGTGCCCCACTCAATCTATTCAGCCAATCACACAACACCATTTAGCCATGTGACACATCCACTCAGCCATATTTAACTAATTAAACTAATTAGTTTAAATAACGCGCTAAACACATATTTAAACTCAACCAAAGATTAAACCTGTCACTATTCAACGAAGAACAATTTTGGGGATTTCTTAATTTCATGGAATTAACCTTTAATCTCCTCCAGATATTTGATTAAGGTATAACTAACCATAAACCCACCCTTAAACCCCTTGCCACATCACCCCAAGACTCACATGATACTCCCTGCATACACCCTTTTGAGAAGATGCCAAAAACCTGCCAGCAAATCAACACACCACATTCAAGCTTACATTTTAAGCTTGTTGTGAGCCTTTGGATGAAATTCCACCCAGCTAGCATCAACAAAACGCCAAGATAACTTCACATGATCAAGCAAAATTTCAAACTTCCAAGGGCATTACTGGAAGTTCACCGCTAGGGTTTCACTTTATTTTTCAGCTTCTTAGCTTTCATTGTAGCCTATATAAAGGCATAGGACTGCAACATTTATCTTTGCTCTTGGTTTTTCCTTTGGTCAAGAATCTGTAAATCCTTTGTTGAAGTAATGAAAAAGTGTTTGATATCTTTGACGAATTTCAAGTGCCTTTCTCGTTTACTTATTGTTATTGGTTATAGTTTGTGATTGTGAAGTTTCAAAACTTGTTTTCAAAGATTGTGCAAGAAATTGTAAGAATTTCCAAAACCTGATTTTTTTTCTAAGTTCTTTGGTTCAAACCTTTAAAATTTTTGGGCTAAGATTGATCACATCACCCTGATAAGAATATTATCAAGGTGAGGTGAGTTCTTGGTTTGGGGATATTCAAAGAGTGGGTACAAAGCTTGAAAAGATCTTGTTTCATTTTTCATTTTGTTTTTTTATATATTCTGCTTGTTCTAACCTTGTTGTTGTTAGCAGTTTGTTGGAAGCTTGTGCCTTGTTAAGCTAGGCACATAAGCTCTAAAATTCGTGAGTGTGGATGTACATTCATGAGGTTTGAGCCTTCTTTCCAAAAATCTGTTTGAAAAGTGATATTAAGTGATTTTATAACCTGCTGTTGTTTTGTGTGTTCTTGATGCATGAATCTTGTTGATTATGCTTTGTGATGTTGCTATGATGCATATCTAAGCTTGGCTTAATCTGAAATACACATTTGCTTGTTTAAATCTTGGATTAAAAAGTTTAAGGGGTGTTTGGGTTTATTGATGTAAGCTTTGTATGCTAGTTTGAGTAGGAGCTAAGTGTTTGTTTGAGTTGGTATCTAATAATTAGGTGTTTGTATACTGATATTTGCCATACTTGAGCTTTTAAACATCAAAATCTAATATGTGCCATAACTTGCTTGTTTTTGCATATTTTGACCAAAAATCTTGGGAACACTTAGAGTGTATGCATGTTTAGGATTAACAAGTGCTTAAACCAAGTTTGTGTAACCTGTTTGAAAGATTTGAGGGTTTGAAATTAGATCTGTGGTCAAGTATATCAGCAAAGGTCACTTATGTTCTTCATTTGTTCATTAGTAAGTAGCATAAGCTCTAATCTTGGTCTAATCTTTGATTCAGTGTATGAAACAAGTTTATTTATGCTTATTTAAGTTTATTATAGGTTGTGTATGCATTTGGTTCAATTTGGTTGGCTTATTTTTGCTTAAACTGCTTATTTGTTCAAAATTGCTTATTTTCCATGTTTGTGCAATGTCTAATGTTGTTTTGAATTAACTGTATCAATTGGCTTGGTGAAATTGTGTTTTCTTTGTTGATATTGACTCCTTATAACCCACTAGTTATAAGGGTGCCTTGTTTGTTCATTGATTCCAACAAAAGTCCACAAAAGACAAAACGTCAATTAAGTCAAGCAGTGTAAACTTTTCCCACTGCTGGACACCTAAAACTAGCCACTGCTAGTGTTAATTTTCAAACAGCTTATCAATAAGCTATAATAGCTTATTTTGACTTGCAAAAACTTTGTTTTGTAATCAATCTTCCTTAATTGACCCATTTGACTATTTTGGAGCATTTGAGACTTTGACTTTTAGGTTTGACTAGGAAACCAACTTAGTTGACTTTTACATAAGTGCTTATTTGCTTTTTCTAGCTTATTCATTGTGCTTTTTGGAAATATTTTTGATTATTAAGCTTAGTTAAGTGATTTGAAACATTTTGCAACAAGAATCAACACTTGAAACTGCCTAGAACTCGAAAACAACTATTTTGTCATTTGTGTAGAGAGCTTTTGCTTTTTACAAAAGGCTTATTTAGGTCAAGAGAAGGACGTGTGTGAAATTATAGCTAATGGCATCAGCTTATAGCTTAATGGGCCAAAAAGCCCATTAAGGATAAGCTGTTTTGAAATAAGTTATGATAAGCTCATTTTTAGCTTTTGGGCCTTTGAAATTTTGTGTTTAAAACTGAATTTTAAGCTTAACTGGAAGTTTTGGGCCATTTTTGTGAACATTTTTCTTATTGGACCAATTTGAGCCCATTAAGGGGTCTGTTTTACTATTTGGCCCATTTGGAGGCCCATTAGGGGTAATTTTGTCATTTTAAGTTCATTTCTGTTTAAATTAAGTTAAATTAAACTAGTTTGCAAGTTTTTAGAATTTTTTATAAATTTTGGATTTTAATTAAGATTTTATTATTGTTTTATTATTAAAATTAGTGTTTAATATTTTTGCAACTTTTTAATTTTTCTAGGTTAAATACATAAAGTTAGGAGTTTTAGAATTTTTAGATTAATTTTCTTGTCATTTAATTAATTTTTAGAATTATTTTAATATTTAAATAGTTTTTAATCATTTTTAAATAGTTTTAATTAACTTTAAATTTTCCAAAAATAGTTTTTAGTTTAATTAAGTTATTTTAGAGGTTTACAAATTGGAAAATCTCATTTTGGGATTTTTGTTAATTAAATAGATTTTTTGGGCTTTAATTAGCATTAAAAATTTATTATTTAGTTAAATAAAAGGTTTAAGTGATTTTTGATTTTTTGTAAACTCTAATTACATTTTTTAGAATTTATTGCCATTTTCTAGGATTTTTTAGTAATTTTTAAATTTCGTCATATTTTACGGTTTTACGTGTACGACGTTCGTCTTAGTGTAATTTTAATCGTAACTGTCATCCTTTTCTCTTTTCTTTTCTCATAATCATAATCACAAACATTTAATCATTTCTTTACACAACACACTAGCCTCCTTGAGAACGATCCCACACCATTTTGGGTCATAAACACTTGGTTTTCCTAAACCACTTGTTTAATACTTTCCGCTTTTACCTCGTTTTCCTAAACGAGTGTGAATTTACAACTATCAAAGGGCATGGTACGAAGAACTATCAAACTTCTTGGTTTCTAAAGGATTCTCCAAAGGTTCTATTGATCATACTCTCTTTATTAATAAATATGGGGATGACATACTGCTGGTGCAAGTTTATGTTGATGACATTATTTTTGGTTCTACGAATACAAAACTTTCAAAACGTTTTGAAAAATTAATGAACAACAAATTTGAAATGTCAATGATGGGGGAGCTAAAATTCTTTTTAGGCCTCTAGATTCATCAATCCCCACGTGGTATCTTCATTAACAAAGCTAAGTATGCTCAAGAGATACTTAAAAAGCATGGTATGACCTCATGTGCTCGCGTTGGTACACCATTGTCGACTACATCCCTAGACGCTGACTTGCACTCATATCCTGTAGATCAAACGTGATATCGCCCAGTATGATCGGGTTACTTATGTAACTTACAGCTAGCAGGCCTGATATTCATCATGACACATGCTATTGTGCTCGATATCAAGCCAGACCTACTCAAAAGCACCTCAAAGAGGTTAAACGGATCTTTCGGTACCTTAAGAATACCATTCACATCGGACTCTGGTATCCGAGGGAAACCGATTTTCATCTAACAGATTTTTCAGATTCTGATCACGCAGGTTGCCTTGATAGTCGAAAAAGCACTTCTGGTAGCGTACAATTTCTAGGGGAAGACAAGCTTGTGAGCTGGTCGTCAAAGAAGCAGGATTGCACTTCCCTCTCATCAGGTGAAGCAGAATATGTGGCTCTATCCACGTGTTGTGCTCAAGTCCTCTGGATGAGAACTCAACTCACGGATTATGGCTTCCACTTTGATAAAATACCGATGTATTGTGACTCAAAGTCGGCCATAGCCATATCTTGCAATCCGGTTCAACACTCCCGTACCAAGCACATCGCAGTCAGATATCACTTCATGATGGAACAAGTGGAACGTAGTATCGTGGAATTATACTTTGTCAGAACTGAGTACCAGATAGCAGACTTGTTTACAAAATCCCTATCACAAAATAGGTTTCAATATCTCGTTGTCCATCTTGGTATGAAGTATATGACTCCAAAAGACTTGGAGGTTTTGGCAAATGAAGTTGCTTGATACTCTCTCATAATGACTTCTAAGTGCATCACAGCTTAGGACTCGGACCTCAAATAAGGAAAGTTTATCTCGGACGATAACTTATCTTTCCCAACAAGAAATCCATATTTCTCGGTCATAAGCTTCTCATAAAAACATTCAAAGTTTTTAAGTTCATGAAAAACGACTTCTAAGTAAATGTCAACTTAGAACTCGAACTTCAACTTAAGAAAAGTTTATCACGAATGATAACTTATCATTCACAACGGGAAATTTATCTTTCTCGGTCATGAGCTTGTCACAAAACAATCAAAGTTTTGAGCTCATGAAAAGCGGACCCAAAAGGGGAGTGTACGTTTCAGTGCGCTTTCTCTAAGCAATAGAAGAGAAGTCTTCTATCATGATTATTTTAAAACCGCTGAACACAATTTTTCAAGAATTTTCTCAAAAGGTTTTTCTAAATCTTTCAAAATTGTGTGTTCATCCCTTCCTCATGATATGGTTTTTATATCTCAAAATTGTCATATCTTATTTTGATCAATTTTTGAGGGGGAGCGTTTTAAAATCAAGCCTTTAATGTTGTTGGGTACATCTCAGATATTGTCATACTTTATGTATCCAACACATTCCGAAAACGGTTTAAAACTGTCATATGTAATATACCATATCGAATAAGGCATCTCATCTCCGTACCTCAACATATTTTGTGGTGTTGTTTTTCCAAAATATTGTCAAATTTTTGTTTCAAGACACATATATATTGTTGAGGGGGGGCATCCCGACTAAAAGAGTTCTATGATTCATGCGTGCACACATGTTTCTCTCCCAATCGGTTTTCAGAAATTGTCATATTTTAATCAATTGGTATCTCTAATATTATGTTTTTATATTAGAGATAGGGGAGAAAATGTGATTAAAATGTAACATATCACAACATGTGATCTTAAAGACTAAAGTGTAACTCTTTCCTTCACATGCTAAACCATTTCGTATATCGATGCATGTGTGTAGGGGAGCTTTTTGGAAATGAAAAACTTTCAAAGTGTTAAAAGTTTTGATTTTTATCAAGCACTTTGAATGGTTTTCAATGGTTTTATGGTTACGATCTATACCCAAAACAACCTACTATCCACGACGGAACGATGGTGTCAAAAGGTGGTTTAGGATAGGAAACTAAGTTCTATGATCCAACCAGAACTGGAGGGATCTACCCAAGGACATTCCATAGCTAGAAATAGTTGTCCTTAGGAAAGATGGAGTTGAATGAAGCTGAATGCGGACCAATTACTTAAGTTAGCACTGGAACAATCACAACAAGGTGCTAGTGATGACGTATTGGTAAGCATTGAAGGAGTTGAATATTCTATGCAACTTAGGCAGAAACCGGGTTAACACATCTTTTGAAGACAAGTGTCATGGACCCAGTGATGCAATGCACAACCCTTCCACAGCCATTCGAGTTTCTCTCAAAAGAAACTTGTCTCATTGTCACGGAGATCAACACGTATATATTGACTTTCTCACTCCGAGTTAGTTAATAATGAAAAGGTGGCAGTCTGCTCCAGCCTCCGATTACCAAAATGCACTTATTGAGTCTAGAGCCAAACGAGATCTATCTATCATCTCATTAGGACACAATCGAGTCCTACGCATTATCCTTGTGATATTTCCAGAACATCTGAGTGATATGATTCACAATGAAGATGGAAATCCTGCTTGAGCCAACATCAAACAAGCTCATGGTAGGTAACTTGTGCGATACTACACAAATCAAACTTGTGAGAACTGGAATGCAACTAAGTTTAGATTCTTAACTGATTTAAACTTGATTCCAGGTTTCTTCGCAAAATCCATGAGATCTTGCTAGAACATTCAGAGTGACAATCTTTAGGGTTCATAGTGACGAATGGAATCCTTCCAGTGTCAACATCAAACAACACTGCGGTAGGTGACTCGTAAGATTCTCTATGAATCAAGCTTGTGACAAACTGGAAAGCAACAACGGTGCGATTCTTATAGTATCAAACCTGTTCCAGGAATTCTGAATTGACGACTCTAATCAGATGGATAATCTATCCTTATGATTCACTCTTTATATTCGCAGTCTGCTTTGAGACGGTCGAGTAAAGAGAACTGGCTACTACCGCCGGGAAACCCTGTCAAGGAGGTTCTTAATCGAATCTACCCGATCACAGGTACGGTATCTAATATCGTCTAACGGTCTTCACCGACCGGAGGTAAAACGCTATCGAGTTAGGGTGAAATGTTCAAAGCCTTTTTATCTGTGTCTATATATGTTGCTGCATATCAAGATGGTGGCGTAGCTGTGTACTAACCGAAGTCGTCTTCACATGTTTATACAAAAAGTTAAAGTCTTCCGCAACTCTGAAGAATATTTGAAGGACTAAAAACAACTATATTTGTATGGGAGATTGTTAGCCTTTCGAAATCAACAAAGTATGAATATGTTGATTCAGAAGTCACAAGAGCACAAGATGACAATAATCAAGATACTTAAGAATGTAAGAATGTAACAGGTCATCTTGTCACAAGAGCACAAGATGAATACTATCAAGGATAGACTGAAGATCTCAAGCACTCAAAGTCAAAAGACAAAGGCTCAAGATAAAGATCAAAAAGGCATGAAGGAACAAAACTGTTACAAACAAGATCAAGACCAAGATACAAGACCTAAGAAGGAAGATCACCTCCACAGGAATGTACTCACTCAATCATCTTATGCATTTTAAAGATGACTGATACATTGGTGGGAGTTTGTTAGCCCTATATTCTATATAGTCAAACAAGAATGTAATAGGCCATCTTAGTCGTTAAAGATCTTGTATTGTAATAGGTTAGTCGGGAAAACCGGGCTTAGACTTTAAGCTAATATTGTATAAGTTAGGGGCTCTAATCCCAAGACAAGCCAAGCCCGACCCATGGAAACAAACCCACGATCCATGGAAAGCCCATGTGGTTCATGGGTATATAAACCCTCTTCCATGTGTGGAAGAGGGTGTTGGTTACATTTACTTTCTCTCTCTAATAGCAAAAACCTTCCACCATCTCTCTATTTTCTCTCTCTACTTTTCTTCTCTTTCTCTCTCTAAATATTGTGTTATGGATTGAAGTGGGATTAACACATTGTAACCAGTTTGTGTCTTATCTTCAACTTCTTTTTGCTTAGCCTTCTCTGCTAATATTTTCTACTTCAAACCAAGTATAATATTGGCTAGTGTGACATCCTCTCCAAATGATGGAGTTGCAATTTCCTCTAAAGCTGGTTTTAAGCCTTCTTACCCAGCGGTGCCTGCAACATCAGCGATACTAGTTTTTGACTTGTCAGTACTTGCTTCTGGCTTGCCGGTACTTGCTGCATCATTGGTACTTGACACATTACCAATGTTTTCTTCAACCACTAAGGTATCACCAAACGTCTTTTGCTCTATAGACACGAATCTTCAACATTTACTTTTTTATTCTTTTCAGGCTCTTCATTAACTTTTTGTTGAACTGTCTATTGTGGTTGCTCTGTTTGTTGACTTTGTTGTTCTTGAGTCATATCTAAAATAGAAGTTTCCACATTTTCAGCTGTCTTTTGTGGAGTTTGGATATCTGCAACCATCTCTTCACTTAATAATGGATTTTCTTCTTGTGGATGTCGTTGATCTGGATTTTCCTTATGTACATGCTCTTCCATCATAGTATCTTCCATATAGTACTTTATTTATCATCATATTCAGCTTTATATCCAAAATTCCGCCACTCATTTTCTGCATCATCTTGATCAAAAGCTCCAATACCAAAAGAAGGTCCAACTTCATCAACTTTCCTCCCTTGTTTGGATGCATTATTTTGCTCTTTTCTAAACTTATTCAACTTTTCCTCTCCTCATTCTCCTGTGCTTTGTGGATTGCTTGATGATTCTTGAGACAAGGATTTGATCGTTTTCTTAACTTCCTGATCTTAGCATTCAACCTATCTATCCGTTTATCCTGTTTGGCCTTAGCATCTTGCAAATACTGAACGTGTTTTGTCAAAGATCTACACAAAGAAGTAAGAGTAGTAAGATCCAATACATCTATAGCCACATCAGATGGAGAACCACTAGCATAAGGTGAGATATCAGATGTATAAATCATCTCATCAGAGGCCTCTTGGTCATGATGAGAGGAAGAAGAAGTCGGAGCTTCTTCAGATGCATGAGAGGTAGTTTGATGAGGCTCATTAGCAGAGCTAGAATCCTCACCCTCTTCATTAGATGTCTCATCCAGTGTGTGGGAAAACAATGGAGTAACTGTACCACTAAATTTTTTACCTTGTTGTTCCAAAAAAGAAAAGGTCCTAGAAGTAAAGGTGGATATAGTCCAAGGGTTTGATGAGACCGGAAGGCCAGTCACTTGTTCACTCAAAATATGTTGTAAGAATCTAGGATACATCAAAATTTTCTTTTTAGCATCCAAGTGTTTTAACATACCATAAAATATCATCTTTGAAAAGTTAAAAACCCTGTTTGTAGCTAAACAAATACCAGCAGATGCTATACTAGCAAAAATTTGATCAAATGAAGTACTTTTTGGATTTAAACAATGTATTGTAGTATAAAAAAGTAACTTCCATTGAGGAAACAATTATCCTTTATAAAAAGTGAGTGAATTGTGCCCCCTTCATATCCTATAGTCTCTAAATCATTAAGGTGTAATGAAGCTATTAAAGAAGCTTATGTCACATAAACAGTCTTATTATGTACTCTTGCTTTAATGCAAGGTACATCGTGGCGAATAATGGAAGAAGCAGTCCTCCAAAATTGTTTCACAACTGATTTTGTAACAGTAGGACTTACCGTGTGAGACCCCCGAAATCAGGCATGGAACAACTAGGCAACAAGGGGTAACAGGTCATGGTACAAGAAACAATGAATTACTGTTGACATTAAGTTGACGTAATAGAACATATACATTACATCATAAACATCAGAGTTTTTAAACAAAAGGTCCCAGAGTTTTATAAGCGAAAATTTTTATTATTTCATCATGATTTATAACATATAGTTACCAAGAAAAAAATACAGAATAATCTTCTGACGGTTTTTAGATAAAACCAAGATTTAATATACACAGAAATCTCTAAGCTGCGATAATATCTTGCGGGCTCCCATCCAAGCAAAGCTAATTAGTATTAATACCTGAGATTAAACATGTAAAATCGTCAACACGAAGTTGAGTGATATTCATAGGTTTAGCAGTAAAGGTGTGGAACACAAGCATTCATTTGTAAACAAGAAATAGGGGAAATGGTTATGTACATTAACCATAGTCCGAAACATTATTATTGCTGTTTAGTTCATGAACCAAAGCTTAACTCAGTGTAAGTTCCTCTAGTGAGTATTCAACCTAAATACTCAAGTAACAAATCAAATGTTAAATGCATCAAGGTAATCGGGACAGGGATTGTCAATCCCGATGGATCCACCCACAACATTCGCGCTTAGCATACAATTTTTAAATGGTTGTGTTCCACCATGTAAAATCTCACCCCGCGTTTAGAAAAAATGTGCAAGTAAAAAGAGGATATGAACTCACCTTAGCCATGAGGTAAGTGAATCATGGTACTCAGAAGCTGAGTAGAAGCAGTAGTGGCAAGACGATCACCGACGATATGGATGCCCGATAAACACGAAAGCCGCAACCTATCAAATAAGGCGCGTCCGTAAATAATTGACACAAGTATAAATCATACTTAATAACATTAAATCAGAATTACAAGACCACGATAAATCCGAAAGGATAACAATGCAAGTGATACTACAATACCCTTCTAGATGGTCACTTTATTAACTACTTCCTCGAAAAAAATCTGAGGGTACATACCAAATGTACTAGCTCGTTTCCCTTACTTAGACAACTCGGATTTTTATGAAACTTGGTGAAAAACTCAATCATAACCTGAATAAAACTCAGTTTAAATTTCATTCGATGATTTACATTTTAGAACCACCTGCTGGACACATTTCTAAACTTGAAAAACTGGACAGATTTGTATACTTGACTCGTGAAACCGTTTTGACTATCCTAACCTTTACCATTAGCAAAAACGACCATTGAATTTGAAAATAGACTCATAACCCTAGGTTTAGAGTCTGATAAAAGCCCTTGACCATTTGTAAAACTCATTTTATAGTCCCCGACATTCGATCCAAATATCGACAAGAAATTTGGATTGTGTCGATACTCGTCTCCCGGTACACGAATAATCAAACTAGCATAACTTCTTCCTCGTTTTGAGTTAGAAGCTCTAAATAATATCAAAAAAAAGATATTGAAAATCTCTACAACACTATCTAAATATTTTAACAATTATTCAAGCTTAAGGTACCCAAAAATAGCCTTGAACTCACTGCCCAAAATCACCTCATCAAAAACCATACAAAATCACTTTTACAACACAAAATACCAAATTTTCTAACAATCCTAACCTCCTAATATTACCCTTTATCAATCTTAACACTTGCATGTAACATAAACAAAATCAAAATCCAAAAATATAAACTTTTTATCATCAAAACATGGAGATCTTACCATGATCATCACATGCATAATGATCAAAACTCACATCAACCATAAAATCATAAAAAGACTTGAAAGTTATTGCATGTAAGGAATTTATATACCAAAATGAACATCTTTGAATTTCTAGATAGGGTCTTGATTTAGTTTTTGTTATAACAAGATGAAAATCAAGATCTATGGTTGTTTTATGGTGGTGAGGGTGGCAGCAACATAGAGAGAAGAAAGAGGGATGATGATTTTGCTAAGTGTGTGTTTTTTGTATGATACAAATGAGTGGAAGGTTAGGTGGAATGAATATATAGTGGTGTTAAGGGCTTGTTTTTCCAAATGTTGATTCTTTTGGACCCAAAAGATATTTAATAGTTTAAAGGGTATAAAATGGCTATTAGTAAATTTTGAAAATATTTACGAGATTCGGGTTTCATAAAAATACTTCTCAAAAGTTAAAAATGCATCATAAATATGATAATAAGGTTTCCCGACACGACTTAACACATAATTAAAAAGAAATCATCGACAATATTAATTACCGAAACAATCGATAATAAAATGTAAAATATCGGGCATCCGTCGGTATCGCAATCACTAGAAATTCTCGTTATTCGTTGATTTTAAGTAAACTCATTATAAATGTACGCGGGTGTTTTTAAATCAAAAATTTTGATTTAAATAAATATGGAAAAATAAAATAAAATTTTTATAATTCTAAGTAAAGTATTATCAATGATAAAAAAAATACTTAAAAAGTATAATTTATTAAAATTATCATGATCTCAGGATTACATATAAGAATACAAGAAAATGTAATACGTTGAAAAATTCAAGAAGCACGAATAAAAGAATAAAATAATACTGGGAAAGTACGGGTTCTTACAGTCTACCCCCTAAAGGAATTCTGGTCCCTCAGAGTTCACTTGGAGACAGTAGAAGATGCAAACAAAAGGAGGTTCATAATTTAGAACTGATTCATTGCTTCCCAGGTAATTTCTGCACCACGGCGTACCTTAACAATTAGAATTCACTACGCTTCAGTTTCTTAACTCCTCTTCGAATAAATTTTCAAACTTGGATTAGAATAATGAACTTTCAGTACGGAGAAATATCAAAAGATAAAATGAACACGGGAATTGCTTAAACGGACAAGTTGCGTTAGAATGAGTTAAGATTGTTAATCAACAAGGAATCGCAAATCACGCAACTGTAAAGCATGACGATTTACTTATTAGAAAAATAGAGGGGAAATATGAATTACATATAGACATTTGGATTACAGTAGAAGATGCAAACAAAAGGAGGAACATAATTTAGAACTGATTCATTGCTTCCCAGGTAATTTCTGCACCACGGCGTACCTTAACAATTAGAATTCACTACGCTTCAGTTTCTTAACTCCTCTTCGAATAAATTTTCAAACTTGGATTAGAATAATGACCTTTCAGTACGGAGAAATATCAAAAGATAAAATGAACACGGGAATTGCTTAAACGGGCAAGTTGCGCTAGAACGAGTTAAGATTGTTAATCAACAAGGAATCACAAATCACGTAACTGTAAAGCATGATGATTTACTTATTAGAAAAATAGAGGGGAAATATGAATTACATATAGACATTTGGATTACAAGTTGTGACAATTATTTGTCTAAGATTTGGTATCACTTTCAAATTTAGCTTAAGTATTTTCTTGATTAAAAGAAATTTTTACAAGGTTTAGTTATTTGAAATCAAACTATATATAATTAGTGAGTAAGCAGTTGCTAAATCTTTTTCTTGATCAGGATTTCAAAGTAAAAGTAACTCAGTTCAACTAATTATTTCGATCAGTTTAATAACTTTTTGATGAATGTATGAAATTATTGTTAAAAACTCAGGTTTATCATTACCATTATAGAAAATCAAGTTTCCAAATTATTTAGAATCATTGTTAGAAATTATAAATTAAATTGACAATTTCATTAGGTTGAAAGTAGAGTATGATATCATCAAATACTTTAAAAGATAAAGCATGGCATCCTTTTGAATACTACATATATATCTACCAAAGAGGATATATAGATCTGGTATTTAACTTGAAACCGTTAATTTGGTAATTTAACCACTTGATATAATGTGTAAAACGTTCTTAAAAATTTAGAATAATTTTTAGAAATCTAAGAAGGTGTTTACTGCCCCAAATGGTAAACATGTGACATATTCTGGTTTTCAAAAGGTAACAAGATGGCAAATGAGTATGAAACGAATAATAATCAACAATTAGTATACAAGCAATAGCACGATGGAATAAAACGAAATTCGTAGTTTGTACAAATTTCTTAATGATCATGATGAAATTAATGCATCGATGATAAGGACAATAAGAAACAAAGGATTTAGCAAGATTAATTCGCGAGTGTGGTTGGCGTCACCAACAACGACTTATTAAGTTCTCGGTGGTCGACACACAATCGAAAGAGAAAAGCCACACAATAAATTTTCAAATCAAAGAAAATTCTTAAGAAGTCACTTGAGAGAAATTCCAGTAAGATGAAAAACATTAGCAATGAGAGGCGAAATCAACACATGATTCACACGAATGAATTTCAAGACGATAGAGTCTAACATACATCATGAAAAATACACGAAATTATCATTCACGTCCAGTCATAAATCATTATCCGCATCCAGAGATGTTTCGAAGGTTTACCAAAATAGATAGAGAAGGTTGGTCGATGTAGAAGCATAACAACATTGAAGCTTTCAAGTCTGGTATCAGTGATAAGAAATTAGACGAGTGGTAACGAGAATTGTATCATGTGGATGATGAGTTAACAAGTAAAACAAAGATTGTTGAATAAGAAAATATGTGCGTGAGGCATGTACATTATTCAGGGCAAGATAAGAGATCATATGTGTATGTCGCGAACTGGTGCTACTCGCATAAGATGTAAAAGTTTTCTAAACTTTATTTTATCTAGATTTTTAAGAAACATAAGTAAAAAGTTGGTTCTTGGTCAAATATTTAAGGTGACTACTATTCGGTGTCGTATGGCTCCTTCTAAATTAAGCATAGGTGACCAGGCCATGCATAATTTAGGACTAGCAATGCGATGCTCAGCTTCGTCAAACCAGTATTACATGTCATATTATTTAAAATATGTATATAATGCCATTTGTAAAAACAGGAATCAAGATAATTTATGAAACTTTTCGTCAGTAACTAATTGGCTAGATGTTTAACTCAACAATTTTAGTGTTACAATAATTCTTTATAGGACCAAGGTAGAACAATTTGTGAAAATACATTATAAAATAATGACCAATGTAGAACATTTTGTAAAACGTTTCGCAAACGTTACCGGTTTAAATTCATATGGTGACTCGATGACAGCTTACAAAATAGCGAGTGGGTTACATGAGGGTAATAAAGAGTAATTAAGGACAATCAATGAAATGGTTACAAGTTGATAAAGTTTCAAGAGATTTAGCCGGAATCGTCATGAGACACGTGTCAAGATGATAACGAATGATGTGAAAACAAGAATTTCAATCGTCAGCCAAATTCAGTGGTACGATATAAACAAAGAAAAACAATATAGAATGACAAATAAGTCATACATAAAAGAAAGGATAAAGGAATCCATATGTGTTCACATCGTAATTTATTTGACAAAAATATGCTTTTAGGAAAGTAGATCACCCTTTCCCAAATAGTATAGCTACTCCGAAAAGTTTCTATTTTAGGAAGATTTAAGAATTTAACACGTAAATAGTAATGCATAAAAATGTACACATTTTTCGAAACATATAATTCATCATCGGTTTATCAAATCACTTGATTCCAAAAGTTCAAGATTTATGTATGACCGAACTCAAAGTTACCATTTTTAAACGTTATCAAACGCAATCAATGTTTTTAGTTGAAAAATATCATTACTTAAAGTTTTACGAGCTCAAACGAACTAAAAAACGCCTAAAAACCATATTTCAAAATTTTTATCAGCTTTGACTTTTTAGTCAACTTTGACTTTTGGGGTCTGACCGGACCAATTGACTTGCTAATGACATTTTTAAGACTCGAAGTCGAAAGCAATTTGATGTAAAACGACGTTTCAAACAGCTTTCTAGTTTTACTCAAGACTTGAAATAGATCATAAATGGACGAAAATGCCCTCGCATCGATTCTGTCAACAAAATGATATTTTAGAAATATGTAGAAAATAAGTTCTTAAATTTTACAATTTCAAATAAGCGTAACTTGCTCGTTTTTAAGATTTTCGGGTCGAATTTTATGTCCTAAACGAACGTCTTAATAAGTAGAAACATATTTTTATGTCTAAAGTTAATAAAAATATTTTCTCGACATCGTTAAATTATATGTAACTTTTCTGCAGAAAGTATATTTTTTGACATACCTTGAAATTAAATCCAATTTCATAAATACCCAGAATTTATGTACACACAAGACTTGTGGATTCCATAAAAACGAAAGAGAATAGATTGTATAATTAAGCATGTAAATAAAAACATAGTATAAAATTGGTTTATGAATACCAGCGATAATCTGAGAGATAAAAAATGATGCATGACATCTGTGTCTTCGATTTAAAGATGTAATGCAGGAAGCTCTCTTGGTAGTGTGATTTTCCAAAATCACAAGACATACCGATAAATGGATAGAACATTAACAAGTCGCACTCATGGAGCGAGGAGGTTTAATGAAAGGGAAGTATACAAGTTTATAGATGTAGCATCGTATTCCCAACAATCGCCACATAATAGAAGATGAGTTACAAGGTGACGATGATGTTTTCAAGATACAATAGACGTTGTAATTCGGAGTCGAAACGTAGAATGGTCAATGAAGTATTATTTAATCGATATACAAGTGTCGTGTAAAATAGTGATGTAAAGGTCAATAAAGGTTACAAAAACCCATAATATCATTTAACACAGATTTCAAGGAATGCTTCGAGATATGTGACTCACACGATGTCCATTAGTCTTTTTTAGAGGCACATTGAGCTACACAATGGTCTATAGACTAGACATCCAATCACGAGTGGTCAGAAAACAATTTGGGTATCTAAATAGACATCTTTAAGAGGTTCAACAATGAAAGTAACAAGCACGGTAGTAGAATGAAAATCGGAAGTTTCATTGAAAACAACACTTATTTAATCCCAAACAATGGTATCATCAGAATACACAGAACATGTAATAGTGAGTCAAGAAAAATAGGTGGTTCAAAACGAACGAGTATATGAGGTCAGTCGTATACGTATAAACAAGATAGTAATAGTACTCAGAAAAATGAGTATGAAAAGTCGACAACATACGCGCTCCGAATACAAGTATGAAATGTCATAACAATATAAAATTATTGTAACCAGATCAATTCACAAGAACAAGAATCCAAGAAGTACAATAAGGGAAGATGTATTAAGGGCAGATGTAATCACAGTAATATTCAATGATAATTCATGAAGCACATAGGCTTTGAAAAGAGATAGTAATTATCGTCATTAGCGTAATGTAATATTTCAAAATATAATCAAGAGATGAAATACTACAACGATAATTAAAAGTAAATAATAAGGATTAGAGAGTTACCCGTGGATATATCGAACAACAATGGCAGATTTTGTTTTGGACACTTAGAAACATTAAATATTTGAAATTTCGGTTATAGACCAAGTTTTGAAAAATGACTCAGTTCCCTATAACCATCGCTCTGATACCAATCTGTGAGACCCCCGAAATCAGGCATGGGACACCTAGGCAACAAGGGGGTAACACGTCGTGGTTCAAAAAATAATGAATTATTGTTGACATAAAGTTGACGTAATAGAACATATACATTACATCATAAACATCAGAGTTTTCAAACAAAAGGTCCCAGAGTTTTATAAGCAGAAAAATTTATTATTGCATCATGATTTATAACATATAGTTACCAAAAAAATACAGAATAATCTTCTGACGGTTTTTAGATAAAACCAAGGTTTAATATACACAGAAATCTCCAAGCTGCGATAATATCTTGCGGGCTCCCATCCAAGCAAAGCTAAGTATTAATACCTGAGATTAAACATGTAAAATCGTCAACACGAAGTTGAGTGATATTCATAGTTTTAGCAGTAAAGGTGTGGAACACAAGCATTCATTTGTAAACAAGAAATAGGGGAAATGGTTATGTACATTAACCATAGTCCGAAACATAATTATTGTTGTTCAGTTCATGAACCGAAGCTTAACTCAGTGTAAGTTCCTCTAGTGAGTATTCATCCTAGATACTCAAGTAACAAATCAAATGTTAAATGCGTCAAGGTAACCGGGACGTGGATTGTCAATCCTGATGGATCCACCTACAACATTCGCGCTTAGTAACACAAGTAAATTAACGGTTCATGATCAAGAGAGGCGACTTAAGGCTATAACTAAAAGCAATAATATTAATGAAACTGTTTGAAAAGCATACAAGTCTGGATAGCATACAAGTTCTGGATAGCATACAGTTTTTAAATGGTTGTGTTCCACCATGTAAGAAACAATGTGCAAGTAAAAAGCGGCTATGAACTCACCTTAACCATGAGGTAAGTGAATCATGGTACTCAGAAGCTGAGTAGAAAGAGTAGTGGCAAGACGATCACCGACGATATGGATGCCCGGTAAACACGAAAGTCACAACCTATCAAATAAGGCGCGCTCGTTAATAATTGACTCAAGTATAAACCATACTTAATAACATAAACTTAGAATTACAAGACCACGACAAATCCGAAAGGATAACAATGCAAGTGATACTACAATACCCTTCTAGATGCTCACTTTATTAACTACTTCCTCGATAAAAATTTGCGGGTACATACCAAATGTACTAGCTCGTTTCCCTTACTTAGAAAACTCGGATTTTTATGAAACTTGGTGAAAAACTCAATCATAACCTGAATAAAACTCAGTTTAAATTTCATTCAATGATTTAAATTTTAGAACCACCTGCTCGACATATTTCTAAACTTGAAAAACCGGACAGATTTATATACTTGACTCGTGAAACCATTTTGACCATCCTAACCTTTACCATTAGCAAAACCGACCATTGACTTTGAAAATAGACTCATAACCCTAGGTTTAGAGCATGATAACAGCCCTTGACTATTTTTAAAACTCATTTTATAGTCCCCTAGATTCGATCCAAATATCGACAAGAAATTTGGATTGTGTCGATACTCGTCTCCCGGTACACGAATAATCAAACTAGCGTAACTTCTTCCTCGTTTTGAGTTAGAAGCTCTAACTTATATCAAAACGAAGATATTGAAAATATCTACAACACTATCTTATTAGTTTAACAATTGTTCAAGCTTAAGGTACCCAAAAATAGCCTTGAACTCACTGCCCAAAATCACCTCATCAAAAACATACCAAATCACTTTTTCAACACAAAATACCAATTTTTCTATCAATGATAACATCCTAATATTACCCTTTATCAATCTTAACACTTGCATGTAATATAAACAAAATCAAAATAAAAAAACTTAAACTTTTTATCATCAAAACATAGAGATCTTACCATGATCATCATATGCATAATGATCAAAACTCACATCAACCATAAAATCATAAAAAGACTTGAAAGTTATTTCATGTAAGGAATTTTTATACCAAAATGAACATCTTTGAATTTCTAGATAGGGTCTTGATTTAGTTTTTGTTAAAACAAGATGAAAATCAAGATCTATGGTTGTTTTATGGTGGTGAGGGTGGCGGCAACATAAAGAGAAGAAAGAGGGATGATGATTTTGCTAAGTGTGCGTTTTTTTGTATGATACAAATGAGTGGAAGGTTAGGTGGAATGAATATATAGTGGTGTTAAGGGCTTGTTTTTTCAAATGTTGATTCTTTTGGACCTAAAAGATATTTAATAGTTTAAAGGGTAGAAAATGGCTATTAGTAAATTTTGAAAATATTACGAGACTCGGGTTTCATTAAAATACTTTTAAAAAGTTAAAAATGCATCATAAATATGATAATAAGGTTTTCCGAAATGACTTAACACGTAATTAAAACGAAATCGTTGACAATATTAATTATCGAAACAATCGATAATAAAATGTAAAATATCGGGCATCTGTCGGTAATGCGATCACTAGAAATTCTCGTTATTCGTTGATTTTAAGTAAACTCATTGTAAAATGTACGCGCGTGTTTTTAAATCAAAAATTTTGATTTAAATAAACATGGAAAAATAAAATAAAAAATTTATAATTCCAAGTAAAGTATTATCAATGATAAAAAATACTTAAAAGTATAATTTATTAAAATTATCATGATCTCAGGATTTACATATAAGAATACAAGAAAATGTAATACGTTGAAAAATTCAAGAAGCACGAATAAAATAATAAAATAATATTGGGAAAGTACGGGTTCTTACATACAGTAAGTGAAAATTCGACGTGGCTTCTAAAGAAAAAGCCCAACATCTTATGGAACTCACGATTATCAGCATTCTGGGTTTTGCTTGATGGTTATTTAGTAAAAACGTAGCGTAACGGTTATTTAGCAAAAAATGTACCAGTAACAACTATTGGGTTTTGCTTAACATCAGCATCACTGATTTGATAAGCTTTTCCATGATTATTTCCACCAGGTGTATATTTTGGCAGTTGAGGGCACTCGTTCTTCATGTGTCCTTTACCCTGGAAATTAAAACACGTCACCCCTTCATTTCCTGGTCCCTAACACTCGTCAGTCTTGTGACCTAACTTGTTAAATTTCCTTCACTTAGCACATTCACCAGTATTAAACTTTTTGGATCGTTGATAACGGGGTCCCTTGTCAGTTGGTGCTGTTTCAGTCATTGCGCTTGTGTTACCCCTCATTCGGTTTTGATTTCGATTGTGAGATTGGCGTTTGTCACCTCGATCGTCACTATCATCTTTAGCTTTTCTTTTACTACTTTTAGAAACACCATCAACCTTATCTTGGATGATTTTCCCCATTAGCTGGTAAGCCATTCAGACAGCATCATCAGTATTGATAGGTTTAGATGACGTCACATCACCACGGATATTAGTAGATAAGCCATGAATATACTGCTCCACCTTCAAATATTCCGGGTTCACTTTACTTGAGTAAAGTAAAGCAAGTTCATGAAATATGTGAGTGTATCCATCAATATCAGTACCCTTCAATCTCAGCTGATACAGTTCATGTTCCAACATTTGAATAACACTCCTTGGAAAAAATTCCTCGGTCATCCACCTTCTTACTTCAACCGAAGGTGCGGCATAAGCAGCATCCATACCCATTGATGCCATTCTTCCATTCCACCAAGTTAATGCTCGCCCTTGAAGAGTAGCACTGGCAAACATTACCTTATCTCCTACCTCAGATTCACTAAATCGGAATACGGATTCCAATTTTTCAAACCAATAGATTAACCCAACAGCACCTTCAGTACCCTTAAAAGATGGTGGTTTGCATTTCATGAAACTGGTGTAGGTACAATTCTTGTTTTCAGGAATAACTGGTTTATTTGCACCGCCAGCTCGAACACCAGAATTGTCAGCTCTAGCTCCAACATTGTCTACTCTAGCACTAGCATTGTCAGCACCAGCTCCAACATTGCCAGCTCCACCGAATCCACCAGCTCCAGTATTCTTATTTGCCAAAAATGCATTCACAGAGACCTAGAATTGGTCAGCTACTATAGCGCGTAGTTGCGCCTTAGTCATTGCTTTTGGTGGCATTATCCTGTTATAACATAATTCAAATCATAATGAGTATTCAATGGTTGTGATAACAAAACATGAATAAAGAACCAGATAGATGAAAAGAAACAAGAGCGAAGGATAGAACAACGAATAGAATTTCAACAAGGAACAAAGATTCGTAAGGAATAAGTCAAAAAACAGGAATTTTTCTGTTGTGACAATTTGCGACGTTTATAAATTACGCATTGGTATTATAGTAATTAAATAATTAAAATTTATAATTAAATAAATGTAGTCCATGCTATAAGCATAAATAATAATTAATTATTTATAAAATATATATACTATCCCATATATATAATTTTCTCATTCTTGTGTATTGGCAACTCGGAGGTTTCGCTTGTAATTGTTATAGTCAAAAGATTTCAAAATTTTAATTTTGGAAAATCTTTTCATTCTCTATAACTTGAGCTCTCGATACCAATCTGTAACACCCCCAAATCAGGTCACAGTAGCGGAAGGGTCCTTGGGTGTTACTTACATGATACAATTACACAATTATAGAAAACAGCTCAAAACGAGTCATTTTTGATAAAAAAAAACATCCACTCATTCATTTAAAAGATAATAATCCATACACGGTCTCATATAATTTTAAAATAATTACAGTACACATCAAAAGATAAAAGTTGTTTTGAATGAATATATTTAATAAAAGCGGGGCAGAGTCACCAAAATTTAGCAAGTTTCATGAAACCACCTTCCTTGAGTATCTTCTTTATGGACATGAGATAAAACATGCTATAAAATCAACAAAAATTGCTAAGTGAATCCATAGAGTTTAAAATATGTAAATCGAACACAAGTATCTGGATAAACCTTAATCGGTTAACAATTATGTTGATCGAACATAATTATTATGTTATTTCATAAGCCTCATGACATTGAACGTTAACATATATATATTTCAGCCCACAAACACACCTAGCCAAGTGCGTATATTTCTCTTATACAAATGCATCCGATGTGCTCCCATACACATGGGATAGCTAATCGCATTGGACTGGGCGTCACCCCGATAGATCTATCCATAGTATTAGCGTTCACTCGCACCGAGTAATTAACAATTTATGATAAGTGGATCTTAGAGGCTATAAGCAAACTTATGTAATAACGTTCATCTGAGCATACAATCGGGTCCCTTGTGTTCTATTTTAAAAATAAGCATGTTATCCCCCTCGCGGGTTTTATAAATAAAGTAAATAATTAAAAGCGATGCTATGAACTCACCTTGTGCAGAGCGGTAACAAACGATGAAAAATAATGTGACAATAAGCCGGAGGAAAATCCTAGAAGCAACGTTAAAGCGGCCTCGTTAAAGTAATGTATTATCTTGATGGAATCAACCAAATTGGTGTTCTTGAACCAACTTCAAACTTTTGTTTTCATACCCAAAATACATTAATCATAGTTTAAGATTTTCAGAAATTTGTTGAGTCTTATTTCTTATAATGTGCCGAGTATACTTTTAAAACATTTCAAGTATATAAAAAAATGATAGTGCATAGTTGGCGTAGCGTTCGGACACATTTTAACTGCAAGTCTATACGTGCCTCACTTTTCATATACACTTGTTGTCGGTTTCTTTTCTTATAATACGAGTGGTTCATATCTAATTTATGTAGTATAATTTCATTTAATATAAACTATTAAAGTTAAAAATATGTACATTTGATAAGATCAGGCGTTGGGCATAAGCAATAGAGCTAGTGGAATGAAAAATTAATATATCTTGCCTCACAATTTATTAAAAGCGGGTATTATCGAAACCCGATATTTTGAAAGTTACGCGATTTGAATGTTATGCATAAAAAACGAAAAATAAAAACTCAATATAAAATAAAAACGATGACAATCGGAGGACATTTTTATTTTGATAAATAAATGACTTAAAATACGTTAATATGTCGAATGAACGAATGACACGTAAGGCTTAACGTAAATTACAAAATATTCGTAACACGAAAAATTAAACGACTACAATAGAAAATATTTCTATGACATAACGAGAATATAATTATTGATACCTAACATATTCCTTGCCGGTTATAATCTAAACGACATTCTACGCTAAGTTTCAAGCCCTAACCCTCCCGGTTAGTCGATAATTTAATTTTCTCAATAAAGTAAATACATAATACGTAATAGTCGAGACTAGAATAACGACCTGAAATAGACGGATTCTCACATCATTCCCACCTAATTAGGATCTTCGTCCTCGAAGATCAACTTGCGTTCTTACCCGGTCGCTTGTTGAAATCAAAGAGGTGAGGGTATTTCTTCCATATTTGATCTTCCCTTTCCCAAGTATACTCAGGTCCTCTCTGCGAATTCCATCGGACTTTGGCAATAGGTATTCGGATTTGCTTTAGTTGCTTGACCTCGCGATACATGATCTCGATTGGTTCTTCCAAGGAATTGACAACCTCCTGTTGTGGACTTCCTATCATGATTTGCTCCAACATAATCACTATCAGAGTAAGCTTCTAAGTCAAATGACGACTTTCTAGGATACCACAATCCCAAATTGGGTTGGCCTTTGAGATACTTGAAAATCCTTTTCACATCATGTAAGTGTGAAACCTTGGGATTGGCTTGAAAGCTTGAACAAACACACACTACAAACATTATATCTGGCCTAGAAGTAGTAAGATGCATGAGCGAGCCAATCATGAAACTATATAAGTATAGACCCACATCTGCACCATACTTATCTTTGGATAATGACTTATTGACTTAAAATGGTGTACTTGCACTCTTAGACTCCATACTAGCAAATTTCATTAAGATTTCAGCCACATACTTATCTTGACTGATAAATATACCATCTTTCCTATGTTTGACTTGTAGTCCTAAGAAGAAAGTAAGTTCTCCCATAGAACTCATATGAAATATCCCCTTCATTAAAGCTTCAAACTCCTGACACCATGACTTTTTGGTAGAACCAAAAATAATTCATCCACGTACACTTGCACAAGAATAATATCTTTCTTGGCCTTCTTGAGAGTCTTGTCAATGGTCCCTCTTCTATATCCATGCTCCAAAAGAAAACTTAATAGTGTAGCATACCATGCTCTAGGAGCTTGATGGAGACCATATAGAGCTTTAATAACTTTGTAGACTCTGTTGGGGAACTTAGGGTCTGCAAAACCAGAAGGTTGTGTAAGATAGACGTCCTCATCAATAGTACCATAAATAAATGCACTCTTAACATCCATTTGATAGACATGCAAATGCCAAAAATAACCTTATGGCTTCAATTTTTTCCACAGGAGCAAAACTTCATCATAGTCTATGCCTTCTTCCTGTCTGTAGCCTTGGGCAACAAGCCTTACTTGGTTCCTGACTACACCTCTTTTATCCTTTTTTGTTCCTAAAAACCCATCTAGTACCAATAAATCTCTTTCTAGATGGTAAGTATAAAAGAACCCATACCTTCGACAATTTAAATTATAGTAGCTCCTCTTGCATATCATCCACCCAACTTTCATCTCCAAGAGCTTGAGAAATATTCTTAGGCTCTATCTATGATAAAAAACAAGAAAAAAACAGTGCTGATTATCTTTATGATTAGTCCTCTGTTGTTGCTTGTCATAACTGAGAAGAGCATGGGCTTCATTGCTTGCTTTGGTCTATCTCCTAGTCTGAACAACTGACTTAGGATCTCCAATAATCTGAGTTGTATGATGATTGGTGTGAACTCTATGAGTGGAATTAGGACTGACTGGAATTGATGATTCCATGTTGTTGAAGTCAGTCACTTCACTCTCTGTATCATAGGAAGAATTAGAGAAAATTCCCTCCTTTGGACTAGCATAAATGTCTTCATCATCCAAAGACTGAAGTACATCTTTTAATGGATCATCAACAGTACTGTGACAGCTCGGGTTTTGTCGAGTCTGTTGTCACCCATTAAGCTCTAATTATGTGTTAGGTTATGTGCACAATGTGTTTTATATGTTTTTATGTGAGATTTTGTAGAATAAGGAAAAATGAAATGAAGTACATGATGTGTGTAAATCATGGTACAAGTTGGAAACAAAATGAAATGAAATGAAATGGAATCAGAAATGAACTGCGTGAAAGTGCAAATATCGTTCTTATGAGAGTTCGTGTACGTACCGTACGTTATATGTATGTATTATTTATATATTACAAGGTTAGAGTAAGTTTTAGGGTTACTTTCCATTTTTAGAAACTTTTAGAAATGAAGCTTTGTTCGGAAATCGCGTAAAAAGTCGAAAAATTAACGTATGGCTTTCGGATTTTGGCCAGGAAGTAACCCAAATGTGGGGTTTAGTTTAATAATGATTTGAATTATAAAGTAATAGTTAAAAACCATATCCTAAGATGGCTGGGCTTGAGTTGGGGCAGCCAAAAGAAAAAGGGAAAAAGAAAAGTACCAAAAAGCCTAAAAAGAAACTCATTGGACTTGTATTGTGATTAGGAGATGTTAGGGGTCTTGTAAAACACTTCCCATTAATCAAAAGACCAAGTTTTCTCTCATCCTAACCATTGCTTGGTCGAAATCATCAATGGAGGAGTTACGGTTTGATGGAGGAGCATAAGAATAAATTGGTTATTGTTATCTTTTACCCCGGGTTTAGGTTTTCTATAAAATTAGGAATTAAGTTTATTGTATGGAATTATAGAGTTATTTAATAAAAATCACAGACTTTTTGTCTTTATCTTTGGTTAATTGACTTAAGCCCGGGCTTAGGGTTTAGTGTTCGAATTTCATCCTAATAACTAGTATTCGTTTGAATCAGTGGTTGTTGGAGTTGCCTAAATATAGGTATTCTATTGAATCAACGATAGTTGGAAGAGTTGTTTATGGTATTCTTTAGAATCAACAGATTCGGTTATTTATCTTTGTTTTTAGCCTACATCAGTTGGTATCAAGAGCCGAAGTTCCTGATTAAGATGCCTCCAATGAGAAGTAGGAATCTTCAGGAGGTGTATGAACAAGAACTAAAGCAGCGTGTTATGGAAAGATTAGAGGAGCGGTTGGATCAGTTAATTAATAAATGGGCTGACTAGATGGATCACTTGATGAACGTACGTGGTGATCGTAACGGTCGGGGTATTGAAGATGAAGAGTCAAAAAACCAATTTGATGAGGCCAAAGACGATGATGATGTCGCTTGTGGTGATTATGAAGCACCCCTGGTTTATGATGAAGAACCCAAGGAAGAGGAGTATCCTCTTGTTGAAAATTATCAAAATTTTCAAGAGGAATAAAATGATGTGCCATCTTTGTATGCTATGTTGGGTGTAGAAGAAGAATCAACGGCAGTTTATGACACCGATCTTGAAGATATCATTGAGGAGGAAGAAGGATTTTTTTGGGAAGAAAGATTTGGTGGCAAAGAAGACAACATCGAATACGTTGTAGTTGTGGCTAATGATCTTTGTTCTTCAATGATGCAAACTACATTAAGTGTTGATTATTCAAAACCCGCAGTTTCAAACCCGCATGAGTTAACTTGATTGCAAAAAGGTAAATGGGTGGATGTTAGTATCTTAATTGAAAAAAATGTATATCAGGAAGCCGCACCTATGGTCGGAAAGTTTGGTTTTAAGACGATCAAGGTTCGTGGTCGATTCATTATAAATAAAGGGAATTTGATGCAAGGGATACAAATTTGGATGCTACGAGTACAAGGGACGAGTGAGACAAAATCGAGGACGAGTTTTTTGAAGTGAGAGAGAATGATGAAGGAGCACAAGAATAAATTGGTTATTTAGTTTCCTTAATTGTGCTATCTTTTATTTAGTTTTCTTATTTTATGGTATCTTTTATTTAGTTTTCTTATTGTTTGTTTTCTAGAAAGAATATTGTTATCTTTTACCCCAAGTTTAGTTTTCCTATAAAATTAGGAATTAAGTTTATTGTATGGAATTATGGAGTTATTTAATAAAAATCACAGACTTTTTGTCTTTATCTTTGGCTAATTGACTTAAGCCCGGGTTTAGGGTTTAGTGTTCGATTTTCATCCTAATAACCGGTATTCATTTGAATCAATGGTTGTTGGAGTTGCCTAATTATCGGTATTCTATTAAATTAACGATAGTTGGAAGAGTTATTTCTGATATTCTTTGGAATCAACAGATTCAGTTATTTATCTTTGTTTTTAGCCTACATCAGGGTTTCATCAAAAAACTATTCCTTCCATTTATTTTAAGGTAAAACCTTCAAAACCTTTGTTTATTTAGTTATTTTAATTAATTTAATCAAGTAATTAATCATATGATGGATTATAGTTTGTTAATTTTCTAGTAATTAATAAGATTAGGGTTCATGAGATTTGATTAACGAGGTCATAATAGCGATAAATAGTTGAATTATGGGTTTAATATTTTCAGATCCGTCTCTAAACCGTTGCTAAATCGTCACTAGACCGTCGTTAATTTTATGTAATTCATAAGATTAGGGTTCATGGCAAATGGATCATATACTTGAGATTTAGACAACTAAATCTCTTACACGTGGCGTTCGTGTTGTTGAAGATAAGCTTGAAGTTTATCCACGTTGGTTTGATGCAAATCCTTAACCAGCATAACATCCGTCACAAACTTGCTCCATTCATGAGGAAGAGTATTCAGATACTTAGTGTTGAGCTAAAACTGTGGAATCTTCATGTCAAAAATGTTAAGCTCATTCAACATTAAAGTGAATCTCAGATAATAATCATGAAGATTCTCCATGGAACATAAGCAAACTAATCAAACGTGTCATATAGTTTACACTCTCGTTATTGTTGAGTTAACGAGGTGCCTTACATCAAAATGCGAATTCTATCCCATAACTATTTGGCAACTTTGTAATGACTCACGAGTTTGTAGACATCTGGAGGTAGACCTTGGAGAATGATATTTGTAGGTTGAATATCACACTTAGCTTGAATTTTAGCATCTCCAGTGAAGTCGGCCATTGTGCGAGCACAAGTAACCATACCCTTCGTCAGGTTACCATAATCTAATGGTCCATTTTAAACCGATGCCAAAATGAGATTTCCATTATGGCGATTCATCATATAAAGTTCCATTCTAGATGTTCATGCCTCGTACATTTCCTTCACCAACATTGGTGGACGATTATCTGTACCCGAGAGGATGGACTTATCCGTAAGAGATGTATAATCCATTGCGATAATTTAAGATTTACAAACGATGATCGAATAATGAGAGAAAGTAAATGTGCTTGTTGTGGAAAGAACAATATTGGATTTTACAGTTCATGGAGAAACCGAAAAATAAATTCGCAGGATTTTAAAAACCACCGAAAAACCATAAAAGTTCTTGAGTCCTTGATTGGTAATGAAAAAGTTTATGATTGAAATCACCTAAAAATGCCTTGTTGGATAACCGAAATCTCCTTGAGCAAATTTATTATGATCTTGGAATAATTGCGCTTCATGATCTCGGAATAATCCTAGTATATGATCTCTGAATAACTACCCTTAACGATCTCGAAATAATCCTAGTATATGATCTCGGAATAACTACCCTTCACGATCTCAGAATAATTTACTATACGATCTCGGAATAATTGCCTTATACGATCTCTGAATAATCCTTTATACGATCTCGAAATAATCCTATATGATCTCGGAAGAAGCTGATTATATGATCTCGGAATAATGGTAGTCACGATATCGGAATAAACACACAACATGATATTGGAATAATTGTGACTTTGCGATCTCGGAATAATTGTGACTTTGTAATCTCGGAATAATCTTGAAGACACGATTTCGGAGTAATCAAGTTTCACAGTCTCAGAATATCTATGGTTTATGAACTCGGAATATTTTGAGAAAATAGGCAACTTTTTTATCTTCGAAAAGGCAACGTTTACAAGGGTTTCTGGTGAAACGACTTGTACTTTCAAGGTATATAGCAACGTAGGGACTTGAAAAATACAAACTTTATCAAATTTAGATCAAGATTTGTACTTTATATGAACTTTTCATCAAAAAGTCAATCCAAACGCCCAAATTTTTTTGTGTTTTTAGCCAAAATAAAAAAAACCAAATCAATAATAAAAGGTATTAGATAATTTCAGATAAGACTAAACCATAAAAAACACAAATTAAAAATTTGTTGCCGTGGGTTTTGGATTAAAAACTCCCGAATCAATACTAAAACAAACACATAAACAAGACACTCATCCCATGGCTCCTGATACCATATTGTAGGATTATGTAAGTCATGAATATTCTAGAGAGAGAAAGTAGAGAGAGAGGAGGTTACACACACACTTTTAGAGAGAGAGAGAGTGAAAGAAAAACACATGTTAGTGTGTGAAATAAATGAGCAACCACACTATCTCCAACTAAGGAGAGGGTTTATATACCCAAGCCTACAAGACGGGCTTGGGCCTTACAGTGGGTCGCCAAACTTACATGATTGGATCGGGCTTTGGCCTTGTTTACTTAAATTAATATAATAACCACGAGCTACTAACTATATATTGTAGAAGTGATCGATCCTTCCTAAATACGTAAAAACGTATTTCCAACATGATTGCATGTTTATGTGGTAATGATTGTTGTCCATAATGCCAATTTTCTTGGTATGATTTGAGCACAGATTTTGGAAACTGTTTTTGTGTCTAAAACCTATGACTCTCACCAACTTTATGTTGACGTATTTAAGCATCATTTTCAGGTATTTTCGAGATGGTTTAGATGACTAGAGACGCTAGAGAGACCTTAGGATTTGCTGTAGGATTGCATCTTCTTATTTGTTTTGCTTTAGCTATCACATGCATACTTGTTTCTTATAATTTATTGATGATTGTTTGTCTATGTATTCTTTTTGGGATTTCATTTCAATACAAGACTCCTTTTATTTTATTGAGGTATTGTCATGACACTTTCTAGTCATTGCCTTTGCTTTTCATTTAGTATATTCTCTATAGTGAAGCCATTGTGTTATGATGATACTCATGAAGTGACACCTCATGTTTCCGCCTAGGCGGGGTGTTACAAGTACTTGGAATAGTGTCTTTATCTTTCAAAAATTTGAAACAATCAAATACATCCTTCAATAGTATTAAACAATGCGCAGCGGTACTAGAAACCGAGGTACCGCTAGTATCTGTATTGTTGGTCCATTGTAAATTGTTATTAATTATTAACCTTAAGTAATAACTCTTTACCAAGACTCAAGTGTGTTGTTTTAACTATAGATAAGAACTATGAACAATTAAAACAACAATACCAATAACTTTTCAACGTATAGACTTTAATTAGAATCAAATAAAGAAATCTATAACCCACTTTGTTTGCGGAATAACAAAGTGGTTGAATGACAATGGGTTGTGATCTCCTCTACTTAAATGTATAACCAAAGTTAAAGTCTAAGCTCCAATCTAGACGTTCATATGCATCTTGGCTATATGGTTTAGTTGGTATCGAGAGAGAAAGGTTTTCTAGAGTTTTTACTCTTGTATTGGTTAACCCTTTCTCTCTCAATGTACTAGGAAGTGTAAACTAGGGTTTGCATTTGCATGTTTCAATGCATGGGTTTATCCAGTGGGTGGTTGATGCCCATGTTGGGTAAACAGTACAAAGTACATATTAAACTATTCAAGAAAAGATAAAGGTTGTACTTATATCTAAGTATACAAGCAACCTAATTTGACTTAAAGTTATCTTTTCCCGCCTAATGCAAACCATCAGAATACCGAAGAGTCTTCAATATCCTAGAGGAGATCGACATCATTCAGTTTGGTATTGTCAAACCAAACTGAAATGAAAGCCCTTCTTCAGTCCTTGTTCTTCAGCAACTAGACCGCCTAGTATTTGAAGCGAAGACTCCTTTGTCTTCTAAGTTAACTAGAAGGGGAAAGCTGAACGTTCTTCAGCTACAAATTCTTTAGTAGGAACTTTGTTCCTCTGGTCATCCTTCAGCAGACTGGCCTTACTGCTGAGCATGAAATACTTAGGGGGATTTTATATTCAAATCCTAGAGTTGCTTCAGGGTCAGTAAATACTGACCCAACACTCTCCCCCTATTTGGATATATAAATAGACTAAGTCTAATGTCAGTAGTAAGTGAGCATAACAACTTGTTCTTACTTGCATTGAACAATAAAGTACTTATAAACATCAGATAATCATTTATTCAATAAACATTACAAATTACAACAAATATAGTACAAATGATTATCCAGTTTTCCTTTGGGCTAAGTTCTTCAATGATAGGGGTCTGAACTGATGGATCGGAGTTTTTGATGTCCAGTATTGATAGTAAGCACATGCTGAAGGTTTTAGCAGCTTCAGTGAGTCCTCGACCACCATGGTGAGCAAAGAAGATTTTCCGAATGTTCCCAAGAAGTTCATTGTTCAGATCATCAAGATCACTAATACCCACAAAGTCTTGACGTTCACGATGATTGAACATAATCATTCCCAATTCTGGTTCTTCTAACACATGTCCAGGGAGATGATTTTCAAACTTAACAAGAGCTTTGTATTTCTTTGTGGTGACAAAGATGTCACCCACACTAGGTTGAACCAGATTGGCTCTTTTTTCAGCTCCAGAATTGGATCTTGATCCTCCAGTGAGATTTGATTGCTGATGTTAAGATGCTGACTAAGCCTTTCATGATTTCTCACAAAGTGTTCAATTCTGGTGCGAACCTCATCCCATCTCTTGGATTTTATTTTTTCAATATTTCTGCTCATCTCTAACCATTCAGTATAGGAGAGATCCTTCCTTTGGAAGTCATCTATGATCTCATCAGACCCATCAGCTCTGTAGAACTTCAGATTAATATCTCCCTTGTAAGTCATCATGTCAACGTTTGTGATTTCTGAGAGATATCTTCTGTTCAGTCTTGTTATACAAAACTTTTCGTATAACATCCTTTTATTGAAGAGGCCTTCAACCTCAGATTTTCCAATTTTATCATATAAGCTCATCTTCAGATCTCTGAGCTTTTCTTCAGCTTGAAGCTTGTGTAAATTATCAAGTTCTTCTTGAGTGGCCAACCCAGACTTGATAATTCTTTCATCTAGTGTGAATTCACCTTGCTTTTGGGTTTAATAGGAGGTGACCCATTATCAGATGAGTCATTGCTGGTTGTAAGGCCATCAATATGACTGTCCTTAACTGAAGACTCCCCCTTAGTCTTAGATAGACTTTCTTCACTAAAAGGTGATACATACACAAAAGGTTGTTGTTGGGCCTTCTTTTGTGCATGTTTTTTAAAGAGCTGCTGAATAGTGACTTTCTCCCCCTCAGTAGAAGATTACCCAACAACTTCTGATGAACCCCTAGCAGGCAGACATACACATAAAGAGTCTAAGGTGTATGATGCCTTGGCCAGCATTGCTGGAACATTTGCGAGGACGTTCAGTTTCTGTTGAACCTCATCTGATAGGTTTCATTTTTGTTGTTCCAGCAGACCCACCCTATCCTTGATCTTTGATACCGAATCATATAACTCATTTAGCTGATTGGGAATTGGCTTGAATTCAGCGGGGAGCTCAAAAGATGTAGTATTGATGGAGTCCATGAGTGTTGTGATTTCCTGCTTGACAGAGGTGGTGGTGGCCACATCCTTTACCAAAGGCTTAGAGCTGAAAGAAGGAAATTCTTGATTTGCTCAGTAGTGGGAGAAATTGGCCTTGCTTTAAGAGTAACCAGTTCAGCATCAGCAATAGCCTTTTCTTCCTTGATTTGTCAGCTCATTTACCTGAGTGGTTCTTGGGGATGGTGGATTGGAAGATTGATCAACAATATCATCTTTAGGTTCACTATCATCCAGATTTACTAGAGTCCTTTCACCCAACCCCAACTCCTTTTCTAAGTCATCAGCAGACATGCTGAACACAAATGTAGGCAAGTGTCCCCCCTTGGCGCCAGTAGAGAGAAGCACTTCCTTGATTGTCTGCTGATCGTCACCTTCAGTGTGCTGGTCAGTTTCAAGTCCTTCACCATCATGATTGGTTTTACCTGATGGATCCTGAGAAAGAGTCCCTGAGAAGTTAAGATCAATGATAATGTTTTTAGTTTCTTCAGTAGGACCCTGTTGTGAGGGGACTACATCATTGGAAACAGAAGGGCCAGGGTCAGCGTCAACTGTTGTATTTGTTGACGCCTCACGCCCTGATGCAGACGCAGAGTGACAAATGATAGAAATTGGTAATGAAATTTGAGATGTATTCAGATTTAAATTACTTACCAATGCTGACTCCACACTATTGAGCTGAGGGTGCGCTATATCTTCACCCTTCGCTCCTAAAGAGGTTGAGAGAGGGGTTGCCTTCAGGGCCTCTTGATGCATGCCACCTTCAGCAGAGACTGAAGGTGGCGGCTGGCTAGGGTTCTGGTCCTTGGCTGAGGACTTTTGTTTCTTTGAAGCTTGGCCTTTGGGATCATTAGTACTCTTCTTTGATGAAGATCCAGTGAGGTGCCTCCTTTTCTTGGACATACGTTTACACTTTAGAGTATTCACTGATGTGCTCTTTTGATGTGGTCCAGAAGAAGCTCCAGGCTTTGTGCCTGCCAGATCCCCTTCTCTAGTTGGAGGAGTGTCTTGTAGAGCTTTGTACACTACTGGAGCATTTGCTGAGCAAATGTCCAGCATGGACTGTGTGAAAAGAGGGCCAGTAGTTCTAACTGGAATGTTTCAACGATTGATATCAAAGGGTTGAAAAACTAATTTTACTCCTTAGTTGTTTGAATACTTATCACCAAGGTGTTCAACAAAAATGAGGGATAAAAACCTGGTGTAAACCACATTCTTTTCCCTAGTTTTCTTCTCCATTTTTCCATGAAGATCCTCAAAGATTAATCTCCCAAAATAAGCTTTTATACCCTTTTCTAGACAATATAAAATCAAGGCATCCTTTTGGTTGATTTGATCAAGCCCTCCAATTTTCCCACCCAGACTCTCAGTTAAGATTGACATCAAAAGTTTCCACTTAGGTAGTAAGCAGTGATAAGTGTGAAAACACTCATCAATAATGATCCAAAAACCACTCAAAACACTGTCAAATACATAATATTTAACTTTAATATATCAGAATTACGCGTGTATTTGTGTTTCATGTGTTTTCAGGTAAAAAGATACATTTTGGAACAAAGACGCGTTTTCAAGGGATTTATATCACAAAAGACGAAGAAAAGGACGATAAAGCTTTTCAAGGACTTTACTTGGCATAATTTCAAAGATCGAGGGCTTAAGTTGCAACTTTTACAAGACACGAAGGATGAAAAAGAGATTACTTAAAAGTTTATATACCATTTGATGAAAGATTGAAAAAGAAAGGACCAAATAGAAAAACAATGGGAAAAGTAATATTTACTTTGGTCAATTTGACCAAACCGGTCAAAACACATAAACACACAAACGTGTCTTCTTCGTTCCCAAATGAAGAGAGAAAAGGAAATTAAACCGACTTCAATCTCTTTCCACTTCAAAACCTGCAAACGCAATTCACAAGAGATACAATAAGAATCAGCCAAAGATATTAACTACAAAGATGATCAGCTTTTTCTCCTCTACATGGTGGTACCACTCAATTAGATCAAAAGTCAAAGATGGAGAAACGCCCAAATTGGAATGAAGAATGAAGACGAGTTATCCTCGTATTTTCCACGTGGCACGATTTCATTGGCTTAACCACGTCATTCTTCTCCCCTCTCGACGGCTATATAAAGAAGAGAAGAGCTTCATTTGCAATCGGTTAGCCTAGGTGTAGTTTACACATAGTTAGTTAGGAGTAGTGTAATCCTTCTTAATCTGTTAGGTTTCTGTTATCAGTCAGTTGTAAACGTAGCTATTTTCTGCCATTAATTCAGTTACTAATTCAGTTAGACTATTGTAACAGCTTTGTAACCGAATATTGTTTTACTCCATTAATGAAATTTCGAGCTTTTCCATTCTTGATCTTTACTGTTGTATAAGCTCTCATGAGCTTATGAGTGTGAAAACTTTCCAAGCTTTCTTAATTTTCTTTAAATACTGCTTCTTAAGAATTGGGTTACTGTTCACGCAATATTAAGGGAGGAGTTCGTTATAATCAGTCTAAGTTTCATGAGTTTCTTGTTCGAGTAATTTTCAGTTTTGAGTAATCAGTTTGATAAACTAGCTTGGTTGAAGAATCGATATAAATCAGTCATTTAGTTTCAGAATCGAAGCTTTTGTTTAGTTTCTCATTTTAGTTTGATTTTGCTAGAGTATTTTGAGTTTATGCAGGACTGGATTCGAGGTTTCTATTGATTTAGCTGTGATAGCTTATTTGTAATAAGCTGTTTGGATTTCGATGGGATTTAGTTTAACTTTTTAGTATTAAAATCGGTAATAGCAAGTTTGGCTTACAATTAGATCAGGTAGTATACATGTTCTGTTAGATATAATTTGTTTTGCAGGATTTCGTTCAAAGATATCGTTGGATTTGCCAGCCAGCAGTAGAAGCTCAGAGATTTTGCTAGACGCCTTGTCGATTTCATTTAGGTGATAGTTCGGTTCAATAAACAGAAAGTTTAGTTGGTGATAGATAAGCGAGCTCAGCGCTCAGCTTCAACTCAGTGGACTAAACGACGGATGAATAGGTTAAGCTCATGTTTTTTTACTGCAAATCTTATTAGCAGTATATAATTTTGCATTAGATCAGTAACGGGTTGTTTGGCTTAGTGTGTAATTAGAGGATTGCAATTTGTTGATTGTTATTTGTAACTTGATCATAGTCTGTACTGGCAATTTGTTCTTAATTCCTTATTTTACTTCCTCGATTTTTTGCTATCTGTTCGGATTTATCTGTTTGTATTAATAGTTTTCTTCCAGCTTATTAGTAATTCAGCTTTAGAGATTTATTGCACTCATGTAGTATTCACTAGTAGGCAGTTCACATTTAGCACACTACTTGTAAAAGTCAGACTCATAAATCAAGTAGGCAAATGGCAGTCAGAAGCACTGGGTCAAGTATAGGTTCTAAATTGCCATTTTCATAGAGTGAAGACTTTTAGCTCATTAGGATTTAGGCTTGATATGGTAGAGATTTAGAATCCTTTAATAGTAAAGTTTTTCTGTTTACTTGTGATGGATTTTATAATTTGATATTCAGCTCTCAATAAGCTCTTAAAAAGCAGTTACTGGATATTAAAAGGAATTTAACAAATTTGTGATTTTAATTCAATATGCATTCTGAGTATATCACATAGGTCTTATAGGTTTAGCTAGCTCTCATTTTAAAAGTAAAAGGAAGGCCTTCATAATAAACACAATATTAGCTTTCCAAAGGAACTGCTAGGAGCATACATAGAGTATAATGCATATTCATTTCACTGTTTGCCATTCTTTTTAGATTAAAATAACGTTTTTAGGTCCTTATGGTTAGAGTTTGAGCATTTAAAGTCCTTTATTCTTTCTTATTAGATATTACGTGTCTTTTCTTTCTTATTGGGCCATTTTAGTAATCATGGGCTGTGTAGATTAGATTTAGAAGTAGTTGTTTAAACTAGTTTTAGTTCACAAAAAATTTGTTTTTGTTTGATATTGATTGTATTTTAGTTTTATAAAGATTACTTTCAAATTTAATTTAAAATTTTGTATTTTGCATTTAAATTTCGTAGTATAAATTTGTATTAAACATTTTGTGCATTTAAATGTTATATATGCAAAATGTTTTAGCGTAGTACGTATACGTAGGTGATATAGACTATTTTTACATTTTTTTACATGCTTTACTTGTCCAAGTAGTTAATAATTCCAATCAATTTCTTTTAACCAAAAACAATCAAGTTGAGCTTAAAAACGTTATATCAATTCGTTAAGATACCGAAAAAAACGAACTGCATTATACAAAATATTAAATGGCGCCGCTGCCGGTTCTTTTCGTGAAGATTAACGATTTCGAGTGAGACGATTGGATTTTGGGATCCGTTCACTTTGTGAACGTTATTTTTACGTATTATAATCAAAAACATAAAAAAAATCAAAAAGATAAAAATACAAAAAAATAAAAAATCACAAAAATCAATTCTTTTCCTAAAGAATTGAAACAAAAAAATAAAAAATCCAAAAAGTAATCTTTTTCCTAAAAAGATTACAAACAAAAATATATATTATATCGATTTTCATCGTTTTTACGTACATATAGTATTTTTCTTAAAAAACAAATAAATACAAAAATATTTTTGATATATTATTATATGTAAATACGTATACATATACGAACAACCAAGTTACCTATTTCCATAAGTATTGCCGAGGCAATACACCGTGTTAGGGGGCGTTCCGGTCCTTGACACGTGTATCGATCGAATTTAATTAAGCAAGAATAGATAAATACTTTCAATAGTCAATAATTCAAAGAATACAAACTACAAAGTGAATAGATAGGCGATGTGCTATAAAATGCCATCTAAGGGTCAATAGGTACTTAAGTGCTTCGCGCCACATAACCCCCCGTTCACTAGTGCGTATTCTAAGAAGGAAGGCTTTATTGGGGGTCTTGCACCCAAGTAGTAATTATATATATACTTTCTTGTGGATATTTCATATCGAACCTCGAAGAGGATAATCCTTTTCTCTTCAAAGTCGACCGAGGGCTACTCCCTCATTCCTCGTGTTTACTTACACGTGTACTCGCACACGTGTAAACATACCACCTTTGGTGTATTACTTCCTTCCCCAAGGAAGCTTTTAAACGTCATTTTACTTGTATATACATTCGGCCACCTTGCTAAACATGGATACTCGTTCCATGTTGGAGATTTTGCAACAACGATCCGCCAACGCTAATTATTCGTCTTGTTCGAATTGTGGTGGTCCACACGATACGTATTTATGTGATCAAAATAATGGTTATTATGGGGAGGGATATACGTACAATGGAACCGAGAACTTTAATTTTCAACCTAACACTCAAATGGACTACACTTGTAATGACTATATGGGCTATTCCGGTTTTTCATCACAACCTCCACCATCATTTCATGATCAAACCTTTAATGTGCCATACCAAAACCAAGGATTTTCCAATTATGAAGGTTTTCAAAACAATGATAATTTTCAAGGCTATAATCAAGAAACCTTTCATAATCAAGGATTTTCAAATAATGAAGGCTTTCAAAATGATGATAATTTTCCATGCCATAATCAAGACACCTTTCAAAATCAAGGATTTTTCCATTCGACCATTTTGCCACACAGGGATAATCGTCCTATTTTGGAGAGATTACACGACGAGAAATATCGAGCTATGTATGGGCCTTGTGCGACTTGTAGAGGATCGCTTAGTGAAAATAATTGTCATCTATATGCGAGTAATTATGATCAAGGGTTTGATGAGGATTTTCAAAATCAAGAATTTTTAAATCAAGACGATTTTCAAAATGAAGAAAATTTTCAAAGTCCTAATAAAAAAACCGTTAACAATCAAGGCATTTATCATTTCTTGAGTAAAGACGCTTTTAATATGGTAATGCAAGCACTTGAGACAATGCAAGAGGCAACTGATCCGAAAATCTTAGGCTTGAGCACATACATCTTGCAACACATGAGACCGAACGATGCTTTACCTGATGATGAGCCTTCTTTGAGAGTAGATGTTGAGGATGATACACTTAGTGATGTTCCTATTATAGACCCTTCCATATCTCCACCGACTATACTTGAGCCATACACACCTTCATCACCTTTACCTCACATGGGACTCACCGACTCTTTAACCATGGGGGACGAGCCTCTTAGCACTAATACAAATACCGATTCGGAAGAATTAACCGTTTCTAGTGTTGAGAACCTTATCCCAATCCAAAGAGAGCTTGAGTGTGTTTCCAATGAACCATGTGATGAGCTTTGTGTTGATACCTCTTCTCCTCATGATCATATTGAGATTTCATCACATGTTGACCTTCATGCTACTACTAGTGATTTTGGTGACTTTGATCTTGATGAATTGTTTAAAGAAAGGGATAATGAGATTGAGGAAGAGTTTGTGAAAGACTTTCCACAAATAGAGGATGAAAATTGTGATTCTAGTGACGTGTCTTATGCTATATCATCCAATGATTTGTCTTGTCAAGATAACATTCCTAATTTGGATGAAGAGTTTGCTCCTATAGGAAAAGTGGATCCTTCTCCTCTACCACCATATAATTCTTGTGATGAACCCTTTGATGATCCTTATGATAGTGATGAGTCTTTTACTTCTGATGATGATGACTCCATTTCTTCTATGACTCCTTCACCTATTCCTCTAAGTGATTTTGTGATACATTCAAATCCTCTTTTTGAGACATGTTTTGATAACCCACTTTTTGAGGAGTATGAAGAACCTAATAATGAGTCTATAGAAGAAGAACCCTTAATTGATCATCCTTCACTGGTTTTTGAGGATACACCTATTGATTTTCATGATCATATCATCCCTTTGAGTGATTCTCTCATTAATACACCTCCTTTTGAGCCTTATGTTCCCACCCTCCCACCCTTGAAGTTGGTTATTGATGAAGATCCTTTCCTCTTAGAGATTGATACTTTTTCATCTAAGGCACCTTTAGAACTCAAAACCTTTGATATGGACTCTTTTATGGAGATTGATGCCACCATAGACGATACTCTTGCACATTTTGATATAGAGGTCAACGATAGTGTTCCTAGTATGGAGGAGGTTCGTCTTATTACTACATTGCTTTTTGGGAACATAGAGCCTACACCTCCTCCACAAGACACTATTAATTTTGATCCTCCTTTCACTATGCCTTCTATGGAAGATTACCCACCTTTTGATGATGATGACGAGCCTAACATGGACATAATAGTTATGAATGTTTTGATACCTACACCTTCATTGTCTTACGATGCTTTGATCACTAAGGGGGAATCTTATATGGTTGATATGAGCTCATCTTCTTATTTTCCCATGAAGGGAAAGGTTTTTGATCCTGGGATACATAAATTTGAGACACCTTGGTTTTCATCTAGTCCACTTAAGAGTGTGATTTCTATTGAGATGGAATTCTTGTATGAGCTTACTTTGGTGATACTACCTACTTTGGAGTTGTTCACTTGTCGAGATGGAAACTTTGTATTTGATCCTGGTGTGCTTCCTATTTTAGAGATTTCGTATGTTGGACAAACTTGAGACACGTTGGACCGTTCCATTTATCGAGGCGGATATTGTAAATCTTATAGTAAATGGCAACATGCTAAGTTTGAGTGTATCATGTGAGATGTGCTTCAAAGTGAATATTCTTTATTCTCCATGATGGTTCCCCAAGGACAACCTAATTCGGGGCCGAGTCGAGCTAGCGACTTAGGGTTAAAAAAACTCAAGCATTGAATAACTAGGTTAGAAAACGTAGAGTAGATTTTCAATAGGTTAGGTTTAATTAAAAGGATGTTATAGTAGAGTTGAAGTGGAGGGGTGGTCTTTCTTCGTCTTTTGGTGTTTGCTTCAAGGGTTGCTCTCTCTCATTTCATGCTTGGAGCTTATGGAGGAGGCCCGTGTATCTGGTTCACTTCGATTAGTTTTTGCTATCGTGATATTCAAAACATTTGTGCTTAAAATGGATACCCTTTAGTTGTCTCTTCCTTAACTTGGGTTAAGCAAAGTAATCAATATCATAAGTGTAGGGGAGTTTACTCCAATACTCTTAAACATTGAGGACAATGTTTATCTTAAGTGTAGGGGAGACTTCTATCGAAGTGACCTTACCTAGACCATTGCCTTAACTTCATGATAATTTGGAAAATTAATTTTTCGATCATTTTTCAAATTTTTGATCTACTTTGGCCACCAAAAATATGCATTCATAATTTTTGCATTAATCATTTTTCATTTACATAATACATTTGCATTGTATATATTTCTTCTTTTGTTTTTCATCAAAATATATAAAAGAAAAAAATATAATAAAAACATGGTTTAACAAATTTAGATTTCTTTGACATATTAGGCCCGCCATGGATATTTTGACTCAACCCGAGTTTGCTTATTTTAGCATTCTCTAGCTAGTATCCTTAACCATGTAGTCCTTCATTGGTCTATTAGGCTAAGCATCCACCAATCTCATTATTTGAGATTTTAAATTTGTGGAGAATGGGAAATGATAGAGTTGAAGCAAGTATAAAAGGGCTAGATAAACTTCATGATAATTACTTGTGGCTAAACCCTTCTCTTCTTTACCTCTATTTTCTTCGCATGTATATATTGTTAATAAATAATCAAGAACGGTTTTAATTGATTTGTAATCTCTTATGCATTTTTGTCTAATCATTCATGGTTGATATAAGTACGTCTTAAGGTTCTAAGTTAGAACGTTTTATGTGTACAAGACTTATGTCATGCTCAATATTTTGCGGGTGTTTTTTCTTTTATTCTTTTCAAATTTCTTAGTGAGGAATAAAGAAAAATAAGAGCGGCTTACAAAAAAATGAGTGGCTAGAAAAAAAAAGAAAAAGAAAAGAAAAGAAAAATATATATATACAAGACTCCCAAGAGGGGCAGTGTGGTGTTAATTATAGTGACTATTGAGTTCCAATATTACCTTGACGGGTTGCGGGGATTCAATAGATTGCTCCAATCCAATATTACCTTGACGGTTGCGGGGTTGAAGATCCAAAGTCTCAAAAAGATGGCGGATGTAAATTATTGCGTGAGTTTTATTTTTCTTTCCTTAGCGAGTGTGTAGCTACTTATGAAAGCATGACATGAGGATTTTACACATAAGGCGAATGACTTATTACTCTTGAAACGGACTTATATTAATTGTGAGCGGTTTTTCAAGTAATGGATGAGAGGATTACTTAGGATTAAAATCCTGCTTCCTTATTTTTGGATTTTACATTTTTTATACTTCACACTTGAATAAATGACAAATTTGCTCACAAGCAATTTGCTCAAATAATAACCGGTTCCACATTTAATTGTCATGAATAAGTTGATGCACTTTTTACTTGTGAATATAATGATCCCATTTTTAAGCTTGGTATGGGGAAAGTGAAACTTGAGGGTGATAAGTGTCCATGGTACCAAAGCCCTAATCTAAGTCATTGATATCTTTATGAGTTATTTCCATCAAAACCATTTATGGAAAATCCAAAAAAATAAAATAAAATATAAATAGAATTGTTTTCTTTGCATTGCATTGTAAATATTCAAAACCATTCATCATGTAGTATAGCATAGTTTATTAAATCATAAAATGGCCAAGGTTGGTTAATTATGACAAAAGTGTAACTTGGTGCTTTGAAATGCTGCATTGCATGAGGTCATGGCAATGGTCAAGTGGAGGGGAGTTGATAAGTGTGAAAACACTCATCAATAATGATCCAAAAACCACTCAAAACACTGTCAAATACATAATATTTAACTTTAATATATCAGAATTACGCGTTTATTTGTGTTTCATGTGTTTTCAGGTAAAAAGATACATTTTGGAACAAAGACGCGTTTTCAAGGGATTTATATCACAAAAGACGAAGAAAAGGACGATAAAGCTTTTCAAGGACTTTACTTGGCATAATTTCAAAGATCGAGGGCTTAAGTTGCAACTTTTACAAGACACGAAGGATGAAAAAGAGATTACTTAAAAGTTTATATACCATTTGATGAAAGATTGAAAAAGAAAGGACCAAATAGAAAAACAATGGGAAAAGTAATATTTACTTTGGTCAATTTGACCAAACCGGTCAAAACACATAAACACACAAACGTGTCTTCTTCGTTCCCAAATGAAGAGAGAGAAAAGGAAATTAAACCGACTTCAATCTCTTTCCACTTCAAAACCTGCAAACGCAATTCACAAGAGATACAATAAGAATCAGCCAAAGATATTAACTACAAAGATGATCAGCTTTTTCTCCTCTACATGGTGGTACCACTCAATTAGATCAAAAGTCAAAGATGGAGAAACGCCCAAATTGGAATGAAGAATGAAGACGAGTTATCCTCGTATTTTCCACGTGGCACGATTTCATTGGCTTAACCACGTCATTCTTCTCCCCTCTCGACGGCTATATAAAGAAGAGAAGAGCTTCATTTGCAATCGGTTAGCCTAGGTGTAGTTTACACATAGTTAGTTAGGAGTAGTGTAATCCTTCTTAATCTGTTAGGTTTATGTTATTATTCAGTTGTAAACGTAGCTATTTTCTGCCATTAATTCAGTTACTAATTCAGTTAGACTATTGTAACAGCTTTGTAACCGAATATTGTTTTACTCCATTAATGAAATTTCGAGCTTTTCCATTCTTGATCTTTACTGTTGTATAAGCTCTCATGAGCTTATGAGTGTGAAAACTTTCCAAGCTTTCTTAATTTTCTTTAAATACTGCTTCTTAAGAATTGGGTTACTGTTCACGCAATATTAAGGGAGGAGTTCGTTATAATCAGTCTAAGTTTCATGAGTTTCTTATTCGAGTAATTTTCAGTTTTGAGTAATCCGTTTGATAAACTAGCTTGGTTGAAGAATCGATATAAATCAGTCATTTAGTTTCAGAATCGAAGCTTTTGATTAGTTTCTCATTTTAGTTTGATTTTGCAAGAGTATTTTGAGTTTATGCAGGATTGGATTCGAGGTTTCTATTGATTTAGCTGTGATAGCTTATTTGTAATAAGCTGTTTGGATTTCGATGGGATTTAGTTTAACTTTTTAGTATTAAAATCGGTAATAGCAAGTTTGGCTCACAATTAGATCAGGTAGTATACATGTTCTGTTAGATATAATTTGTTTTGCAGGATTTCATTCAAAAATATCGTTGGATTTGCCAGCCAGCAGTAGAAGCTCAGAGATTTTGCTAGACGCCTTGTCGATTTCATTTAGGTGATAGTTCGGTTCAATAAACAGAAAGTTTAGTTGGTGATAGATAAGCGAGCTCAGCGCTCAGCTTCAACTCAGTGGACTAAACGACGGATGAAAAGGTTAAGCTCATGTTTTTTTTACTGCAAATCTTATTAGCAGTATATAATTTTTGCATTAGATCAGTAACAGGTTGTTTGGCTTAGTGTGTAATTAGAGGATTGCAATTTGTTGATTGTTATTTGTAACTTGATCATAGTCTGTACCGGCAATTTGTTCTTAATTCCTTATTTTACTTCCTCGATTTTTTGCTATCTGTTCGGATTTATCTGTTTGTATTAATAGTTTTCTTCCAGCTTATTAGTAATTCAGCTTTAGAGATTTATTGCACTCATGTAGTATTCACTAGTAGGCAGTTCACATTTAGCACACTACTTGTAAAAGTCAGACTCATAAATCAAGTAGGCAAATGGCAGTCAGAAGCTCTGGGTCAAGTATAGGTTCTAAATTGCCATTTTCATAGAGTGAAGACTTTTAGCTCATTAGGATTTAGGCTTGATATGGTAGAGATTTAGAATCCTTTAATAGTAAAGTTTTTCTGTTTACTTGTGATGGATTTTATAATTTGATACTCAGCTCTCAATAAGCTCTTAAAAAGCAGTTACTGGATATTAAAAGGAATTTAACAAATTTGTGATTTTAATTCAATATGCATTCTGAGTATATCACATAGGTCTTATAGGTTTAGCTAGCTCTCATTTTAAAAGTAAAAGGAAGGCCTTCATAATAAACACAATATTAGCTTTCCAAAGGAACTGCTAGGAGCATACATAGAGTATAATGCATATTCATTTCACTGTTTGCCATTCTTTTTAGATTAAAATAACGTTTTTAGGTCCTTATGGTTAGAGTTTGAGCATTTAAAGTCCTTTATTCTTTCTTATTAGATATTACGTGTCTTTTCTTTCTTATTGGGCCATTTTAGTAATCATGGGCTGTGTAGATTAGATTTAGAAGTAGTTGTTTAAACTAGTTTTAGTTCACAAAAAATTTGTTTTTGTTTGATATTGATTGTATTTTAGTTTTATAAAGATTACTTTCAAATTTAATTTAAAATTTTGTATTTTGCATTTAAATTTCGTAGTATAAATTTGTATTAAACATTTTGTGCATTTAAATGTTATATATGCAAAATGTTTTAGCGTAGTACGTATACGTAGGTGATATAGACTATTTTTACATTTTTTTTACATGCTTTACTTGTCCAAGTAGTTAATAATTTCAATCAATTTATTTTAACCAAAAACAATCAAGTTGAGCTTAAAAACGTTATATCAATTCGTTAAGATACCGAGAAAAACGAACTGCATTATACACAATATCAAGCAGCTTCTCTTCAACCCACCCTTATCACAAATCTCTTCAGTGTACCCAGTTTCTTTGAAAAATGATTTGACAACAGAGAAATCATTGGGTACAGCCTCATACTGACTAGAGTCATCCGAATAGTTTAACCCTAAAACCCTTCTAAACAACTTTAAACTTATTTTCGCATGAATACCAAAAGTTGTAGAATCAAACTCAATAGATTTCTTGTTCTTTGACCCTTGTGCCGTGAACCAAAATTCTTTTAACACGTTTTCAAACATCACCCTTGGATCTTTGAACAAGGCATCAGGGGTCACACATTTAGATAAAAAATTTAGGACATGGTTTCCAGGATCAGATTTTAGGGTTTCTGGTTTGATCAAGGTGAGGTTGTTGGGTTTAAAAAAGATGTCCTCAATGGGATAGTTAACATGGATGGAAGGAGGGTGATCTCAGCCTCTTGTAGTTGTGAAGATGATTCAGTAGCCATTGATGTTTGTTGTGTGTTTTCTTTTGAAAGAGAGAAAGAGTTTGTGTGTGTTTTTGAAAGCTTTTGAAAATGATATGTAATAATTCGTTTTTAGTATCGTTTTCTCTCGACTCAATTCGAATTGATTAAACAATTTCAAGTTTGACTTAGTTGTTTTTGGTTATAAAATCGTGTTTGGAATCTAAGCTACTTGACACAAAGCAACTAAAAAGGTAAAAATATTAACTAATACTACGTATACGTACTATCTAAAAACACGTTGCAAGTACAACATTTAAATGCTCAAAGTACAAGTAAAAGAAAATAGCAAACTAAACGAACTTTGTAAAATGACAAGGTAACAAATTGTTAACAAGAAATAAAAAAATTAGACACAATTCACACTTAATAAAACTAATTCAACTTTGTAAAACTAATTATCAAAATTTATGAAATTCAAAAGACTTTATAGACTATCTTTTGTATAAAACTGAAAATGAAAGTTTGAAATTACCAAACTATAATTCCTATCAAAAAGTAAAACGTGGTTAAAAAGTGGCCCAAAATGGGACTGGTCCAATACCTTTCTAACTGATCAGTCAAACTAAACGAATTGGACTTGTATTTGCAACAAAGTGATAACGAATGGTTAACAGACCTAACAAAGTAAACAAAATGGACTTTCAATGAAATTACAAGTATATGAATGAAGGTCCTAAATTGTATACTACTGAAACTTGTACATATCAGTTTATATAACATATTGCAAATTCCATTTAAGAAAACCAAGTAACAAGGTGAGACTACTAGTTCTATGAAACCAAACACTCCATTTCAGAAAAATTCAGAAATGTAAAGTAAACTAGTTGACTGAATTAAATCGCAGATTAATAACATCAATCAAACAGCAAGAATCAACACCTACAGAGCATGTATTCAATCAAGATCGTCCCAAAATCCTACAACTAACTTTAATGAAGAACTTACATAAACTAAAAATAGGAGTTACCACACATCCGTCGTTTAGTCCACTGATGTAGAAGGTAAGCGTTGAGCTACCTTTTCGTCCACACCTCGAACTAGTTCTATCTTTAAATCTGATGAACAGTAACTTGTACCTGCACAAGAACAAAATAGATCTTTTTCTTTCAAAACTGATATAAAACCGATCTCCTAACTGAATTCAATCTGATCTGATGCTTAATCGACAATATTAATCGCTTCTTGCATCAGCAGAACCAAACACATTTAACTGAAAATGTTAACAAGCTGATTATCTAATCAACTGATTATCACTGAAAGAAACGAATAGTTTGCTCAGTATATAAACTGAAATCATTTTAAAGCAATTAACAAGTCTCGTAAACAGATTATTAGAAAAGACAGGGAATTTAAAACTCAAAATTTGAAGTACCACCTGATGATAGTTTAACAAACCTAAAAGCTGAATTAGAATCACTTAACTAACCTTTTCAACTAAATATGAAAGCAAAAACAGAAAAATCACAAACGGATGAAGTACACATTCTCTAATAGAAAACAAAAGGTCTACAAAAGCTGTTAAACTATGGGAGTAAATTTTAGAACTGAATTACCAGAATCGGAACATCATTTAAATGAAAATAAAATTGAAATCATAACAGAACTTTTAAAGACTAACAAAATCTGAAAAATGATCCAAAAGAAGAGAAAATTAAGAAAACTCAAGCTTTATTAATGGTGAAATATGAATCTTGTTACAACTGAACATTAACCGACTAACAGAAAAGATTGAAAGGATTTCAACATAAGGAAAGATTCCATTAATGGCAGAAATGATTACAAATTCTAAATGAAATTTAACTAACATCTACATCTATAACAAACTCAATAACTAACTAAAATGAAAGCATGAGAGAGATTATCTAATCTACTCCTAGAACTACACCTATGCTAACCATCGTGAAGTGAAGGGATCTCTCGGTATATATAGGCGTCGAGTGGAGGAGTATGACGTGTGTCGTCCAATCCCTAAGTGCCACGTGTTAAATACGAGGATGATGACTTTAGGGTTGTTCACATCCCAGATTGGGGGTTTCTTCATTCTTAGCTCTTGATCTAATTCACTTGTACCATCTTGTAGAGGAGAACAAGAGGAGCAATGTTTCTTCTTTAAGTTTCATCTGAATCATCCTTGAACTCTCTTGAAATTGGTTTGAAGTTGTATGGTGATAAAAGAGTTATAAAACTGATTGTGATAAATTTCCCTTTCTCTCTCTTTATTTTGGTGAGGAAGACGCGTGTGTTGTGAGAAGATAAGACTTGGTCTTTTGACCAAGTTAAATAACTTTCCCATTCATTTTCTTTTTAGTCATCTTATTTCATTTCTTTTATCAAATGTAATATAAACTTTTAAGCAAATTTCTTTTCATCCTTCGTCTTTGTGAAAGTTACAAACTAAACCCTCCTTCTTTGTAATTTTGGCAAGTAAGGTCCTTGAAGCATCTTTCGTCTTTTTTCTTCGTCTATTGTCATATAATTCCCTTGAAAATGCGTGTTTGCTCCATTATGCATCTTGTTTACCTGAAAACACAAAAACACAAATACCCACGTAATTATGATATTTTACAGTTAAATAGAATGTATTTGGCTGTGTTTTAAGTGGTTTTTGGATCATAATTGATGACTGTTTTCACACTTATCAATATGAATCTTCAATCTTCAATCTTCAAAAGATATATATGTAAACACTTTAGACTGTTTTGTAAAAGTTTGTAAAAAATTTGAAAATACAACAAAACTTTTAGGGTTTCTTTTGAACAAATGGCACAAACTCTCTCATTAATGTTCCGAAAAGTGATGATTTTCTGTTGCTTTGAACAGTGAAACGTCCCATGTGTCAGGGAGTTGTTGACTGTGGATGGGGACGTTTGAAATTTCCGTAATTTACAAATGACACTTTTTGAAAGAATGTTTGTTTTATTCACAAGAAAATTCAATGCCATTTAATACATTTCATCACATGATTGATTTGTTTTAAATAATGTTGCTCAGATATACTGAAGCTGATGGCAATACTTGTGAGCTTCAGTGCGTCAGATGAGGCGACAAAACCCCATATACATGTTCACATAAGTGAACAAGACATATGACATTGCACGCTCCTCTACTCAGGCCTAGATACTCAGTTGTATTAAACATTTATTCAGTATTTGCTGAAGGAAACGTTTGATGACTGGTGATCATTTGTTCAGCTTTAGTGAATCAGATAAGGCGACAAAACATCATATACACAATCACATAAAGTGAAATAGACACATGACATTGCACACTCCTTTACTCAGACATTTCTACTTGACATTAATCAAAATCATTTATGAAATGCTGAACCTTCAAGCTTCTTCAGTGAAAGCTGAAGGTTCAGGTTTTGTATCATCAATGTTCAGCATACCAAGCTCCATTATCAATCTTTTAAAAGTTGGTTCATCCAGTGGTTTGGTGAAGATATCAGCCAATTGATACTGAGTGGGGATGAAATGTAATTCAATGTCCCCTTTCACAATGTGATCTCTGATAAAGTGATATCTGATATCAATGTGTTTTGTTCTTGAGTGAAGGACTGGATTATTGGATATTGCAATAGCACTAGTGTTATCACAAATGATTGGTACCTTTTCATATTCTATATCATAATCAGCCAGTTGGCTTTTCATATAAAGAACATTGGCACAACATCTAGCAGCTGCCACATATTCAGCTTCTGTTGAAGACATGGCAACTGTTTGTTGCTTTTTAGCACTCTAACACACAAGTTTGCCACCTAGCAATTGGCAAGCACCAGAAGTGCTTTTTCTGTCCATATTGCATCCAGCATAGTCAGAATCTGAATACCCCTTTAGATCAAAACCTAAGGATTTGGTGTACCAAAGACCTAGACTTGGTGTACCTTTTAGGTATTTGAAGATTCTCTTTACAGCAGTAAGGTGTGATTCCTTTGGATCTGCTTGATATCTTGCACAAAGGCATGTAGAGAATTGAATGTCAGGTTTGCTTGCAGTTAAGTACATTAATGACTAAATCATACCTCTATACTGAGTCTTATTGACTGATTGTCCATTGAGATCGGGTCCTAAGTTGTTAGGGGGTACCATTGGAGTCTTCACTGAAGCACAATTGATATCATACTTCTTCAGCAGATCCTTGACATATTTTTCTTGATTGATGGAGATTCCTTGGTCGGATTGTTTAATCTAAAGAGCAAGGAAGTATGTGAGTTCTCCCATCATACTTATCTCAAACTTGCTGGTCATAAGCTTGGCAAATTGTTTGCAAAGTTTCAAGCTTGTTGAACCAAAGATGATGTCATCCACATAAATTTGTACCAGAATGGTGTCAGTTTTAGATTTATAGATAAACAAGGTGCTATCTATTTTTCCTCTAACAAATTTATGTTCAATGAGAAATGTTGATAGAGTTTCATACCATGCTCTTGGAGCTTGCTTCAGTCCATACAAAGCTTTGTAAAGCTTGTAGACATGATTTGGGTATTTACTACTCTCAAAACCAGGAGGCTGTGTAACATAAACTTCTTCTTTTAGGTCACCATTTAGGAATGTACTTTTGACATCCATTTGGTAGATGATGAAGTTCATGTAAGTGGCATAAGCAAGAAAGATTCGTATGGCTTCCATACGTGCAACTGGAGCAAAGGTTTGATCAAAATCAACACCAGGCTCTTGATTGAATCCTTGTGCCACCAGCCTAGCTTTGTTTTTTGTCACCACATTGGTTTCATCTCTTTTGAGCTTGTAGACCCATTTGGTGCCAGTGGTTGATTTACCATATGGAAGAGGAACCAATTTCCAGACTTTGTTTCTTTCAAATTGAGTTAGTTCCTATTGCATGGCATCCACCCATCCAGGGTGTGTGAGTGCTTCAGAAACCTTTGTAGGTTCATTTTCTGAGAGAAAGTTTGCATAGAAGCATTCTCCAGATGAAGCACCACTCAGTTTCTTTGCCATAAATCTAGTGAATCTACCTTCACCAGGATTGCCTATTATGTTCACCAGCTGTATGTGACTATTATTAGTCCAAGATTTTTGTAGAGCTGGAGAATAGGCACTGGTATCATGATTAGAGCTAGAACTTGGAAGTCCATGACATGGACTTGGACTTGGATTATCTCTAGTGTATGTTGAAGGATATTCAATAGACAAAGGTTCAATCAATGGAGGGCTTCCTTCTTGGTCAGAAGCAACACATCCAAGACCTAATTCCTTAGAGATGGTAGGAGAGCTTTGAGCAAAGGGCTCAGATTGTTCATCAGTAGCTTTATATGATTGATCATTTTGATCATGTGTGTCAGCATGCTGATTGTTTTGAACCTGACCATTTTGGTCATTTGTGTTACTTCGCTGATCATTTTGATCATTTTGAGACTGATCATTATTTGATTGACAACCATCAGTATTTGATACTGAAGTATTTCCTTTTGTAGGACTTGTCATATCTTCAAATAGATCAATATGAGGGACTGAGTTCCTTGTTTGATATCTTTGAGAAGGCTCATAATCTTGAAATTCATCAGATGGATAATTGTGAGATTCATGAATATGAAGTTCATCATCTGATGGATTTGTAAATTTGAGAGCTTTAGAGCATTCATTGAATGTGATGTGATAAGTTTCTTCAATACATTGTCTTCTTGTGTTGATGACTCTATATGTTTTAGATACTAGAGAGTATCCAAGGAAGTAACCATCATCATATTTTTCATCAAAATTTTCAAGGTGATCCTTGTGATTATGAATGAATACTGGACACCCAAACACATGTAAGAATGAGATGTTTCGAATTCTCCCCTTGAAGACTTCATAGGGAGTCTTCATGTGTCTCTTCACAATGATGGATCTATTTTGAGTGTAGCAAGCAGTGGCTATAGCATCAGTCCAAAAATGCTTAGAGAGAGCAGATCCAGCAAGCATTGTCCTTGCTGCTTCAATCAAAGTTCCGTTCCTTCTTTTAGCCACACCATTTTGTTCAGGTGTGTAAGGAGATGAAATTTTTTGGGAAATTCCTTTGTCATCACAGAATTTGACCAGTGTTTGATTTCTGAATTCGGTGCCATTGTCAGTTCTGAGTTGTTTAACATGAGTTTCATTTTGATTTTCAACTCTTTTGATGAAAGACATAATGGCATCTGGTGCATGGCTTTTCTTTGTCAGAAAATATACCCAGGTGTACCTAGAGTACTCATCAACAATGACAAGTGTGTATATTTCATGACAAATGGCCCTAGGTGATCCTAGGCCAAATAAGTCTATATGAAGCAAGTGAAGACTTTCTTTGATTGAGAAAGTTTGATTTGTTTTGAAATTGGCCCTATGGTGCTTCCCTTTTTCACATGCTGAGCATGGTTTGTCCTTGGAATAGACAAGTGAAGGAAGACCAATAACAAGATTTTGTTTTACCAGCAGAGTTATTGTTTTAAAATTAAGATGTGAGAGCTTCTTATGCCAAAGCCAGTTGGTAATGTTGGAAACTTTAGCAAAGAAACATGTCTCCTAAGTAGAGTTCATATTCATGACAAAAACATCTTTGACTTTGGGAGCAATCATCACAATTTCATGATTGGAGTTGAAGACTGTACCTTTTTTGTCATCAAACAACATAAGATACTTTGCATCACAAAGTTGGCTTATGATGATGAGGTTGTGCTTCAATCCATTGACATATGCTACCCTTGAGAAAACTATACCATTGCATTTTACTGAACCAAATCCTTTAGTAGTAGCTGATGAGTTATCACCAAAAACAACTTTAGGACCTTGTTCCTCCTTATAATTGTGCTGATAACTTTTGGTGCCAGTCATATGCCTTGAGCAACCACTATCTAGGTACCAAATAGGCTTCTTGAGATCACACTGCACAAGTTAAGGAAATGATCAGTTTTGTTTTGAAACCCACCTTTGTTGGGTGGGGGTTTTAGATCTGGAAGGTGTTCTTGATCTGGAGGGTCCTCTTGATGAGGATGTGTGTGATTGCTCAAAAGAAGAAGAGGTCTGGACAGCTTTTGCTTTCTTAGCCTGAAGGGCTTCACCTTTTCTGAACCACTCTATATGATTGTGATTAGATGTAGTGTGGACATTGCTTCCACAAGTTTCACAACATTTGGTAATAGAGTTTGGATTTCTTGGTTTAATACCTCTTCTAAGTGAGATGATTCGATTATGTCCATGAGTGTCATGGTCATAACTTCCACAAATATTACAAACAGGGTAATAGTGGCAGTCATCTGAGTGATGATTTCCCATACCATAATGAATGCATGGTGGGAAAGGCATATTGCGCCTTGAATGAGATGCTTCAGTATTGTGAGCATCAACACTAGTTTTGGCCAGCATATACTGAGTATGTTCACAAGTGCGATGATCAGTCCTCTCACATTTAGTACAATAAATCACTCTTAGGCAAGTTTTAGTGAGATGGTTTTTAGACCACATAAATCACAAGCCCTTTTAAATTGTGTCTTGTACTTGAAATGGGGAGAGTATGAAGGTTCATCTCTGAATCGAGTTGGTGTTTGCTGTTGCCTGAGTTGCAATTTGAGATCATTGATCTCTTGCATGACAAGAGACATTCTCTCATCTTCCTTAGATCTAGCATTCTTCATTTTATTTTTTGAAACTAAAGAGGTAGCTCCCATATGTGAACCTTCAGCAGGAGCTGAAGAGTTCTTTGAAGTGTCAATTTTGACATGTTTGGAAGAACTACCCTTGTTGTTGATCCCAAACTCAGATCTTAAACCTTAGCTTGTTTAAGGGTTGTGATAGAGAGAATAGATTCAATCTAACACTAGAGAAACTTTGCAATACAAAGTAACTAAACAAGATGCGGAATGTAGTGTTTAGCACAAGAACAAATGGTTAAAGCAAACGTCGAACTTTAATATATCAAAGATATACGAATACCCAATAATGGTATTAGGGTTACAAAAACCTTAAAGTATGAAATGAAAGATAATAGAGAAAGACACACATTGCATGATAACCTAGTGGGTCCTTTTATAGTATAAGGACTCACGTACAAGATTACTACTAACAAACTTGGAAAGTATCTCGGAGTAGTAACATAAACGCGTTATAATCTATTCCAAGTTTATCTCTAGCGGCAGGGTCTTTGACTTCAGCAGGGGAACCAATCCCCCTGCCGTTCTTATTTAGCAGGGGGAACTTACTCTAGCAGGGGAACCTTTGACCAACTAGCATGGGTAACTAATATACTTATATTTATTCCCAACAATCCTCCCCTAAACTTGTGCTTTCACCTAAAGACAAGTTTCTGAATAAATACTAGTTGATGAGGGTGCTTACAAAGTTCTTGGCCAAAGCTGACTGTACATCATCCTTACCAGATCATAAGCAACAGGTGCTTTAGCATCTACAATCAAGTCAGCTTGTGCCAATTTCTTCAAGGTCTCTAGATTGAAAGGATAATAACGATGATTAACCAAGTAAACACTTACCCCTTCCATGACTATCTCATAAACCCTAGAATTGGTAAATAGCTTCCAATACAACAAATTTCCCCTATTTACTGCATCAAATATAGGATCAAACTGTTCATGCTCATACATCGTATGCATGCATTCCCTACACCATCCAAAGTAGGAGGCTTTGCAGCAAAGGTCTTCTTCAAAATCTTCCACAGATCATCTAAGTCCTCACTATCCAAAGTTTGAAACATGACATCTAGACTTAGAAATGTCTGTGCTGTATTGTCAACTCTTGTAAGCTTCCACCAAGTCATCCCTTTGTGTTCATAAACGGCATATTCCACTATTGCAAATTTCTTCCCAAACTCACTAGGTGAGATTTCATCATTTTCTTGCACAATTAGCTGTTTATCAATTTCTTCATTTGAGGGACGTTGAGTCTCCTTAGTAACTATACCAACTTTTTCCATCCTCTTGAGTCTTTTGGCTGCCCTTTGTGCATTGAGTACAGATCTCTCAATTGCTGGAAAACTTGCACCTGCTTGAGTTGATGCACCTGCTTGTGATGATGCACCTGCTTGTGATGATGCACCTGCTTGTGATGATGCACCCGCTTGTGTAGTTTCCACTGTTGTTCCTTCAGCCTTTCTTTTTCTGGATTCCCTAACTCTCTGTAACACTTTATTTTGCCTCCTGAGATACTCAGCTTCCTCAGGAGTGTTGATAGCTATGAAGTCTTCCACATTTAACTCTCTTAGAACTGGTCTGACTGCCTTCTCTATCTCCTCAAAAGTCATGTCTCTGAAATTACAATCAGTCCACTTCTTGTGTCTTTCGAGCAAAACTTTGTAGTGTGCCAGCCTCCCCTTCTCAGACCTCAAATATTTTTATTTCTGAATCTGATTTTCCCTTCTTTCCAGATATTCATTTTGATACTTGTAAATTAGACAAATCAATTCATACCTGTCTTCCAAAGGAACATTTACCAACTCCTTTTCCCATTGATCTAGAAAATCTTGAACATGAGGCACCCTGTCATCTAACTCTCTATGCATGATTTCAATTTGCTTAAGCATCTCTTTAGGCCTCATCTTTTGCATTCTCTGATCCTGCATATCAATCTCCTCTTGTTAAAGTCTGAGAGCTACCTGTTCATCATATTCTTCTTGAGCCCTTTGTTGTTCAGGTGTTCTGTTCTTGTACTTTTTCTTGGGCTGTTCAACCATGATCCCTTTTCCCTTGTCTTTTGGATCCACTGCTAGTGCTAGTTTGGCTTTAGGTGCAGGTTCTCCAATTTTAGTTCCCTTCTGAGCTGGTTGCCTTCTATTCTTCCTAACAAATGTTTGAGTAATAGGTTTAGCAGGGGAAGAACTTACAGTTGGGGGATCAGGTTTAACATGGGAAATTTTTGAAGCAGGGGCTTCTTCTTGATTGCCCATAGTCAACAATGTTTGAGCAATCTCTTTTGTGGCACTCCCCTTATCACTTCCTTTCTCAGCACTTCCTTTCTCAGTCCCTTTCTCAGCACTTGCTACCTTTCCTTGTTTTAAGATCCTGTTCACCAGGATATGCATACCATTGAGTAGATTCATCTGTGTTAGGAACTTCCTCCCCTTTGGAAGCATCCTCATCTGTAGATATGATAAGCTTGGGCTTTCTCCTCCCCTCAAGTGTAGCAAGTCTGTTTTCTAAATTATTGATAACCAGACCTTGCTGTTTGACAGTTTTACAAGTTGTGCATTTTGCTTTTTCAAGCTAATGCACATATTCGTCAATTCCAAGATAGACATAGGTTGCATTTTGCTCTCAACCCTAGAAGGGGATTGCTCCCCTTTTTGGGTATTGTTGAGTGAGGGATAGGACTTACTGATGGTGTCACTGTCCTGCTCACCCCTTGAGGATGAAACAATAGTGGCAGCCAAACCCTCAGAGTGCTCCAACCTTTTGGAGGCTCTCCTCTCTGCTACTTGTGAAGATCCACCAGGCAAGGGAGACCTAGCAAACCTGGATTTTGTTCTCCTTTCATGTTTTGGATCAGCAGGGGGTAGAGTACTGGCAGGGGATAGAGTCTTGGCAGGGGAATCAGATGGTTTGTGTGTGGCTACTTTTGTTTTAGCTGCTTCTTGTCTGATTTGTTTCATCATGATGGAAGTGAGTGGAACTACCCTGCCAGAAAATTGTGGAGATGGTGCAAGAAGTGTGGTAAATAGTTTGGTAGAGTGTTTGGTGGCTGAAAAATATCTTGTGTGTTTGATAGGACCATGTTCACTCATATTCAGCAAAAGTTGTGTAAACCTTGGGTACATACAAAATTTAGTATTGCTTGTGACATTTTTGACCATTCCTTTGAAAATCATTTGAGAAAAACAGTACTTTCTCCCTGTTTCTAAGCATATCAGGGCAGAAGCAACTTCACTTCCAAATTCATTAAAAGCAGTGGTTTTAGGTGACAAACATTGCAAAATTGTATGAATCAAATATTTCTAATGTGGGGCAAACTGACCTTTTGCAAACTTACATTTTTGATCATCAGAAAGAGTGTACCCCAAAGACCCTCAAAGATTTCAGCATCAGGTAGGTTGGTTATCCCATCCTCATCATACAAAACAAGCTTGTCTCTGATGGAGGCAAGTGTAATCACCTTGGGATAACCATCTACTATGCTTTGAATTATTACCTCTCCATCCACTATTTTGGTCATTGATTTAGACCAAAACTGCTGGATGTGTGAGGTGTAAATCATGGGATTGATGAGAAGAGCCACTCTAAAATACAAATATTTTAGAAAAGCCACTGCATCAACGAATTTTACTGGTTCATCATGTAAAAGAGCAATTTGATTGTGATTAGTAGCAATTTTGAGAGACATGATAAAAGTTTGAAAATGTTTGAAGGTTTATAATGGTGAAAGTTAGGTGGGATTTAGTCGAGGGAGAGAGATGGACCTGCTGGTTAAGGGAATTAAGTTTTTATAGGCGAATTGAAGAGCTGTGATTGGACCAAATTTTCAAATTGCAAAAATATCAAAGATAAATCTTGATAAAAAAATAATTTGTTAGAAATAATAAAGAAAAGATTACCAATCAACGAAGAAAGCGCCTTATATATCTTTTGAAAAGAATAAAATATTCCCTAACCAAAATTTTAGCACGCAGGCCCAACGGCTATAAGCAGGGTAACGGCATTGTCGGTCAATGGTCAAACAGGGGAATGTTGATCAAGCAGGGGAATCAAAAGGTAATAACAGGGGAAACTTTCCTAGGGGTATTAGACTAATCATGAAGAGACCAATCCTAAATAGCTCTTCTCTAATGCACACCCTTGTATACACAAGGTAGATACACAGAAACTCAAGAGTCCTCCATTCAGAAAAGTTCTAAACACAAAAAGTTAACACATAAGCAACCCTGCACCTGGTCAACCCAAGAAAATAAGCATACCCTAGTCACCATCCTACCTTTCCCTTACCTATGGTCAGTTAGTCTTGGCAATGTGTACTAAACATCTAAATCTAGACAACAAGCTGTTGAAGAAAGAAGTGTAAGTACACATTACAGTGCCTCAAGGTTTCAGAATTCTAACAAGCTTTGCAACAAGTTTTCATCATTCTGAACCCTTACTCACCAGTGGATATGATCTAGAATCATATATGAGTATCCTAAGGATATCCTTAAATCCTAAAGGTGTAACCTAACCTCCCCTAAAACGTAGAGCATATACCTGATTCTCCCATGAGTGTAGCATGCACCATTTTGAATCTCTGCATTGTTAGTCTAAAACCACATATAACCACTTTTAAAAAGAACAAACCCAGCTTAAGAGAAGAACTCTTAGCAGGGGAATGAACCCCAGCAGGGGAATCTTTGTTCAAAAGTAGTGGAATGAAAAGTGATAAAAATGACTAACATATATACAACAACAGCAATAAAGCAATCCTGGGTATACAAGACAAAATAGACATCAATTTTTAGGGAGAAACCATCCCAATACTTGCAACCAAGTACTGAAACCTCCCCACTTCAAAAGCTTTTGTCAAAAGATCAGCAACATTAAGTTCTGTATCAATTTTCTCTGGGACAATCAACCCTTTTTCAAAACAATCTCTAATAAAATGATGTTTTATTTCAATATGTTTAGTCTTGCTATGAAAAACAGGATTCTTAATAATGCAAATAGTGCTGTTGTTCTCAATAAATATCTTGGTTTTAAGAAAATTATACCCATAATCAAGTAGCTAGTTCTGAACCCAAAGAACTTGACCACAGCATGCAACAGCTGCTACATACTCAGCTTCAGTTGTGGATGTGGCCATAATAGTCTTCTTCTTACACTGCCAAGATATAAGCCTGCTCCCCAAGAATTGACATCCACCTGTTGTAGACTTCCTATCCTTGTTGTCACCAGCATAATCACTATCTAAGTAGGATATCAGCTCAAATGGTGACTCCTTGGGATACCAAAGTCCTAAAGTTTGATGACACTTTAGATACCTAAAAATTCTCTTCACAGCAAATAGATGACACTCTGTGGGTGCCACTTGGTATCTTGCACATAAACAGACTACAAACATGATGTCAGGTCTTGAAGCTGTAAGGTACATGAGAGATCCAATAATAGACCTGTAATTCCTGACCTCAATAAACTTTCCAGGACCATCTTTTCCCCAAGGATGATCCTTGTCCATTGGAGTGGAAACTTTCTTTCCCTCACACATGCCAAACTTCTTCACAGTTTCAGCCACATATTTGTCTTGTGAGATGAATATCCCATCTTTCCTCTGCTGAACTTGTAACCCTAAAAAGAAGTTGAGTTCACCCATGGCACTCATTTGAAATTTGTCCTGCATCAACTTGGCAAACTCTTTGCTAAGCATAGAGTTTGTGGATCCAAAGATGATGTCATCAACATAGACTTGTACCAAAAGAAGGTTACCCTTTTGTTTCTTGATAAACAGGGTCTGGTCAATTTTCCCCCTCTTGAAGCCATTATCCAACAGATATTTAGAAAAAGTTCCATACCAGACCCTGGGAGCTTGGTGAAGTCCATACATAGCCTTCTTCACCTTGTACACTTTGTCTGGGTGTTCTAGGTCTTCAAACCCTGGAGGTTGCATAACATAGACTTCTTCATCAATGGTGCCATATAAAACGGCATTCTTAACATCCATTTGGAACACTGTGAAGTCCATGAATGAAGCATAAGCAAGAAACAATCTAATGGCTTCAATCCTGGCTACTGGAGCAAAGACTTCTTCATAATCAATGCCTTCTTCCTGTGTATATCCCTGTGCCACCAGTCTTGCTTTGTTTCTGACAACTATACCCCTCTCATCCTTTTTGTTCCTGGGCACCCACTTTGTCCTAATAGGCCTTGCCCATTTTGGACAATCTACCAGAATCCAAACTTCTTGAATGTCAAACTGTAAGAGCTCCTCTTGCATAGCTTCAACCCAACTTGGATCATTTAAAGCCTGAAAAATCTTCTTTGGCTCTTCTTGTGACAAAAATGCAGTAAACGGACAACATTGCATGTTGTCATGATTAAACTTTATGGTGATGTTTGCAATGAAGTTGTGTTCCTTTGCTGAATACCTTGTATGTCTAGGAGCTTCAGGATCACCAATGATTTGTGATAGGGGGTGATCCTTATTGATTCTGAAGGTAGGAAGCATGCTCATGATTACTTCTGTTTCATCCTCTTCTAAATTAGAATTGATGGGGCTATCTTGATTGGGAAAGAACTCCTCAAAAGAGCTTCCAAATGATACTGCATGACCTAAAGATGGATGTTGATGAGCTGAATGTAGCTCTGAATAACTTGGACCTCCACTCCTTATTATTCTGCTTCCACTGCTGGACATGAGTCGACCACCAGATATAGGTGAAGATGAGGAAATTAGTGAGGATTCTCTTTCTTCATCATTGATGTCATTGACAGCTGGATCCTTGGTAGCAGGGGAAGCAATTGATCTAGCAGGGGAATCTTGGATTCCACTGCTTTCAGCCATTTCATTGCTTTCAGAAGTTGACTTAGCAGGGGAAGAGATTGGTTGTTCTTTCCTTTGAGATGTATCATCTTCTTCACCTGTTTTTGGAGCAGCTTCAATGGGAAACAATGAGGGTACATTCATATACCTCAATGGTGGCTTCTCCACACCAGTTGGTTCTTTAGTACCTAAAATGTTAGTATTTTGCCAGGCAACATGTACATAATTCATAGACTTTGAAAGAACCTCAATGTCAAAGAACCAATCAGGACCTGTTTGTACATCTTCAGGCTTGTCTTCAAGAAAATCCACATGAAGATTTTCTGTTACTTTGCTTGTCTTCTTGTTGAAGACCCTATATCCCTTGCTGTTTAATGAATAACCAACAAAGTACCCATCATCCCCCTTTTCACTGAACTTGCCTAGATTGTCAATTGTGTTCAAAATGATCACATGACATCCAAATGGTCTAAAGAAGTCAATTAAAGGAGGTCTTCCATTGAACAGCTGATAAGGGGTCTTGTTGTGTCCCTTAACCACCAAGGCCCTGTTTTGAACATAACAAGCAGTGGCTATAGCCTCAGCCCAAAAGATAACTAGAATCTTGGAATCAGATAGCATAGTCCTTGCAGCTTCAATGAGTGTCCTATTCCTTCTTTCTGCAACTCCATTTTGTTGAGGTGTTCTTGCAATACTGAATTCCCTCTTTATTCCTTTGTTTATGCAGAAAGTGTCCAATTTCTTGTTTCTGAAGTCACCACCATTGTCTGATCTCATGGTCACTACCCTCATACTTTTGGAAAGTTCAATCTGATTGATGAACCCAATGAGTACATCAGCTGTGTCACTATTTTCAAACAGAAAGAATGTCTATGTGAACCTTGAAAAATCATCAGTAATCACTAGGCAGTACCATTTCTTCATTATGCTTGCCACAGAAGTAGGACCAAAAAGATCCATATGCAGTAATTCTAATGGCTTGGTAGTGGACATACTTGTTTTTGATTTACAAGATGCTCTATGTTGCTTCCCTTTTAGACAAGCAGCACAAGTATGATCATTGGCAAAGGAATTGGAAGGAAGACCATGAACCAGATTATACTTTACCAGTTTGTTCATGTTCTTAAAATTAAGATGACCAAGTCTTCTATGCCATTTCTTACATTCATAAACTGAGGCTTTGGCAATGAAACAGGTTTCATTGTCTTGAAGAGAGATGTCCTTGAGATCAATTGTGTACATATTCTTTTGTCTTGGTGTTCTGAGTACAATAGGAGTGTTGGGTGGTAAGACAAACTCCTTTCCTAATACCAGACATTCAGTATTTGTAAACAAGACAAAATTCTTGTTATCAGTCATTTGTGACACACTGAAGAGATTGTACTTGAGCTCTTTCACCAAGTAAACATTGTCAAAGGTCATCCCATTGGTGACAATAGTTCCTTTTCCTGTGATTGTTCCATGCCCATCTCCAAAAGAAACACCATCATTGTCATGCAGGGGAACAAAGTTAGACAGATAAGATTTATGTCCAGTCATGCTCCTTGAGCATCCACTATCCCAATATGCTTTATCATCCCTGGTCTTCTTTGTCACCTGCAAAAAGAAAAACAAATTAGTTTTTCTTGGGGACCCAAGCCATTACAGACTTGGATATACCTCGTGTATCAATATAGGATAGCTTATTAAAGACTAGAGATACACCATTAGACTGAGCACCCCTTTTGGGTACCCAACCCCAACGAGCTGAGGCTTTTACAGCTTTTCCCCATCTGCCCATGTTTCTAGAGGGCAAACATACTTGGCAGATACTGAATGTCTGGTGTTGGGATATGCATCATTCACCTTCCTTATAGCAGGAACAACATACTTATCAGATACCTTGTTTCTCAAAGCAGGGGCAACATACTTGGCAGGGGAAAAGGATTTTGCCCCTGCATTCAAAAAAATGGCTTTTGGTTGCATGTCCTTTAAAGGATTTGTAGCCACCACTTCCATTGGTGCCTGACAGTCTTGATAAGTGTGATCAAAACTGCCACATGTGAAACAAGGTTCGGTATTTATCACAAAGTCCTCTCCTAATTGATGAGACTTTTGGTCATTCCAATTTCTCAGATTACCTCTAACAGACCTATACATACCAGCATATTTAACAGTGGACTTAGAGGACTTTGTTCCTGTTTTAGATTTGGGTGAACTACTCTTAGAACTAGAATCACTACCAAAAATTCCTTCTCTTGAAAAGAGAACAGGGTTATCAATTTTCCACTGTTTTAAAGCAATTTGTTCCTTTTCAAAGTCCCTAACAGCACTGGTTTTCACTAGTGGTTCATCTGTTTCTAGATTATTAGGTATGTATGCACTTAAGTCAAATTCAATATCTTCCTGCTTCTTGAAACAAGAGAGACCAGTCCAAGACAAATTTTTTCTAGGAAAAGGTGCATGAATATTAGCAGGTGGTGGTGGTATAGTAGCATGCTCATTTTTGACACCAAAACCTGTTTTGTCCCTAGGAGACTGCCCAATTTCAACTGCTTTAGTTAAATCTTTAGAAGCTTTTCCAAATTTTTCAACAGTTTCTTCATCTATCCTTTTATTAGATCTAAAAACTTCTAGTTCAGCAGTTAATTCCTTAATGGAATCATTATTTTCTTTAGCATCTCTCTCTAAAATCACAATGTGATCTCTATAATCACATTCTCTTTGTTTATACTCTCTTATGGTTGACTCTAGCTGTTCTAAAGCACGTTTGTAGTTATCAAGATCATTGTCACAATTAATGTAATCAAATTTTATCTTTCTAATTTGATCATTCAATGACTCAGTATTTTTGCTACAAGCTTTAGTATAATATGAATCGTCATATACCTCATTGTCTCAGCTAGAGCTTGACATGGCCATAAGAGCAAAATCTTCCTTTTTTTCCTCAGCAATCAAGGCTTGATTTCTTTCAACACTCTCTGTCATGGCACTCCAATCCCATCCACCTACTCCATCTATCCCCTACATGGCTACCATACCCTTAGCACCAGAATCATCATCCCTGCTTTCCTTCCTATAGCTGTTTCCAGTCTTAGGTCCTCTGCATTCTCTAGCAAAATGACCTTTCTTGCCACAGTTGTGGCATTCAACCTTTGTTTTGTCAAATCCAGCTACATCAGAAGGATTGATGGAGATCTTCTTTCCATACTTCTTGTAAAACCTGTTGGCTCTCATACTGAGTAGAGCCATGTTCCACTTGATGTCCATCTCCTCCAGTCCTTGCTTACTGATTTGACTCAGATCTTCATGTAACACAGTAGATCCTTGTGGCCCTTGGGATGCTATGAAAGCACAAGCAGTGTCAAGGCTGAAAATTGCAGGCCTTTCTTCATCATAAGATGATCCAGATCTAGTAGCAGGGGAATGAGTAGCAGGGCCAACTTTGATTCCATTGCCTTTGGAGATTCCACTGCTGTGAGATATGAAAGCCATGTTAGCAGAGGAATCAGTAGTCCACTTGAATTGGTGGGGATGGTTCCTAATGACTTCATCTCATTGAAAACTGGCTCAAAAACTTTCAAGTTATTGTATATGTCATCAATATTCTTGTCATCTTTGTCATCCCTATTCTGCCAAATAGCTTTGTAGACGAACCATTCTTTCTGAAGACTGTTAAGAAACCTGGTATTCACCTGTTCTCTTGTCACTTCAATTTCAAAGAATTCCAACTGAGCCACCATATCTTGAAGCCTATTGTAGATAGCACCAATTGCTTCATCACCAATTGCTTTGAAAGAAGCAAATTGATCAAGCATTTGATTCTTTTTCTTCTTCTTTGTGGCTTCATTTCCTCCAAAGGTTTTGCCTATTGCTTCCTAGAGTTCCTTAGTTGTTTTGTACTTTCTGAATCTTAGCTGATGTCTATCAGGTAGGGCCAACATCAAGGAACTATGATCCCTGACATCATCCCTTCTTGCTAGTATTTCCTTGTCAGCAAGAGCAGTAGACTTCTTCTTGGCTTTACCTTTGGAGCTTTCACCTTTATCTTCTCCCTTACCACCATCTTCAACTTGTATAGTCTTTGGAAATTGATCACCAAATTATATGATCTCCCATAGAACATAGTGTTCCAGCTTAAGGTATTGTTGAATTCTGAATTCCCATAGTTCAAAGTTTTTAGGATCCAGAATGGGTAGTTTGAGAGCATTATTGTTGGTTGAGGATGAATTGGAATCTGAAGACATGGTTGATGTTGATTGTGTGGGATGTTTTGTTCTTGGTTTAATCAAAGTTTCTCAACAAGCTCTGATCTTGTTGATCCCAAACTCAGATCTTAAACCTTAGCTTGTTTAAAGGTTGTGATAGAGAGAATAGATTCAATCTAACACTAGAGAAACTTTGCAATACAAAGTAACTAAACAAGATGCGGAATGTAGTGTTTAGCACAAGAACAAATGGTTAAAGCAAACGTTGAACTTTAATATATCAAAGATATACGAATACCCAATAATGGTATTAGGGTTACAAAAACCTTAAAGTATGAAATGAAAGACAATAGAGAAAGGCACACATTGCATGATAACCTAGTGGGTCCTTTTATAGTACAAGGACTCACGTACAAGATTACTACTAACAAACTTGGAAAGTATCTCGGAGTAGTAACAGAAACGCGTTATAATCTATTCCAAGTTTATCTCTAGCGGCAGGGTCTTTGACTTCAGCAGGGGAACCAATCCCCCTGCCTTTGTTATTTAGCAGGGGGAACTTACTCTAGCAGGGGAACCTTTGACCAACTAGCAGGGGTAACTAATATACTTATATTTATTCCCAACAATCCTCCCCTAAACTTGTGCTTTCACCTAAAGACAAGTTTCTAAATAAATACTAGTTGATGAGGGTGCTTACAAAGTTCCTGGCCAAAGCTGACTGTACATCATCCTTACCAGATCATAAGCAACAGGTGCTTTAGCATCTACAATCAAGTCAGCCTGTGCCAATTTCTTCAAGGTCTCTTGATTGAAAGGATAATAACGATGATTAACCAAGTAAACACTTACCCCTTCCATGACTATCTCATAAACCCCAGAATTGGTAAATAGCTTCCAATACAACAAATTTCCCCCATTTACTGCATCAAATATAGGATAAAACAGTTCATGCTCATACATCTTATGAATGCATTCCCAGATCACCCAATCCTTCTCTACACCATCCACAGTAGGAGGCTTTGCAGCAAAAGTCTTCTTCAAAATCTTCCACAGATCATCTAAGTCCTCACTATCCAAAGTTTGAAACATGACATCTAGACTTAGAAATGTCTGTGCTCTATGGTCAGCTCTTGTAAGCTTCCACCAAGTCATCCCCTTGTGTTCATAAATAGCATATTCCACTATTGCAAACTTCTTCCCAAACTCACTAGGTGAGATTTCATTATTTTCTTGCACAATTAGCTGTTTATCAATTTCTTCATTTGAGGGACGCTGAGTCTCCTTAGTAACTATACCAACTTTTTCCATCCTCTTGAGTCTTTTGGCTGCCCTTTGTGCATTGAGTACAGATCTCTCAATTGCTGGAAAACTTGCACCTGCTTGAGTTAATGCACCTGCTTGTGATGATGCACCTTCTTGTGATGATGCACCTTCTTGTGATGATGCACCTTTTTGTGTAGTTTCTAATGTTGTTCCTTCAGCCTTTCTTTTTATGGATTACCTATCTCTCTGTAACACTTCATTTTGCCTCCTGAGATACTCAGCTTCCTCAGGAGTGTTGATAGCTATGAAGTCTTCCACATTTAACTCTCTTAGAACTGGTCTGACTGCCTTCTCTATCTCCTCAAAAGCCATGTCTCTAAAATTACCATCAGTCCACTTCGTGTGTCTTTCTATATTGTCTTTCATTTCATACTTTAAGGTTTTTGTAACCCTAATACCATTATTGGGTATTCGTATATCTTTGATATATTAAAGTTCAACGTTTGCTAATAACTAGGTTTTAGTTAGAAAAATTGTTCGTTGAAATCGGTCTTATCGAATTGATTACTGGTTAACAGTGTGACTCGGTCGTCTTTTGGTGGAAAAGAAAATGTTTGGTCGTTGTAGTAAAGTAAAAGTACGAAACGTTAAAGTAAATGACGGTAATTAAAGCTAAAACTAATTAAAAGTAATTGTGCAAAATTTAAAACTTTAAAAGTAATTAATTAAATGACAAAAATTAAAGCTTGACGAAAAATAAATTTGACAATGTAATAAAAATGAAAACTTGAAATTTAAAATAAAGAAAAACGATTAAAATAACACTAAAATAAAATGGCGGAAAAATAAGCTTTAAAAAATTAAACTAAAAATTACTAGAAAAACACTTGGTAAAAACAGAGATTTCGGGAAGCGTGAAAATTTTAAAAACTTAAAACAATGTAAACTTAAAAATTAAACTAAGACAAAACACTAAAACAAACCCTGTCGGAATCCGATCGGAATGCACTCGTCAAAATACACACTTACCTCTCCAATCGGAATATGGTCAGAATGTGTCCTCGTCAGAATAACAAGCCTTGGAATGATCGGAATGTGGTCGGAATCCTAGTAAACCCAAGCTGTCGGAATAACCACACAAACACCCCTAATCGGAATGTTGATCGGAATTCTCGATCGGAATCAGGATCAGAATCCTGGTCACAAACTCCTAATCGGAATATCAAACAAAACCCCTTGATCGGAATGTCAAAGCGGAATCCCAGTCGGAATATCAAAACCCCTTTCCGATCCAGCAGTCGGAATGCTGGTCGGAATGTGCAATCGGAAAAGGGTTTCCCCTTTCCCTTGGTGGTGATCGGAATACCGTAGGCAGAAGTAAATAAGCAAGATCAAGTAAGCTATAAACCTAATAAGCACTAGACTAAAAACTTAACATAAACACGTATAAGAAAAAGCTAATAAACTAAAATTTAGAAACTTTTGAAAGCACTAAAATGAAAAAGATATACGAAAATCACTTTCATATAAAAATAACTTTTATAAAAACTTTAGTAACTTAAAGATAAACACAAATAAGCTATGAAATCAATAATAAAAAACAATCAAAAGCATAAAAACATAAAACTTAATCAAATAAGCATAACAATAAGCACATACACATAAAGATTAAGCAAAGCAAGAAAGGTAGAATGAGAGATTAAAAATAAGAACTTGATTAAAATAAAAGATTCAATAACAAAATTTAAAAGACTTACTTGAAATTAAAGGCAAGAAATTAAAGGTGCAATTAAGTAAATGACAATAAGAAAGTGCAAGTAATTAAAGGTGCAAGTAATGAAAATGGTGGAAGACTAGTTTGTCAAGTTAGCCAACAACTCCTAATATGATATTAGGAGGGTATTTATAGGAGATTAGGGAGGTAAGCATGTGTTGCTTCTTTCTTTCTTTATTTCTCGTCTTTTCGTCTTCTAAATTCTTCGACTTTTTTCGACTTTGTCTCGGGATTAATAAACTCGTCTTGTAATTTCTTCATTAATTTAGACTTGAGTTCTTCGGCTTTTATTAAACTTCCGTCTTTAGACTTTTCTTCGGTAAATCTTCAGAATAGGCATTGGACTTCCGTTCTTTTTGCACTCTTGATCTTTTGACTTTGTCTTTTGTCTTTTTCTTCGATAAAAGCCCGTGAAAGCCATTGTTTTCTTCCCTTTTCACATTTTGATCCTAAATCACAACAAAAACACAAACCACGCATAATTCTGACATTTACGACACAAAAAAAATACACGTTTTGGCTTGGTTATTATTATAATTAAGTGGTAAAAGGATAAGTGTTTTCACACTTATTATTTGCTTTAACCATTTGTTCTTGTGCTAAACACTACATTCCGGATCTTGTTTAGTTACTTTGTATTGCAAAGTTTCTCTAGTGTTAGATTGAATCTATTCTCTGTATCACAACCCTTAAACAAGCTAAGGTTTAATATCTAAGTTTGGGATCAACACTTGTGTGTTGTGTGAGACTTGATGATTGACTTGATTGATTTTGATCCAGTAGAGGGTTCAGCACCAGCCAGCTTCTCTAAAGGAGGAAGTGGGGTACTTACTTCATTCTCTAAATCATCATCTGAGTCATCCTCAGTGGCTGAGGACTCAACAGGTGCTAAAGAGTCAGCATTTGCTTGAAACTCAGGAAGAAGGATTCGTCCAGTGTCATGATTGGGTAAATTCTCTTCACTTGACCTTAAAACGTCAGGGATCGAGCTACCTTCCTCATTTGAGGCTTTGACTAAGACACTAGAGTTGGTGTTGGAGGATCCTTCAACACCAAGCATTTTCCTTTTTTGAGCAGGAATTTATTCATTGATGCATTGATTTACCCTATTAGAGTTTCTAAGCCAAGATTTAACAATATCTTTTGCTTCTTTTAGTTCAACTCTTAGGGAGTTATTTTCATCAAGAATCTCTTTGTTCAATTGTTGAAAAGTAAGAATATCAAGTTTAGCTTATTTTAGCTCTATTTGCTTACTTTCAAAATCTTCAAGATTTAGAACAAGTTTATGAAAATTTTCAAGCAAATTGTTTCTTTGTTCTTCAACAAATTTCAGATCAATACACAGGTAATCAAAGACAAATACAATGTCATCTTTATCTTCTAATTCAAGAAGAGTTTGTACCTTTTTTATTGTGATATTGACCCATTCACCATTTCTGGCACTTTCTCTGGCCACAACATTGGAGTTAGCCCCTTCATCATTAGCAAGTGCCATCAGCACTTTTACATTAACCAGTTCATCATCATCTGAAGAAACATCTTCTTCATCCCATTCATAAGCTTCAGCAACAATCCCTTTGTTCTTGTCTTGCTTGGGAGCTTTAGAGGAAGAACTTTAAGTGCTCATGAGGGCCACTCTAGCTTTAATTTCTCTGTATTTGGCCTCAAAGTCTTTTGTTGGTCGAAGTTCAACCCTGTTTTGCTGAAATGAAGTAGAAGCAATTTGTTTTGGTTGAAATGATGATTGACCAGATGGTCTTGATTGAGCTGGTGAGGAATAGGAAGGGATGGATGTTTTGGAGTAACAATCCCTAGCATAGTGACCAGTCTTTCCACATTTGTAGCATTCAGTATCAACTGAATCTTTTGTGGTGTTGGAGAACTTGACTCCTTTCTTAAAGAATCTTCTAGACTTGGCCAGAAGAGCTCTTTCATGAAATTCCTCTTTGAGGTCATTCAGATATTCCTCACTAGTTCTTATGTCTTCTTCATCATCAGGACTATCTTGGTAGTCTTGGATGACAGACTCACTGAAGAAGGCTGTAGACAAGGGTGTAGCAATGGTTAATGCTACTCTTTCTTGAGCCTTCATAAATCCTATCAACTAGGTTTTCTTCATATTTAAGTTTCCCAAAAAGAGAGGCTAGATCACAATCTTTAATGTGATTAGCATTTCTCAAGCTTTGACAGAAACTGAGCCACTTTTTTGGCAATGCATTAACAAAAACTATGTTGATTTCAAGTTTTTAAAGCTCAACACCATCATTCACAAATTCATTCATCAGTGCTTTGTATCTGGTGAATGTCTGTGTGAGGGTTTCCCCTTCTTTGTTCTTGAAGGTGTTGTATTAAAGCTTTAAATCCGTGATTCTAGTTTCTTTCACATCAGAGGGTCCCTTATGATAGACAATAAGGTCCTCCCATGTAGATTTTGTTGTTTTGCAATTTACAACATAACTCATTTGGTCATCTGGAAGCTCAGACATGATGAGACTTTTGAGACGCTAATCAAGGTTAGCAGCTTTTCTCTCATCAGCAGTCCATTGTACTTTAGGTTTTCTATTGTCCCCAACCATGGGAACAAAAGGACCGTTTTCAATGATTCCAAGGAATTGAGGTTCAATCCCAACCATTTGGACAAGAAACCTCTTCTTCCAATTTGTAAAATTTGCTACCTCTAGTACAGGAGCAGCATTAAGTTAGCCACCCCTATATTCTAGGGTTTGTGGTATAACTTGAGCCATTTTTAGATCTTGATTTGAAAACTTTTAAATGAGAAGTTTAATAAAATAGGAGTTTAGCTAATCAATTTGCTTTGATACCACTTGTTGGTCCCTTGTAAATCATTATTACTTATCAACCTTAAGTAATAACTCTTTACCAAGACTCAAGTGTGTTGTTTTAACTTATAGATAAGAACTATGAACAATTAAAACAACAATACCAATAACTTTTCAACGTATAAACTTTTATTAGAATCAAATAAAGAATCTATAACCTACTTTGTTTGCCGAATAACAAAGTGGTTGAATGACAATGGATTGTAATCTCCTCTACTTAAACATACAACCAAAGTTAAAGTCTAAGCTCCAATCTAAACGTTCATATGCATCTTGGCTATATGGTTTAGTTGGTATCGAGAGAGAAAGGTCTTCCAAAGTTTTTACTCTTGTATTGGTTAACTCTTTCTCTCTCAATGTACACTCCTTTTATAGGCAGTGTAAACTAGGGTTTGCATTTGCATGTTTCAATGCATGGGTTTATCTAGTGGGTGGTTGATGCCCATGCTGGATAAACAGTACAAAGTACATATTAAACTATTCTAGAAAAGATAAAGGTTGTACTTATATCTAAGTATACAAGTAACCTACTTTGACTTAAAGTTATCTTTTCCCGCCTAATGCAAACCATCAGAATACTGAAGAGTCTTTAGTATCCTAGAGGATATCGACATCATTCATTTTGGTATTGTCAAACCAAACTGAACTGAAAGCCCTACTTCAGTCCTTGTTCTTCAGCAACTAGACCGCCTAGTATTTGAAGCGAAGACTCCTTTGTCTTCTAAGTTAACTGGAAGGGGAATGCTGAACGTTCTTCAACTACAAAGTCTTCACTAGGAACTTTGTTCCTCTGGTCATCCTTCAGTAGACTGGCCTTACTGCTGAGCATGAAACACTTAGGGGGATTTTATATTCAAATCCTAGAGTTACTTCAGGGTCAGTAAACACTGACCCAACATGTATGTACCACTGACCTTGTTGGCTCCAAAGGTTCTTCTATAATTTGATCATATTCTGCTTTGACTGTCTTTTCTTGATCTAGTAGCCTCTATAACTCATCCTTTAAGACTTGATCATCTACTTGCTTTACTGGTTGCTTCTGATTGGACTGGACAATGTAGGTGAGGTGGGAGGCAAGATTGGTACAAAGATACTTTAATCGGCATCTTTCTCTGAATTAGAGGTAGGGGCATCCTTCTCTTATGTACCTGTACTTGGATTGACTTTAAAGGAACCTACATTTCTAGTTTCACAATCTGCTTAGATGGGATAACAATTCATGGAATTGGTTAGATAGTCTAGATCAAACATCCAAGCATAGCCTATTCCTAGGACATTGGATTTATTTTCCAAAAATTTAACATGGGTATTCTCCTCTACCTTTCCATATGCTAAATTATAAACCCTGTAGGCTTTGCTATACACAGAATATCCAACTAAAAATCCTGAATCAGATTTACCATCTAACTTGCCCAACTGATCAAGAGTATTCAAAATTGACACATGACATCCAAAAGATATTATATAGCTAATGGTCGTCTTTATACCAGTCAAGAGCTCATAAGGAGTCTTATTATCAGGCTTGGTGACTAACACCCTATTAAGCACACAACATGCAGTGTTAATTGCTTCTACCCAAAAGGTATTAGGCAAAAGAGAATCAGCTAACATTGTCCTAGCAGCCTCAATGGGTGCCATATTCTTCCTCTCAACTACTACAATTTGTTGTGGAGTCCTAGGATTACTAAACTGTCTCTTGATACCCTTAGACATACATAATTCATCAAATTCAGCATTCTTGGATTCTATCCTATTACGAGTTCTAATAATCATAACCTATTTATTAAATTATTTTTCAATAAGGGTGATAAAATCTTTAAGCAAATCTTTTGTATCATTCTTATGTGCCATAGTAAAACCCAACTAAACTTGCTAAAATCATCAGTGATAACTAAACAAACGGTCTTATTACTAATAATCCTCACAGAAACTGGTCCAAATAAATCCATATTGATGACGTATAGTCCCTAGTCGGGCTGGATAGTCTGACTCACGGGTATTACCCGTATCCATCAGGAGTGGATTAATACTTATGTGACGTGCGCACAGCCCAGGAGGCCCGGTAAGTCGTTGTCGCACATACGGTTCATTGCTTAAACCGTGTCCTCGTCGCACTGCGACAGGATCAGAAAAGAGTATAATCTATCTTATGATTATATTCACCTAAGAGAAGAGGATACACACTTACCTCAGTTATGCAATAAGGATCAATCTATTTTGAATCATTATCCTTAGGCCGCAAGAATAGAGAGCCCAGCCCGGACTCTCTCGAGTATAAAAGGAACCCCCACGGTTCCACAAAGGTACGATACACACAATACCCTAAACCCTAATATACTCAAATCGATTACTTACTCTCACGTTGGAGTCTAATCGTGGGTCACAAACCCACGGTAAGCCTAACAGTTTCTGTTTTTAGTGCGCATGGTCCTTAAACAAGTTTCACTTGGTGCAAGAGCCGGAGTCCATAAGACCCCGAATTAAGCCTAATTTGGGTCAAGCTCGGTCCATCCAACTTTTGTATCAACAAGTTGGCGCCATCCGTGGGACCCTACACTAAGCTCTAAGTAATGACAAAAAGCAGCGTAAACCCGTCCACCCGAAGGGCAGATCTAAGAAGCCAACAGGGCCATACTCAAGTTTCGAACCCCCTAATAACCCATCCCATGGAGGGAAGGGGTTACAAGTATCTTTTTTCCCGTTAGTCACCCCTACCCTACAGCCAGCTAGGGACGCATCATCCTCTCAGGAAATCCCTGATCCAACCCACAATGACGCCCTGGATGCAAGGGTTGTGGTAGACCCGCAAACCGAGACGGAAATTCCTCCCGCGACGAAGCAGGATATGAGCGACTATGTCACAAAGAACTATGAAGCTCTAATTCCACTTATGAGAGTGCAGATGAGGAAAAATCCGATAAGAGATCTACGGATTAGCCTAGACTTCGATAAGGAACTTAAGGCCATGGAAGGGTCAAGACCTAACAAGGAAGCTAGGAAGGAAAGGAGGAAAAAATAGAAAACAACTGAGATTCCGGCATCTCCTTCTGATACCCCCCTTATTGAAGACGCATCATCCTCATACAATTCTGAAAACCTAAAGGGAGAAGATAAATTCATTAAACCAGTCAATAACCATCGACGCACAAGCGTGAAAGACAGATTAGGGCCCGACCCTTCTGGCAGACGAAGCGCCCTTAGTAGACTGGGCCCCTTGGAAAGAGATTCATCCCCAGATTTACAAGGACAGGAAAGAAGCAGGAATACTGAAAAAAGGCGCAAAAGAGATTCCTCAAGCGAAAATTCCTCGGACTCTAATTCCAGAGATTGCCATGCTCGCCGTAAAAGGGTCGCCCTTTCATCCACCGAGGATTCTGATTCCTTTGACTACAACAGAAAGCATCGTAGGGCACGTAAGAAACAAAGGATGCGTAGTGAAGAAGAGTGGACCCTACCATGGCGTCGCGAGAAAGGAAGTGTGTTTCAAAACGCATAACCACTTTCAAAGATAATAAAAAGAGACGTATGTCGTCCAATGTCAAAATCTACGATGGTACGACAGATCCAGATGGTCACTTAAAAGTGTTCGAATCTCAAGCAGGGATAGAACAATGGCCAGAGGCCATGTGGTTCCAGATGTTAAACTCAACGCTCATCGGGAATGCCAGGACTTGGTTCGACCGCCTCCCGCGAAGGAGCGTTAATGGAATCGAAGAGCTTAAGAAAGCATTCAAAAGAAATTATGTGCAACAGAAAAAGTACGACAAAAGCCCCGTCTCACTTGCGAGAGTGAAGAAGTGGCACAATGAAAGTCTCAAAGACTTTATTTAGCGCTTCAAATCTGAATGCAACCAAATTAAAGATTGCCGGGAAATTCTTAAAATTTCAGGATTTCTATCGGGTATCACTAACCCAGATCTAATAAAAAAGCTGAATGACAGAACCCCATGAACCTTTGATGGGGTAATGAAGAAGGTCAGAGCATTTATTCAAGGCGAAACCGCAGCAGCGGATAGTAGGCAGATGACATCAAGCTACAAATACCAAGACTGACCCAAGAAGCAGTCATATGGGCAAAACATCAGCCGTGCCTTGGATTTCCAAGGCACAACAAACAAGGGCGCAATAACAACAACAATAAGTTTAGCCCGCTGCAAAAAAACATCCAGGGATATATTCTCATTTGAGGGCGCAAGTTTCCCAAAACCTAGTCCGATGATGGGCCCGACTGACAAACGGGGCAACATAAAGCATTGTGAATACCATGACGATAAAGGGCACACTACCGATGAGTGTATTCAACTAAAAAGGCGCATCAAAAGCTTGGTCAAAGCAGGGAAGCTAAACCACCTGATAAGAGACTGGAGGAAGAACACGAACACGAAGAAAAGTGAGGCAAAGAAGAAGAAAGATAAGCCCATAACCATTTATATGTTGAAAAGGGGAAATTCTTTCATGCAGAGGAGAACAGCCGCGGAATTTACTCGCGACACAGAGATAACGTTCCCTATTCTCTCAAACATAGACTACAGAGTTAGATCATTGACTATCAACATAGCCCTCCGGGACCATGCTATAGAAAGCATGTGTGTTGATGGAGGGTCAACAACAAATATACTAAACGAACATTGCTTCGCACGACTACCATGGGAAGTAAATAAGGAGTTAAAGGACACCGCACAAGTCCTCACATGTTTTAACGGTGATAAAACCCGACCGTTGGGGCACCTCTGCACACATGTAACTATTGGAAGCACAGATCACTCGACAACTGTGTGGATGGATTTCATGGTTGTACGATGCCAATCATCGTACAACGGGATAATAGGACAGCCAGCGCTAAAAACACTGCACGTTGTACCCTCTACAGTGCATGGTATGTTCAAATTCTTAGTGCAGGACAGGGTAGTCACCATCCGCAACATAGATACGCTCGAAGGGGGTAGCAGCACTTCTAGCCACGACGCAAAAAGGAAGGATGCAGAAAGGAGTGAGCGCAACACAAAATTCAACTCATGGATAAGGAAGAGGAGGTGCATCTTAGAAGGTTCCCATGCTAAAAGTATATTCGTGCACGAAGGCTCACCAGCAAGACTCCATGGGTTCTCTTTTCGACAGGCTTTGTAGGAAAAGGAGGGCCAGATGCAGGGTTCATCCTCACATATTAGGGTGACATAAAAATTACATACACCCTGCTGTTTGATTTTTCCACAACAAGTATGGAAGCGGATTCTGAAGCCCTCATATCGGTCTAAGATTGGCAATTAGAATGGACATAAAGAGCCTAGTGACCTACACATAAAACCCCTTATTGGCAAGTAGGGTCGCGGGGTCATGCGAGCCACGAGGACATACGCTAATCCAATACACGCAAAATATAAGGGCCATAACCAGGCAGTTCGCAGAGTTTGCTATGCGAAACGTTTCCGAAGAAAATGGCGAAATCTCAGCAGACATTGATCAACTTTCAATTGTGAACATGGATTAACCTCCTAGTCACGTGCTAGTTGGGTTTATCTTACAAAAATTTATAAGCGTGGATCCTGACACACCAACATGGATGACACATATTAGGGAGTTCCTGGCATATAATACATTTCCAAGCAATAGAAGGAAAGCGCGACAAGTGCAGACGAGAGCAAGGCACTTTAAGCTCATCAAGGGAATGTTGTTCCAACAATCAAGTCACGGGCGAATATTGCAATGTCTAGCGCCAGAGCGAGCACGGGTGGTCGTGGAACCCGCACATAGAAGGGCATGCCCGCATTGCCCGATAGCTGTGGTCGATGAGATTACTCGCTCAGTGTATTTTTGGCCATTTATGCCTAAGGGTGTTCTTAAAGGGTTGGTGCGGTGTATCCAATGTGAGGCGGACCCATGTCAAAGGAAAATTCCTAACATGATCACTGGGCCACCCTAAAAAAAAGCACAAAGGAAGATGGAATCCTCTCAAGGTTAGGGCATACTCTAGGTTCTCTGACCGCGTCAATAGGAAACATGGCACGAAGGGTTTTCTTAGAGAGGTCTCGAGTTCGAGTCTCACCAAGAACCTTCAGGGGCCCGAATTAAGAAGCATGAGTGGGGTTTATCCCCTTATGAGAAGGTTCGATGCTTGCATACTGCCCAATTGGATGTCACTGTAAGCTCGAATCACTAACTACTAACTCGTCGTTCAAAAAAAATACTCCCATCGCAAGGTAACCACCAGCAAAAAAGCAAAGGAGCAATCACCCCTCCAGCCAGAAGAATTGCCAGTGCTATGCGACAAAATGATCAAGCAACCAGACTATCAGGCAGCACGAAGAATGCAACCGCGTCGAGGAGCAAATAAAGAACTTTCAGGGATTAGGATGAACACGGATAACTATGCGTAGTCTGTATCTAGTCCCATGCGGAGTAACTCAAGAGATAACCAGGATTTCAGATGATATTCTCCCTGAGATGTCGCACCACCAGCATGGATCATTTTCTATGGACAGCCAATAAAGATCCATGTATTTTCTCTTTATTCAAGTATTTTAGGATTTCCCCTTTTATTTTCTTTGTTTTAATGTTTGCAAAAAAATGAATCAAACACTGTGCTTCCTAGCTAGTTCCACAGCCCAATTATTTCTTATTTACCATTTACTGAAAATAAAATTTGGCCCTCCGGTGTACGTGTAAAACAAAATGTTTCTAGGCAAAATAAGAGAAGTAAGTTTACCCTACTAATTAAACTTGTCACGTAAGAGGGATGCACCCCTAGTGGCGCCGGATTAGGTATCCTTTGTTAGGAAGCTTACAATAAGACGTTGTAGTAAGTGTAGCATTCCTCATACTCTATGATGGATATGCACAAGCCAAAGTGTGTACGCCTAACGAACACGTCATTATTTATGACATCGCTTATGGTAGTAGTGGCAGGTCCACACGTAATGAACTTTCAACTCATCGATAAGCTCAGAGTTACACTTCATTGAATATACTCATAAACAGGGACTTACACTCATAATCTCGGGCGTGGGTGTTAAAACCTGGACATATATAAACAAAAATAAACATGGCGCAGGACACTATGTGCATACAACAGCGCAGGTCGCTATAGACATTAAAAAGTTCTTACTTCTTACTTTACAAATAATGTATATGATTACAACAAAACATATAGTGAGACAAGAGCCTTCTATAGCAGATCACTGGCTGAAAGCGATCTCTTTAATTTGCGATGCGATGGGTTCAACGACACATGACGTTGTGCCCAAGCCTCCTTCATATACTGCAAGACGCGTATTTGATATACATCAATGAAAGGTAGACTAGCTGGTACACCATCAAATCAATTAGGGTGTGCCAGACCCAAGCCAACGACAGCGTTTACAGCAGACGACTTATTCTTCTTCCCACACGTTTAGCATGATGCTTTAACTTGGCCTTAAAAGAAACCATCTTTGGTAGACCAGCAACATACACAGAAACTTGTAGTTGGGATATATCTGGCTTGGCCATGCCATGTGGATCTTCTTCTTCACAATGACTCGCCAGAGTAAGTCCTGCCATAATCACACTAATCGGCTGATCTTGATCCTTATCAATAACATCTATGATGGGCAGCGGGAGATCTTTTAATTTATGAAACGCGGCATCAAAGATCTCTTGTGCGTACCGAGAGTATATCTCACTACCATCTAAAGGTCCTGTCAGTAAACCATCTTTGAAGGCGCGCTCCATGGCAAGGCTTTGTCCTAATAGCTGGGCAGCAGTGAGAATTTCCTTGATCGCCCTATGGAGGTTGGGTAGCTCCACGGCACCCTTGGCAGCTAGCAAAAGACCGTGCTTAGTTAACCATTGTTTCTCGGCGCGCACCGCTGTCAGGTGTGGATATAGCTCCTCATCGAAGTCGGTACTCATACACTTCAGAACTTCTGCCATTTTAGCCATATCTTTATGACAGTTGGTAATAAAGTTATCACAATTCACAGTAAGGGCCCTCATACTCTCCTCAAGCTTGGACATGGCCCAATGATTTTCCTCCTCTTGTCTCGCACGAAGGTGGTGCTCTCGACTTATCGATTTGGATAAAGATGCCTTTTCATCCTCTAAGTACTGAATGGATCCGGCATTTATACTAGAGAAAGTGCGCAGACGTGCGAGTTCAACGTTGGCGCACACAAGCTCGTTGTCCTTTTGTTCTGTAACTTGGGTAATTTCCAAATCCACTTGAGCCAGGCGCTCAGAAAGATACGACATCTTCTTTTTCAACTGCGAGGCTAACGTTACTTCCTGCGACACGCGTGCGGCCAACTCTCTCATAAGCGTTTCATCGGATAGTTTGTTCAGAAGTCGGGCACGTCCGGGAGGGGTTAGGTGTTGGTGGAAGTCCTCACATTCGGTTGCGCTATCCAGTGCGCATGCGCGTGTGCGCTTTCATGGAGGAAGGAATTTTCCAGACTTCGAAGTGCTAGTGTCAGCTTTGGTAACTGCAATACATGGGTTGCACATTTGATATCATGGAAGTATTAGAAAGGTGATTTTTATTTACATTACAAGAAAGTGAGGAGCAGAATTACGATATACCTTGGCACAAGGGTATTTTCACGAGGCCCTGAAAGCAAGCCCCATGAGGTAATATCGACGCGCGGTTTGGTCAGTCGTGTCCTGCTCTTCTTAGGAATTTGATCTGTTGGGGAGCACAGTAACATTTTGTAGCGCGGGACAGGGATGATATCTTCTGAGGGACCAGCGCGCGAGCTATCCTCAAGACCATAGTCTTTTTCACGTAACAGATCCACTTCTTTAGATGAAGACTCCATTATGCATGGCATGCTCCGAATGGGAGTGGAGTTTAGTACGATTATCCTCTATGTACCTCTGCTGGTTGTTGGAGAGAGAAACTCTAGTGCTATGGTGCGTTGACCAACGCGCCATCCATTAGAAAGCTCGAATGGTGTAAAGGGTCGAGAACGCATGGTCACAACGCACGGATGCTCGCGCTTCACGAGTTGCGTATAAGTTAGCTCTGTCAGATAATGGAGAGAATATGAGAACATATGCAAAAAATATTTTCATTTTACAACTTTAAGGAATAAGGAAAGGGATTTCTTACCATGATCAAAGTTGTCAAAGTATTGCGAAAAGTGATTAGGAGACTCGAATGATGACTCAGCCCTAATATGTATAATAGTGCCTCTAGTTATTCTTGCATTGGTATCCGGTCGACATCTATTCTCTACGCGTCTGCCTCGTTATACGTGCCAGGGATGGGGCAGTCATCTTTCATCATCGTCTCGGGAGTAATAACATCATATTCGAACGGGAATACAACCTTGTCTACCCAAAAAATTTCTCATTCCATTTTTTCAAAGAATCTATCTTCACCGTATAACATTGCAACTGGCTGGGGCGCTTGGCGAAGGATATCCACTCGTTTATCTAGGATGGGCGATAGAAGGCACAAAACAAATTTATGGTTGGATCAATGTTCTTTAGTAAGCAATTTATTAAAAAATTGGAGATCTTCGCTGCACCGATGCAGTGCAGCTGTGACAAATGTATGCTGTAGTAGCTTAGCACGTCGATCAAAAATCTACTTAGTGGTATACGGTTGTTAGAAAACTCAAAAAACCTGGTATATACACTATTTTTTCTGGCAGGATAGCTTCCTATGTGTGTCTGCGGATCTGGCACAGTCGGATGGAGGTCTGCAGAAATGTGATATTTGGCGGTAAAAATGCAAAGTTCTTGTTCTGATATATGTGACGTCACATCTAATAGCTGTGCCACCATTTTTTCCTTCTCTGAGTAGTTCAGCTAGGTGTTGATTTGAAGATGTTTTTGCCAGGGTGACTGTTTCTTGCTGTTTTCAAAATGGAGGAGGTTTTTTGAAATGATATTTAGAAGATTGAAGGTCAGTGGAACTGCATTTATATCCACTTTCGACACATGGGATCATGCGACATGTGTCCAAAGAGTTAGTTCATTCTACGGTGTTTATTAATTGGTCCCTCTGACGTGGTTGATGCCTTTCCCGGTTCCCAAAGAGGGTTGGTACTAGTGATGTATGACGTGGATGCATATTCATGGGCAAATTCAAAATCATTTCATTTGAATTGACATTGCGCACGAATTTCTTTTACGCTTACAGGATATCAGCGAGGGGGCCTTAGAGGTTAATAGTCTAGTAGCCCTGATTTGAACCTGCGACCAATAGACTGGGGGGACATGATGACGTATAGTCCCTAGTCGGGCTGGATAGTCCGACTCACGGGCATTACCCGTATCCATCAAGAGTGGATTAATACTTATGCGATGTGCGCACAGCCTAGGAGGCTCGGTAAGTCGTTGTCGCACATACGGTTCATTGCTTAAACCGTGTCCTCGTCGCGCTGCGACAGGATCAGACAAGAGTATAATCTATCTTATGATTATATTCGCCTAAGAGAAGAGGATATACACTTACCTCAGTTATGCGATAACGATCAATCTATTTTTAATCATTATCTCTTCCTTAGGCCGCAAGGATAAGGAGCCCAGCCCGAACTCTCTCGAGTATAAAAGGAATCCCCACGGTTCCACAAAGGTACGATACACATAATACCCTAAACCCTAATATAATCAAATCGATTACTTACTCTCACGCCGGATTCTAATCGTGGGTCACAAACCCACGGTAAGCCTAACGGTGTCTGTTTTTAGTGTGCAGGGTCCTTAAACAAGTTTCACTTGGTGCAAGAGCCGGAGTCCAGAAGACCCCGAATTAATCCTAATTCGGGTCAAGCTCGGTCCATCCAACTTTGGAATCAACACATATGAAAAAGTTGTAAGGGTTTAGTCACTAAGCTAACACTCTTGGTCTTATAAGAAGACATGTGTTTCTTATCTTTATGAAAAGCAACACATGTAAGGTCATTTTGAAAGGACTTGGAATGTAGACCTCTAACTAGGTTTCCCTTTACAAGTTTATTTAGATTTTTGAAATTGACATGACCCAACCTCATATGCCATATGTTAGACGCATCAACAGAAGCCTTTGCTAATCAACAAGCAATACCACCCGTAGTAACAATATTACGGAGATTAAAAGTGTACATGTTCGTCTGCCTTGGAACTTTGAGAAATATGTGTGACTCTTTGGGTATCTTAAAGTCTGGTGTGACAACCATGCAATATGTGTCAGTGAATAGCACCTTGTTCTTTTTATCACACATCTGTGATACTAAAAAGAGGTTGAATTCATTCAAATCCTTAACAAAGAACACTTCTTCAAACACCAATTTTATTGTGTTAATCTTTCCTTTGCCAGCAATTTTTCCTTTGCTTCCTCGAAAAGCAACTGAACCACCTTTGAATTCTTCAAACTCAGCAAGATAGTCCCTGTCATATCCCTTGGACATCGACTATCCATGATTCCTTTTTATTTCAATTCACTAGCTGGATGATCCTGCATAAGTAGAATACAAATTAGTTTTCAACATGGACCCAGCCACATTAGGGTTGGATCTGGTGGGGCCAACATACTTATATGTCTTGTAGAAAGTCTGGCCTGTGATGCTGGATGTGCACCTATACTTCATAGTCCTGGTAGGCCAATCAAAAGTATAAGGATAGGTCACATTCTTGGCCTTTTTCAGAATTGGCACATGTACCATGTTTGTACTAGTGGTATTTCCAACAGTACTTGCATTTTGCCCTTTTGGCACCCACTTTTGCATTGGTTTCTTGTCAAAGGACTTCCTAGGTGGGGACTACGGTCTTTCTTTTGGGAAAAAGCTTTTCTTAATAGTATTAAATCCCATGTTATGTCTAGCTGTACTAGACTTTGGTCCAGTGGTACGTGCAAACATTGGTCTAGCGGTACTAGCAGAGGTTGACCTCAACGGTACTAAACCAGATCTCATTAGTACCGCTCTAGGAAGAAAATTTCTATTGGCATGAGGGTTAGTGTTTTTATTGGTCTCGTTCTATTTGTTCACCCTTTGTGCATAACCCTACTTAGGTCAAGTTTCCCTTTGAACTCTTTGACCCTTACCCTGTGTAAACTTCTTACTACTACCTATAGCAACCCTTTTAGCCGCTTGTTTTCTAGCAATTATATCCTCATGAAGAGTACAGTCCTTAATAAAATGAGTTAAGCTACCACATACAAAACATCCTTTTCTCTTTATAGACCACCCCTTTTAATATTACCATTATGTTTTGGGTCTTTACCCATTGCCTTCCCAGGAGTTTTTACCTACATGGGAACAAAAATAGGTGGTGACACATAACCTTTAGGAACAAAGTTGTTCATTAAAGGTGAATAAACAACCTTTTTGGTCACACTTGGTTCTGGTTGGGTCAAAATACTAGAGTCAGAGGTGCAAGATGTATAATTACTAGAGTCAGAATCCGAGTCACTTAAAACTTTACTCTGTTTACCATACACAACATTAGACTAATCTAACTCTACAGTGTTCTCAAAGGGAAAATATGTGACAATCCTTAAATTTCACATATGTATTATGTGCTATAATTGTCTCAATATCAAATTTTGGCTAGAAATTTTTGCTTTTTATACCTTACTTGGTAAGATGAACTGCTTCTCACAACTTGAACTGCCACTACAACATATTCCTATATGTTCTAAACACAGTGTATATGTCAAGTCTAAGATCTAAAAGTAATCAATCTTATAAGTTCAAAATTGATAATAACATCTCAAATATAATATAATGCCCTAAATTACCTTTGAAACCCTAGAATCCCTAAAAATGAGTTGTAAACTCAAGAATGATAAATTATGAATGGAAAATACATATGAATAAGTCACTAAGGATTATAAAAAAGTTATAAACTATACTTTGAAAACATAATAATGTCTAAGAATAACAAGAAACAAACTATACAAAGCTAAGTACAAATAAATGTACATAATAGTATAGATCATCACTTAGAAACCCTTAGTGAACAATGTTTCAAGCAATATAACTACATAATATGTATGAACAAGTATCAAGTACAATATACTAAGTATAATCACAAAACATTAATATTCACTAATCTCAAGTTAATTACAAGTAAATGACCTATAACCAAGATTAGCATATAAAATCTATTTCATATTTAATTAGAGTATAATATTTTGTCACTAATTATGAAACTCCACTAAGTATCATATTAAGGTTATACATTTATTTCAAGTTAAGTTACAAGTTAATGAAGCATAAGGTACAAGTTATCAAAGCATAGGATCTTAAGCTCCTATAATCATCCCTAGAATATGGTAAACCTATATAAACCCTTAAACCAAGAATGTAGAAACCATAGAAGTCATAAACATATCATATTAGCCCTAGAATAAGCGTACATAAGGATATAAACCCTAATTACCCAAGATAGAAAGTCATTAGGATTAGTGACCTAAAAAATCCTTATATTAAGAAATATACATAGAATCACTACCTAGTCTTTTAGGACAAGTCTACAAACACCCATAGCACTTCATTAAGGTTATAAGATTATATTAAGACAATGTAGAAGTACCATAATGCACAAGGTACAATATTTCAATGCGTGACTTATAAATTAGGTAAGAATGAGTATTTTCACCTTTTAGACATGTTTACTTAGAATAACTTACTAAAACCAATGTAGGGACTTCATGGACACATCAAGGACAATGTAGGATTAGGGGTGTAATCAAGCCAAGCTTTTATAAAGCAACTCGAGCTCGAGCTTGGCTCGATCAAGCCAAGATTTTATCAAGCTCAAGCCCAAAAAATAGCTCGAAACTATATAAAGCTCAAGCTCAAGCTTTTGATAGCTCGGCTCGAGTTCTTATCAAGCTTTTCAAGCTTTATCAAAAATGTATTTTTATGATGAATTTATATAAGCAACTAATTGTTAATTTGAGTATTAACCTAATTTTAAGGGCTAATTTTATAAATAAATAATATATTTTAAAAGCACTTTTAACTTTAATTACATTTATATTTTAGTTCTTTGTATTTTAAATAATTCTTTATTTTTGTAAATTTAATTATTACATTTACTCGGTAGTTGGTGAAATACAATATGTGTATAAATATTTTTTGTACTCTTCTTAATACTAAACGTAACGTGTCTAAATTGTGTTTGCATTCAAATCATGCAATGGCCTTTGGGACCTTAATCGTATTGGAGTGCAAAACACATTTTGAAACAAGATTGTACGATAATTTTGTTATTGGTTTTATTAATGTTAAATAAATCAAATTTGATTTAAGTAATGATTTTTGTTTTTTTATTTTTATACATATGTTTATTGATGAGTTTTATTATAAAAAAAATTAAATTTATACACATTCAAGCTTTTCAAGCCAAGCTCAAGCTTTTATCAAGCTTTATCAAGCCAAGCTCAAGCTTGGATTGGTAAAGCTTGACAAGCTATCAAGCCAAGCTCAAGTCTACAATTTTAGTATCAAGCCAAGCTCAATCCCTACTAAGCTTGAGCTCGGATCGGCTCGATTACACCCCTATGTAGGATGTATAAACTGAGTTTAAATCAGTAGCTAATTGAAGGATAATCACTTTTACTAAGACTTAACCATAAATCATTAGAAGCCCTAACCCGCCTAAGTTTTCTTCCCATTTTCACATCAAACCTTTGTTAAACTTTAAACCAAAGACCCAAACTTCTTTATTAAAATTTATATACCCTAATTAAACCCTAATCCATCACTAATCACATTCCTAAGCCCCTATTCACCAAAATCACAAAACATAAGTTATAAGCCCTAGTTTTGAAACCCGATTTTGTATTTTCCCTCCAAAACTCATTTTAAACATTTTCCCTCCCATTCCAAGTACAAAAACCAGATATTTACATGTCCCTAGATATATTGGAGTACCAAGAAAGTAGGTGCATAAGCTACTTGTAGTTACACATCACCATTATTATCATAATCCTAACCGTGTACATTTTAGACCACAAGTTAAGATTCGAATGAACCTAGACTCTACAAACTTGCATATACCTTCACTATCCTTCCTTAGTTAGTAATCTATCTATCTTACAGGTCCTAGGCCAGAACGTGGATCCTAAGGCTTGGAAATACTATAAATAGGGGCGAATACTTCACTTAGAGACTTATACCCTGTTTTCCTATAATCTCCTACCCATTCTCCATTTCCACTTAAATATACGTCCTAGGGCATCCCATAAGACCAAAAACCATGTCTAGAAGGAAGCCATTGAAGCTCTTGAAGCTTTGATAGCAAGTTGTGCATATATGAAGCCATTTTGGAGCTACCTAGGTAATTTCTATGTTAGCTATGATTTGATCTTGTTATAATGAATTCTTAGAGTTGTTATAATGCTAAAATAATGTTAGAAAGAAAATCTAAAATAAATTAAGTCATTGATCATTTTAAATGAAAGTTATAAGTTAAAGATGTCTTAAAATCCTAGTTTTATATTTTACATGAAATAATGACTTAAAATTCATTTCAAAGGCTACAATTTTGGTTAAATGTTGTTATTATGGTTATAAACATGTTTTCAAACTTTGTTTTAAAATCCTAGATCATTTGATTCATTTTTGAGGTTGTTGTGTAATTTTTACAAGTATAGGGACTAAAATTGTCATTTTTGAAACTATTTAACATTTTGGGCCAAAAGTGTCACTTTGTGAAAGTTAAAGCTATAAGAATACATGTTTAAAAGTTTGAGACCCTAAGGTTAAATATTGAGAGTTTAAAATACAACTACTAAAACTATATACTTTAGGGGTTAAAAGTGTAATTAAGCTAAAGTATAACTATAAGGGCTATTTTGCCAATTTTGAATCTAAATAAGATTAAATATATATATGAGGAAGTAATGAAGGTATCATGTTAGTAGGGATCTTTGTACAAAGATGTTATATCTCGATATTATGTTCTGAATGAGTGGTTGGGTTTACGATTTAAAGTGCCCTCGCTCCTCAAACGTTTATAGAATGGCTTCAAAGTATGATGGCCCGAACAATGGTACTAGAAGTACAACCAAATATTAAATAAAGAATATATAACCAATACTTATAAATATGGAACTAAGGATTAAAGACTTGATACTATACAAAATGTGTTAATCCAGGTTTGTGTGAGATCAAACTGTTGTTTATGAGATCAAGTTATGGTCAAGTTGTTTATCTGTGAATGAAATATATCTGATATAGCTCAGAATTTATGGATCCCAGGTGAGTTCATAGCCTCACTAGCGCTAATTGTTAAATGATTTAAAAACCCGTGAGGGGGATATATGTTAAACTGGAATACAAGTGTTTTTGGTATGCTTCCAAGATATGATTATTGACACTATGTTTACTACTGCCTTGAAAGTCCCTTTTTAATTATGAACCGTTAATCATTTCATGGAAATGAGCGCTAATATTGTAAATAGTACTATTTGGGGACTGACATCCCCTGTCTGGGCAAGTCGCACTTGCTAGCACCTCAATGGTCAAACATGCATACTTTCTTTTGCTAAGCAGGATAGTTTGACAGACTTCCTCGTAAGGAGAACTGTAGGTTTCTGATATGTCTAGTCGCGGTATCATAAGCTTAGTGCATTAATTAATAAATTTTACTCGCGAATAATAACTTAGCTCAGGAAAAGGATCTTGTATTCAAAATTATTTTAAACCTATGAATTCACTCAACCATTGTGTTGATTTTAAGCATATATCTCAGGTTTTAAAGATTGCTAGTATGGAGCAGCATGAGGATGGCATGAAGAGGCACAATACTAAAATCTAGATTTTGGGACCATATATTGTAAAACTCTGATTTTCAATGATATATAAAGAAAGTTGATTTTGTTACTTTTTTTGAGTTGTTTTCTATTGATTTTGTTACTTTTTCGATGATATATAAAGAAAGCCATTCTATAAACGTTTGAGGAGCGAGGGCATTTTAAATCGTAAACCCAACCACTCAGTCAGAACATAATATCGAGATGAAACATCTTTGTACAAAGTTCCCTACTAACATGACACATATTATATTATTACATTTTATGTTCTTTAGTTTCAAAGTTGACAAAAATAGACCTTTTGGTTATAGTTTGGCATAATTACACTTTTGGCCCAAACTTTAAATATTAACCTTGGGGTTTCAAACTTTCCAATATTAATGCTTATAGTTTTAACTTTGACAAAATGACACTTTTGGCCCAAAATGTTTATAGTTTCAAAAATGACAGTTTTAGTCGCTATACTTGTTAAAAATCACATAACAACCTCAAAAATGTACCAAATTATCTAGGAACTTAAAAAAGCATATATGAACACTTTTATAATCATAATAACAACATTTCACCAGAATTATATCCTTTGAAATGGATTTTAAGTCATTATTTCATGTAATTACAAAACTAGGGCTTTAAGACATCTTTAGCTTATAATTTTCATTTTAAGTGATCATATGATCTAATTTCTTTTAGATTAGTTTTCTATCATCTTATAAACACTATAAAAAGTATAAGAAAACATTATAACAAGATCAAAGCTTAGTTAACATAGTGATTACCTATGTAGCTCCAAAATGGCTCTTTATGGCTTCTTATGAACACTACTTGCTATCAAAGCTTCAAGAGCTTTAATGGCTTCTTTCTAGACCTGGTTTTTGGTCTCATATGAGTCCTATAACTTTTTTAGAAGTTAATTTAAGAATGGTTATGGAGATACAAAGGAAACAGGGTGCAAGTTCTTACTATGTGTAGTTCATCCCTTTAATAGCCATTTCCAACACTTAGGCTCCAAGATAAGGCCTTAAACGTGTAACATAGATATATTAGTGACTAAACGAAGCTAGGGAAGGTATATTCAAGTTTACAGAGTGTAGGATCAAAATATCTTGCTCTTGTTGCTCAAAATAGGTCACGACGCACTATTAATAAGAAGGAAGAGCATAATCTACAAGGAGGTGATGCACCTATTTGTATACACTTAAAAAATATCTACAAACATCCTAAATATCTGATTCTAGGTTTTAATTTAGGATGGAAGGTGTTTAAACATGGTTTTGGAGGGAAAAACTAAACCTAGTTCATTTTCTAGGGCTTGTAACTTTATACTTTGTAATTTTGATAATTAAGGGTTTATGAATGTTAGTAGTGATGGATTAAGGTGTAATTAGGGTATAAAAATTATATTTAGAAGTTTTGGGTCCATGGTTTGAAGTTTAACCAAGGTTTGAAGTGAAATTGGGAAGAAAACCTAGGCGGGTTAAGGTTTCTAATGATCTAGGGTTAAATCTTTGTAAAACTCATTATACTTCACTTAGCTACTGATGTAAACTTAATTTAGGTCTTAGAAATTATGTTTTAAGTATCCAAAGTGGTTCCACACTTGGTTTGATAGGTTATTCTAAGTAAACATGTCTAAAGAGTAAAAATACCTATTTTGACCTAATTTACAAGTCATGCATCAAATTTTTGTACCTTGTGCTTTAGGGTACTTGTAAATTTTCTTATGATAATATTATAACCTTAATGTAATGATATGAGTGTTGGTGTACTTGTCCTAAAAGACTAGGTATTGATTATATGTAAAATCCTTAATATGAGGGACTCTAGGTAATTAAGCCCAATGACTTTCTATCTTTGGTAATTAGTGTTTATATCATAATGTAAACTTATTATAGGTCCTATATAGTAAGTTTATGACTTCTGATGATTCTACACACTTAGTTTAAGGATTTGTATAGGGTAATCATAAATTAGGTATAATTAGGTTAGCTTATAGTTCTATACTTTAATAACTTGTACATTGTGCTTTATTAATTTGTAACTCGACTTGAGATAAATGAATGATTTTAATATGATACTTAGTTGAGTTCTATAATTAGTTGCAAAAGATTAGACTTTAATTCAATGGAAATGGATTTTAGGTCTTTTACTTGTAATTAGCTTTAGATTACTTAATATTAGTGTTTTATGATTAATTATCTCTTCTTTATATGATAGATTATAACTATTACATTTTATTTGATATTTATACATAGATATTATGTAGTTATATTGCTTGAAACATTGGTTTATAAAGGAAATTCTAGGGTTTCTAAGGTCTTTGGTAATTTAAGGTATTTTTATTTTACTTGGAATGTTCTTATTCATATTGTATACATAGGATTACTTTTAGAACTCAGACTTGATATATACATATTGTTTAGAACATATAAGCATACGTTGAAGTGGAAATTGAGATAGTAAGAATCCATATATTCCACAATTCAGTCATATATCATAGCAAAATGCAAAAAATTTCTTAGCAATTTCACCTCTTTATTTATTTATCAAATGGGCAAATGCATATACATTAGCAAAATCTACTGGATGTTATAAAAAGGGGATTAAAGATCTTATCAAAACAACAATCTAAGGATTTGGAAACATAGCAATGTCATAGAGATTTATCTAATGGAGTAGTATACAAAGAACAAAAGAGTGTTCTTATTAAAAGAACCGAATATCCGTACCTTAATTGCACAAACAAATCAAGGAATCGCACATTAGCAAAATCTACTGGATGTTATACAATGGGGATTAAGGAGCTTATCAAAACAACAATCTAAGGATATGGAAACATAGCAATGGCATAGGAATTTATCTAATGGAGTAGTATACAAAGAATAAAATAGTGTTCTTATTAAAAGAACCGAATATCCGTACCTTAAATGTAAAAACATATAGGTGACACAAGGATCATAAGAACTTACATTGATTGTGTATAATGATATAGTAATCACTATACACATAAAGTAACAAGAACGGATGATTAAAGAAAAGAAAGATTAAGGAGCTTATCAGAACAACAATATAAGGAAATGGAAACATAGCAATGGCATAGGGATTTATCTAATGGATTAGTATACAAAGAATAAAAGAGTGTTCTTATTAAAAGAATCGAATAACCGTACCTTAAATTCACCAAACATATAGGTGAAACAAGGATCATAAGAACTTACATGGAATGTATATAATGATATGATAATCACTATACACATAAAGTAACAAGAATGTATGTATGTGTGATGTTTAGGCCAGCCATAGGGTCCTTTATATAGTGTATGATATTTTTGCCAAAGCTTGAATTAAGGATGACCATTTACTAGTTTTTCAAACTTATAACTTATATAATAACTTTTAGCATTTAACACATTAAAATCCATAAAAAAACATTTCCATTCTTCATATGAACGTGTGTTTTAGGGTCAAAATAGGGGGTGTTTCAACTTGGTTTTAATGGTATAATTACACACTAGTTACATACATTTCTTTCCTATTTTTAAAAGTCTTACATGTACATGTACATGTTACAAAAGTGTGTAACATTTGTTTTGTATAACCTAAAATTTAAAATGTTTATTTATATAAGTTTAAGAGTGTTCATTTATATTTGGTCTTCATTTAAAACTATAGGTTGTATCATAATTTAATTAAAAGGTTTCATAGTCTAAGTCTTATTTATTTAATACTTATGAAATAATTAAACTACGCTTTAAATTAAATTACATAAACTGAAATTAAATCTCTATTATTGAACTTACATAAAATTCCCAAATTTTATAAAATGTTCAAATATCGTACTTATTCATATTTCCGCATTTTAAAAATGCGGGTTTTACAACTCTTCCAGTCTAAAAAGAAATTTTTGTCCATAAAATTAAAGTAGTATTACAGGTTTTATATCCAAAGTCCAGTTGATTGTGCCATCTACTGAGACCATAGCCTTGGCATCTTTTCCCTTCCATGGTTTCTTGTCAGAACTCTTTGAGCTACTTTCTTTGTTGTTGCTTCCACCAGAGTTGTTGTAGGTTCTTTGACTTCCTCCAACCTTCTCCTATTTGCATTCCCTAGCAAAGTGTTCATGCTTTCCGCAGTTGTAGCACTCCACCTTTGATTTATCAAAACCTAGAGGCTCCCTTAGATCAACTGTCATAGTTCTTCTAGTCTTCTTATAAAATCTGTTTGACCAAACATACACCATAGTTGCTTGCCACTTTAAATCCATCTCTTTTGTATCAGCATCATCCATCTGGTATAGATCATCAAGTGTTATCCTTGGTCCACTATCTTGATTAGTAAAGAAGGAGAAGATAATTTCATCATTGAATGATGATTGAGATCTTCCATGTGGCTTGGGAGTGGAAGATGAACCACTAGCGGTACCTTGGTAGTATGTATAACCAAAATCTTCTGACACAAAAGCAAGATATGGATTTGATGCTGAAGGTGTTACTACTGTATTGCTTCCTCTTACATCAATCTCACTCTAAGAGTGTTATAGAGATGATCAAAACGAGTGACATCTAAATCATCTCTAGTGATGAAGTGCATAGCCATAGCCTTCTATTCTGGTGGAACTCCTCTTAAAAGCATAAGATTTGCTTCATCATTTGGAATAGGAGCACCAATAGTTGCTAGCTGAATAAGAAACTTGATAAATCTTCCTTAGCCTTTATGAATCCCTTCTGCACTAGAGATTGAAAAGCTATCAAAATCTTGTTTCAACATAGTTTTTTCATCTTCTTAGATTTGTCGTTTCCTCTAAATCTAAGCTTGATGGCTTCCCACATAACTTTGGAACCTCTACAGTGATGAAAGATAGGTAAAATATAGTGTGAGAGTGTCATGGCTAGAGTAGTTCTAGCCTTTCTTTCCCTAATATCAGCTTGGATCTCTGCTGCATTTATAGCAGGCAAAAGTTGTATAGTACCATCAACTAAGTAGGTGACTTGCTTTGAGGTGTTTCTTTTCTTAATGACATCCCACAAAGTGCGATCTATGTGATTTAAGAAGTGCTCCATCTGCATAGCCCAAGTTTCATAATTATCATTTTGAGAATTGAGAGTTTGACAGTAGAAAGAGTGTGTGGAAAAAATGTAGAAGCTTGAACTTTGGGTTCAAATTCTGCAGATGCTCCAACTGGTGCACCTGGCTGAAGAGGTTCAACATTCTGAATAACATCTTCTGTGTGGGGTTTTCATCACCATGAAGAGACATGATGAGATTTATGAGAGTGAGGTTGTTGGTTTGGGTTATTTATTCTTATTCAGAGTTTCTCAACAAGCTCTGACACCACTTGTTGATCCCAATGAATAGATCGATATCCAATTATTGAACTAATTGCTTGTAAACAAACTAGAGCACGAGAGAAACTCTTACTAAACCTAGATAAGTTATGCGGAATCTAACTTATCAAAGCTTAAGAAGAACATAGATTATACTAACTATTCGATTTTATTAATTGTAAAATTTTTGTTGAGGTACTTACAACTCATCGTACCTATGTTCCTTTTATAGTGCAAGTAACTCTAGAATATTTTCATAGGATATGTATATCACACGCGATATACTCCTATAATAACTATAACATATCTTTACTTAAGATATACTCGTCCTTATCAAACTAGCAGTTGTTACATTAAACATAACGGTACTTACATGTAACGCGTCAACACTAACAGTACTTGCTAACACTAATGGTACTTGCAATACATACTAACGGTACTTGGTATAAATACATAATTCCCAACATGAAGCAAGGTTATTTTTGCATCCTTCCATGTTGAGACCCATAGCAAATCCGACCTTAATACTTTCCTCTAGTTAATCAAGCAAGGAGAAGCCTGGTTGCCTAATAGATTCAATGTGATATGGGTTATTGATAGAATCTAAAGATGGTTGTTCGTTGTTTTTTTTTGGAGAGAATTCAAGGAAATTCAGGAGTTTCGGAATGACAAAAATCAGGGGCCTTATTGGAGGTCTTATTAATAAGAGGCTCCAACCCGAATGGGTAACTATCAACATGATTGTTGTTCAAGCTATTAGGCACTACAGAAGGAGAAGAAGCGGGAACATTATCCTTGTCGACATGTGGTTGGGTTTCCGTATCCTTAACATCATCTCCTGATCCAGTATTACCCAGAAGGTTAACGTCTTAATCGGCACCATTATCCTCAGACAAATTATCATCATGTTACGCAAACATTCCAATCGAACACGTTTCTTCACTATCTGAACCATTGCCTTTGAAAGTAGGCGTCCAATTACAAAGCTCTCTAACCCTTATGGCGTATGTGACATTATTAAGAGTCACAAAGATAGAAGCAAAAACCAAAAAGACATGTGAAGATTTAATGAAAATTCGTTTAGATGGTTTGTAACATTGATCCGAATCATCCATAAAAAGGACTTGCCCCCATTTTCCGAAAAACTGAGAGAAGATATCATTATTCCATGCACGAATGGGAATGCCTTCAATATCAATCCAAATAAGATGTTCCTCCATGACAAAATCATCATACCATTGTTTTAAAGATAAGAACCAGGAATTAACACCTTTATGATTAAGAAATTTATCCCTCACATCCTTGGAATTGAAATCGAATAGAACCCAAAGAGCTCCCAAATATTTGAAATCAACATCCATAAAACCTTTTATACTACACATCGTGCGAATATTAGAAATGGAGAAAAAAATCCTTAAAACATCCAAGTAATGCCATAGGAAAATCATTAGGCGCGTCATGTGTAATAGTAATGCAAGGTTTACTAACCTCACTGGCATCGAATTTGGAATGCGAATCAAAACCACATTTAATAAGAGAATTTTTTGCAACTATAACATATGAAGCAACGTTGTTAGAGAAAGAGACAGCTGTGGCATCTTTTAGGGGACTAACTTTAAGAGGAGCAAGACTAACTTTAGGAGAAGCATGGTACTGCTTCAATCCTGGCTTACGATCAAACCTTGACAAAATTACGTGCAAGCATAACTTACCAACCCAAATATTGTTCAACGAGTGAATGAGGGCATCAAAGTTGGTTACCTTGATGAACAACAAAAACCAAACATTTTCCCTAGCTTATTCTTATGGTTGGCAATGAAAACATCTCAGGAGTCCCTTTTTGTCGCAAATGTTCCAAAGCTCACGGACAGTGAGATGAGATGGGAAGTTAGAGACATGCACAAAGGTATATATCTTTGCCAAATCATATGCCATACGGTTTAGGGAATTAAAGCCTATTAAAAAGCGAACTTGATTTCTTCCTTCTGACCTCGACCCAATCGCCGTCTCCTATTATAGATAAACGAACACCAAAACAAGGGTTTATAGAAAATGAGGATTTAAAAAAGGATTAAGGTTATCAGATTTGAACAACTAGAGGAAAAAGATAGGGTTAAGATTTGAAAAAGATAAGAAAAACCAGAGGATGACGACAAAAACAAAAAAGAAACAAAACCCAAATCAAAACATAATTCAAAATCGAAGAACCAATTACATTATTGCCACCACTCGAATCGTTCCTGGATAATCAACATGTGATTAATCGATCACAAATTCAGGTGAGTAATAACCATAACTGAAACGCAATTAGAGTTAGAATCAAATTAAGATTAAAGGTTCAAAATCGTTAAGATCGCCATGGAATTAGTTTGGTGCGGATTTGTATGCTAAAATTGAATTAGTTTGTGTGCCTATGTCTCATATTAAGTACTACATCCGTCCCATAATAAGTGTCACTTTGACTTTTCTCGGTCTTTCTTATTCAACTTTGACTACAAATATTTCCGTTTGTGTTATATAAAATTGGATGAAAAATATATTTATGGATTGAGATTTAAATGCATTTCATTAAATATATTTTTCATCCGGTATTATATAATACAAATGAAGATATTTATGGTTAAAGTTGAACAAGAAAGACCAAAAAAAGTAAAGGTAGACACTTATTATTAACGGAGGGAGTATTTGGTATAACCTTCTAAGATTTTTTTTTAAACTATTGGTATGACTTTAAATATTTATGTGTGTTATGTAAAATTAATATAAAGAGGAGTGATTGACATGCCTAAAATTCATGCTTAATTTTATGTCTGAGCCAGTGACACATAAGTTAGTCATGAAACTAGTTATAAAATTTAGGCATCTCAATCTATTTCCTAATACAAAATATATGAATATATCAGATTACTAATGTATTTTTCATTAGTATAATTTCATTGACTAATATATAATACAAACAATGATATTTAAAATTAGAACTGAAATAATAAACGCGCAAAAAATCAAACTAAACACTTTATATGAAATGAAAATAGTTCCTTAGTTCAAAATAATATTTGTTCAGACATCTAAGAAATATAATTCTCTTGGAGTATTGATGAAAGCTTTACGTAACCATATTAAAAGTTAACTACATGACAATTGTTTAGTTTGATTTTTAAAATAAATAATCTTGTTATGAATCATCTTTTTCTTGTTTTAAAATAATTGTATATCACACCAGAAATACACAACTAAATAAAAGACTTCCATTACAATTTCCTCTTTCATATGTTTTGCAAAATAACAATTCCACCAATCCATCAGTAACTGATAATTACATATTTATATTAAGTTTATAATAAGAACACTAAGTAAAAGTTGTAGGAAACGGTGTACACTTTTATTATAAAATCGAATTTATAATAAAATAACAGAAATTAAATTGACAAAATTTAAATGACAGAAAGTAATTAATAGTAATGAAGAAAGCAGTAAAACAAAGACGAGGCACGTGTTTAACACGCTTCCCTTAAAACAGATTCGCCGTCTGTTTCCCAGTGTACAACGTCTAAAGCTGTTGTACAGCCGGACTTAACAAACTTGCCTGAAAGATCACGGAAGCCTTGTGTGTTTCTGATCGACGAGCTGCTGGAAAACTGTCTGATAATGGAGTAAAGAAAAAGATGCGTTTTTATGATGATAAAAACTGAATGAGAATGGTTTATTTTATAGCTAATTCATGTCTTGTGTTGATCCCAAACTTAGATCGATTTAGCTTTGTGTTAGCGAGATTAAATCAAGTTTAACACGTAGAGAAACTTTGTTGTATTAAACAAACTAAGTGTTATGCGGAATTTAACACTTAGAACAAAGAACAAAACAAAGTAAACAAAACTTTCACTTTGATTAATAATATCAATGAATGATTACAATGAAAGTGTTATGAGATATGTGGAAGAGGTGTGTGGAAAAGATGTGTCTTATGTCTAACCCTAAGGCCTCCTTTTATAGGTTTAAGGAGCCTTGTACAATAAGCTAAGATCAACTATTTTAGGAAGAGACATAAGATAAACATACTCAAATAACTTATTGACTAAATCTTTTAAACATTTAAGAATATATTCTGAATTCTTATCTTCATATTTTGTCCACCAGCTTGAAGAATTCATCATTGGCAGATTTAGTCCTTGTCTTTGTCTTTAAGATTCTTCTTGTCAACGCATTGATAATTCTTATCAGCGTCTCATCTGTCAGCGCCTCGTTTACTCTTGTCAGCGTCCAATTTCCTCTTGTCAGCGTTCAAGTGACTTAGCTAATTTTATTCCCAACAATCTTCCCCTAAACTTGATATCTACTCTAGTAATCAAGTTTCTGAATAAAATAAAACATACAGAGAGGATCTTATAAATATACTTATCCCTGAATTTGAGTAATAATAAATCTCGAAAAGTCAATCACTCAAATCACTTGTATAGTCAGCCTTCACTTGGTCTTAATCATCTTCAGCACCTGTAGAGTCTTTGAAGATTTCTTTATTACTTTTGTCACTCAAATTTGATTGCTCCTCCCCTTTTTAAGACTCCTCTCCAAGATCAATATACAAGGACGGTACTAATAACATCCTCCTTGCATCAGCTTCCAAGTCTATCAGTTCAAAACAGTGATCCTTGACAATTTGTACCATTTCTGTATTATGCTTTTACAAGCTAATACAGATTTTCGTCAATTCCATTAATGTCAAAGGTTTCATACTGTCCTCATCCACATTCGGGAAATGAATCCTCAATGTTGATTCATAGGACATGGGGATGGACTTACTGATGATAAGACTGACTTGACCTGCATTAAAGCTAGTGCCAATAGTCTCAGTCATCTCCATAACACTATACACCCTTGTGAAAGTGATCGTTGCTGCTACTAGATGTCAATCACTAGGAAAAATATCTCAATGATCATTAGGCTTCCAGATATCCAAAAATTTGAAAAATGAAAGGGTGATGAAACATTTTGGGACTATAAAGAAGTTTATAAATCACACCAGCTAAGATGTCATAGCATTGAGAATGGAAAACTTTAGTTAGAACATAAACAAAGGTAATAATCCTAAGGAAATTAACTAGTCTCTAATAAGCAAGAGTGACAAACACTGTTCATGCATACACTCATGCAAAAGCATGATAGACACACATGAACTCTAGAGTCCTTTGTTCACAAATGCCCCAAAGAGAAAGTTAACTCATATAAAACCTTTGCAACTCCCCAAGTAAGCCCAAAAATATATCTACCCCAAGTCACCCATACGACCACACCCAATTCTAGGCCAAAAGTCTTGGCAACATGCATGCAAAATAAACTACGTGCATGCTACAGTGCCTCGAGGTTTAGAAATTCCAACAATTTCATAAGGAAAGAGCCTTCATTATTTCTAACCCCCACTCACCAGTGGACACAATCTAGAATTGTGCAAGAGTGCTCTAAGAGTACCCAAAAACCTAGAGGTTTACCTCCCCTTAACAGAAGCATACAAATCATTATATGTGAAGAAGCAAAATTTTATCTCAAGATAGGAATGTAAACACTCCAACCATCATAAATAAAAGTTTGCAATTCTGTATCCATCCAAACGTGGCTTCCATTTTCCTGCATAGTTAGACAAAAACCACAAAAACACACACCAACAGAGGCTACCCTATCCCATGATAATAGGTAGAGATAACATGTCAGTGGATAAAAATAATATTAGTGGAAAGACCAACAATGCATGATCCTTGAGCATCCGCTATCCCAATATCCTTGATCATTAACCTGCTTTTGGATAGGCTGCTCAAAAAGAAAACAAATTAGTTTTCTTTGGAGATCCAAGCCTTGTCAGACTTGGATCTGTCTAGTTGTTCAACTAGAGTGGTCTTATTATTTGCCACAAATCCCTGTTCATCCCTTTGTGACCTAAACACCCAATTTGTTCCAATGATACTAGTAATGACCTTCTCAAGATATTTAAATCTATTGCAAGTCATTGAAATACCATTAAAATTAGAGTTTTGCTCTTGTTTAGGTTTCCATGTTAAGTGGGATGATGCTTTAGACCATTGACCCTTATTAACCAAGTATCTTTGTTTATATGGTCTAAAATAAGGTCTCATACCAAACTTGGAGCTGTCAGCGCTGCATTTGTGCCTGTCAGCGTTGAATTTGTTCCTGTCAGCGCTGAATTTTTTCTTGTCAGCGCTGAATTTGTTCCTATCAGCGCCCAAATTAGGGTTTGCTACAGGAACATACTGTCTATTTGACCAAGTGTTGGTCTTTTGAAAGGGCCTTTGTCCATGGGTGTTAGCTGCCTTAGAGAAGAAAGGAGCTGGTCTAGTAGCCTGTGGTCTAGTGTGGACAAAAGGTCTATGGTTGACATTGGATGACCTATTGTCAGCGAATGAATTGTATTCACTCACACAATTATTAGCCAAATGTGAGAAGCTCCCACATGAGTAACAAGCCCTTTTGGACATAAACTTAGGCTTAGACTGATAAAACCCTGTCCCATTAACACTTTCTTGGCTTCTGAATGACCTAGGTTTCCTATACATTTCAGCGTATTTAACACTAGGTTGTTTCTTAATTGGGGAGCCAAGATTAACAGCTTTTCCAGTGATGGGATTTGTCACAGTTATAGGTGTAGATACAACTGGACTCTCAATGGGTGTAGGCACATATGAACTCTCACTAAGCATCCCACCCTTAACAAACAAAGTGGGGTTGTCCTTCTTCCACTCTTCTAGGTCAATAACCTTTTGTTGATATTCCTCAACTGGAGAGAGAACTCTAGGTAGAGGAATAAATTCCTCTTCTTGGAGTTCTGGAATACAAGTCCAAGAGAGATCCTTTCTATGGACACCATAGAAGTCCCCAGCTGGTGGTGGAACAGCCACATATTCTTTCAACCCAATCCCAGACATATCCCTAGAATCCCTTTGTTCACTAACACATTTTTTTAGGGTTTGTGAGGCTTTATCAAATCTCTGAATTTTAAGGTCTACATTATCCTTATTTTTTATAGCCTCATCTAACTTAGCCTGTAATTCACCATTGACCCTATTCATGATGTTTCTAATATCATTACTTTGATTTAAATCATGTTTTAAGATATTTATTTTATCTTTTAGGTCAAATTCCATTTTCTTATACTCAGAAACTATCTTTTCAGTTTGAGTGAGAGCAATTTGATAGTTAGACAACTTGCATCTCTCAGTACTCACAACTCCTAACAATCTTAAAACCTCTTTGTTAAGTCTTTCAGTATTTAACCTACAAGAAGAGTTATCACATACCTCACTATCAGAACATGAAGATGAATTGGAACTTGTGGAATTTGAAGTAGACGTGGCCTTAACTGAAAACATCATCAGATTCTTCTTCACCTTCTTCCTTAGCTTGGTTCACCTCACGATATTGGATCTCGTTCTTCAAATCAAAGTTTCTCAACAAGCTCTGATACCACTTGTTGATCCTTAAATTTAGATCGATTTAGCTTTTGTTATCGAGATTAAATCAAGTATAACACGTAGAGAAACTTTGTGTATTCAACAATCTAAGTATTATGCGGAAACTAATACTCAGAACGAAGAACAAACAGAATATATGAATACCAAACTTTCACTTTGATTAATAATATCAATGAATGATTACAATGAAAGTGTTATGAGATATGTGGAAGAGGTGTGTGGAAAAGATGTGTCTTATGTCTAACCCTAAGGCCTCCTTTTATAGGTTTAAGGAGCCTTGTACAATAAGCTAAGATCAACTATTTTAGGAAGAGACATAAGATAAACATACTCAAATAACTTATTGACTAAATCTTTTAAACATTTAAGAATATATTCTGAATCCTTATCTTCATATTTTGTCCACCAGCTTGAAGAATTCATCATTGGCAGATTTAGTCCTTGTCTTTGTTTTTAAGATTCTTCTTGTCAACGCATTGATAATTCTTATCAGCGTCTCATCTGTCAGCGCCTCGTTTACTCTTGTCAGCGTCCAATTTCCTCTTGTCAGCGTTCAAGTGACTTAGCTAATTTTATTCCCAACATCTTGGTCACCAAGACAGAATATATGCTTCTAAAATAATCAGACACACAAATCTGTTAAAATTAAACATGATTTGCATATATTTCACAAACACAGGAAAATTCTGTCTATATCTATTCCTTAAATAGATGTACAGAATTTTCTGGAAACAAAAATTGAATTTGCAGCAAAAAAGATACCGAAATCTGCCCGCACCCAAGCCAGTTTTCGGAGCTGCATTCGTGTCCGTAGGTCGCGCGCTCGTACACAAGTTCAGTAGCTTCGAACCCGTTTTTGGTCTAGAAATCCCACTTTCTGCACCCCCCCCCCCCTTGCGCGCGCGTAGGCGTGGGAGTAAAAACCCACAAATGAATATTGTAGGGTAGAAACTAGGATTTCCTTATAAACATGTTTTCACTTCATGTTTCAAGCGATGTGGGACAAATATTTTTCCAAATATTGTGTTTCACGTGACTCACTTTGAGACACGATATCTCATTCATATTAACTCCATATTGGACATACTTTAGCTCGTTGCGAAGCTCTCTTCGAGGAGAACGCAAAGCTACTAAGTAATACGAATATATATAACATATACATATATAAAATTATGTCCAAAGTATTGCAAAAACCATATTTTGCAAAACATTTTCCAACAATCCCCCACATGAATGGGAATCGGTCGAAAACACATGAAAGTTTCGGCAAAATTTCTGCGGTTAAGTCCTGCATAGGATAGGTAGGTGTAACCCTTTGAACCTTCCCTTGTGAGATGCACTTAGTCTCCTAGATCTGAGTAGACGCGATGTCCTTGAACTCAGCCTCTGTATACGTAGACGACAATACACACTCACACAAGACTCTCCCTGACCTTGTCAAGTCCTCATAGTCGTGTTTGTTATGGTCATGAACACTCGCCTGGTTCTGCAAGAGCTCTTAGAAATTGCGCCCCCACAATTTCCTTCGAAGCGACCCCACTTCTCTCTCACATAGGTGATTTCATCTTGAATCATTAAAAACATATGTTTTATGATTTCATCTTGAATCATTATGCTTTATGATTTCATCCTGAATCATTAAGCCATATGTTTAACCTCTCAACAAGTCACATTGTTCTAGGAATGGACTAGGAAAGTTACTGTATTAAGTAACTCCCCCACATTGATGTGACTTCCCCCACATTTCTATGATTAGGTTGTCCTATTGAACCAAGATCTTGGGATCTCCAGTCAACTGGGTTAGGTTTTCCTTCATAGAAACTCATTCCTTTAAGGGCTTTAGTCTCATTCCTTTAGACGACTTACTAACTAACTCTCTGCTTAAGCCTTTCGTAAGCGGATCCGCGATGTTATCCTTTGACTTCACATAGTCAATTGAGATAACTCTTGTTGAGAGTAGTTGTCGTACCGAATTATGTCCACGACGGATATGTCTAGACTTTCCATTATACATTGTGCTATGAGCTCTGCCAATTGCCGATTGACTATCACAATGTATACTAATGGCCGTTACCGGTTTAGGCCACCTGGGTATGTCCTCTACGAATTGACGTAGCCATTCCGCCTCTTCCCCGCATTTATCTAACGCGATAAATTCTGATTCCATCGTGGACTTAGCTATTACAGTTTGCTTGGAAGAATTCCAAGATATAGCGGCCCCTCCCAGTGTAAACACATATCCACTGGTCGATCTAGAATCCTTTATGTCAGATATCCAATTTGCATCACTGTATCCTTCAATAACAGATGGATATCTAGCATAATTCAGTCCATAATCACGACTGTATCTCAAATAATGAAGTACCCTAGTCATAGCTTTCCAATGTGCATCACTTGGATTACTAGTATATCTACTCAGCCTGCTAACAGCATATGCTAAGTCAGGTCGGGTACATGTCATCAAATACATTAACATGCCAATAATTCTTGAATACTCTAATTGGACAACACCTACGCCTCTATTTTTAGATAGATGCAAACTGGTGTCTATTGGAGTTCTAGCTAGGCCAGAATCCCCCGCATTATGAGTATTAAGAATTTTGTCCACGTAATGTGCTTGACTTAATGCAAGTCCACTTTGAGTTCGTATGATCTTTATTCCAAGGATCACATCAGCCAAACCCATATCTTTCATGTCAAACTTTGATTTCAACATGTCTTTAGTAAACTTGATCATCTTGTCGTTACTACCAACGATAAGCATATCATCGACATAAAGACACAAGATTACATATCCACTATTTGTGTCTTTGACATAAACACACTTGTCGCATTTATTAATTTTGAATCCACCCTCTAGCATGGCGTGATCAAACTTTTGATGCCATTGTTTTGGAGCTTGCTTTAAGCCATACAATGACTTAACAAGCCTACAAACTTTGCTCTCTTGTCCAGGAGCCATGAAACCCTCGGGTTGGTTCATGTATATTTCTTCTTCTAAATCTCCATTTAGAAAAACCGTTTTAACATCCATTTGGTGAACTTCTAAATTTCTTAATGCGGCAATACCAAGAATCATCCTAATAGAAGTTATTCGCGTAACAGGCGAATAAGTATCAAAGTAATTTAGACCTTCGTGTTGTCTAAAACCTTTGATCACCAATCTTGCTTTGTACTTATCAATGGTGCCATCAGCTTTCATCTTCTTCTTGAAGATCCATTTATAGGCTAGTGGTTTACAACCAGGAGGTAAATCTACGAGCTCCCAAGTATGATTTTGTAAAATAGACTCTATTTCACTATTAATCGCTTCTTTCCATCGAGGCCCTTCCGAGGAATTTACAGCTTCTTGATAAGAAGTGGGTTCATTTTCTACCATAAAAGAGACAAAATCGGGTCCAAATGATTTCTCGGTTCTCGCCCGTTTGCTTCTTCTAGGTTCAACCTCTTCTTCCTCGGGTTGATCTTATCTCTCATCGTAGAGATCATTATCATCGCGTTGTCTCTTATCTTGGACAACTGCATCATCTATTCTAGATGTGCTTCCATTTTCCTTCTTTAAACAAGGAAATATGTTTTCAAAGAAGGACGCATTCCTTGATTCCATAACTGTGTTCTTGTGTATATCTGGATTTTTCGAATCATGTACAATGAAACGATACGCACTACTATTCTTAGCATATCCAATAAATATACAATCCACAGATTTAGGTCCAATCGTTTGGGTCTTAGGTGTCGGCACAGCTACCTTGGCTAGACAACCCCACACTCATAAGTACTGGTATGATGGTTTTCTTCCCATCCATAGTTCATATGGGGTTTCCTCTTTATCCTTACGAGGTATCTTGTTTAAAAGATAAGTAGCCGTTAGAATGGCTTCCCCCCACATGTCCCGGCTCAAACCAGAACTTAACAACATGGCATTAACCATCTCTTTCAAGGTACGGTTCTTCCTTTCGGCAATACCGTTTTGCTGAGGTGAATAAGGAGCAGTAAACTCATGTCTAATTCCATGTTTCGCACATAGATCAGCAAAAGGAGACACATATTCACCTCCTCTATCACTTCGTACAACCTTGATTTTCCTACCAAGTTGATTCTCAACTTCGGTTTTGTATAGAACAAACTTGTCTATAGCTTCATCTTTACTTTTCAACAAGTAAACGTAGTAGTACTTTGTGCAATCATCAATAAACGTGATGAAGTACTTATTGCCACCTTTTGTGGGTAGTGATTTCAAATCACATATGTCTGTGTGTATCATATCAAGTGGTTCGGTTTTTTGTTCAACCGATTTGAAAGATGATCTTGTAAGTTTGGCTTCGACACAAGTTTCAAACTTATAATTTGAATCAATATGAAAATTTGGTATGCCATTAAATTTAATCAAACGACGCATTGAATTAAAATTAACATGTCCAAGACAGCCATGCCACACATTAGAAGACTCAATCAAGTAAGCAGAAGAATTCATTTTATTGATATCATTCTTAACAACTATTACATTGAGCTTAAACATACCATTCAGGGCATAACCCTTACCAACATACATTTGATTCTTAGAAAGTACAACTTTATCATACTAAAAAACAAGACGAAAACCAAACTTATTCAAAAGCCATCCGGACACAAGATTCTTGCGACTCCCCGGAACATACAAGACTTTAGTCAACTTGAGCTCTTTCTCGGATGTCATCTTCAAAATAACATCTCCTTCGCCCTTGATATCAGCAGTTGCAGAGTTGCCCATGTACAGCTTCTCTCCATTGTCAACCGCTCTGAAAGAGTGAAACATACTCTTGTCAGCACACACATGACTGGTTGCCCCAGTATCAACCCACCAATCATTATTATTAGAACCTACCAGGTTAACTTCAGAGATCATGGTAACGGCATCAGACACCATAGCAATCATGTCCACATTATCATTCACCATATTAGCCTCACGTGGAGTCACCCGCTTTGGCGCTTTGCAATTAGCAGCACGATGACCTGGCTTGTCACAGTTGAAGCAATTTCCTTGGAACTTCTGCTTCGCAATTCCAGCCTTAGGAGTAAGGTACTCAGACTTCCCTTTGCTCTTCTTGTCATTCTTTCCTTTTCCAAAGCTCTTGCCTTTAGACTTTGAAGAAGACGAACCATGCTCAACCATATTTGCCTTGGCAGAATCAGGTGTATAAGTGTTTTTCTGAGCCAGCTTGTTGTCCTCTTCAATACGAAGACGAACAACCAAGTCTTCAACAGTCATCTCCTTTCGCTTATGCTTCAAGTAGTTTTTAAATTCTACCCAGCTTAGAGGTAACTTTTCAATGATAGCAGCAACTTGAAAAGTTTCACTCAAAGTCATACCCTCAGCATGAATGTCGTGTAGCAAAACCTGCAGATCTTGAACCTGAGTTATCACACTCTTTGAATCAACCATCTTGTAATCCAAAAAGCGAGCTACCACGAACTTCTTTGTACCAGCATCCTCAGTTTTGTACTTGCGTTCCAACGACTCTCATAATTCTTTGGCAGTCTTAGTCTTGCAGTACACATTGTACAAAGAGTCCACCAAACCATTCAGAATATAGTTGTGACACAAGAAGTCTGAATGTTTCCATGCTTCAACAGCTTGCACGGCTTGTTGATTTTCGGGTACACCTTCTTTAGGAGGTTCCACCTGAGGTACAGTCTCCCTTAAGAACTTCGCAAGGTTCAAAGTAGTGAGATAGAAGAACATCTTCTGCTGCCACCTCTTAAAATTCTGTCCATTGAATTTTTCTGGTTTTTCAACATGATTAGCAACTGTGTGGGTAACTGGCGCAGCAGTTACTTTCACAGTAGTAGTTGCAGGAATTTCAGGAGTGCTAGTAGACATTCTGAAAGATCAAACAAGATCAAAACACAAACAGTTAGACAACTGTTATAAATCTGTATATAAGAAATTCAGTCGTGATCTCTATATACTTATAGTAGATCTGCTTCAAAGAAACTCAATCTTGGTTTCAATGAATCAGATGCAATTATTAAAAATATCAGTTTAACAGAAACACAATCTTGGTCTCAATAAACTGATTAGAACAACTGCTAAAAAAAACGTTAACTGTTAATAAAAATCTGTAATTAAAACTGATTTCTAGTGAAACTCAATCTTGGTTTCGGCAGAAACAGTTTATAAATAAATATGATAAAATTATTAATCCGCTTTTAATAAAAGTTTTAATTCTGTTAAACAGAATCTGTTTTAAGATTTTAGGAAACGGTGTACACTTTTATTATAAAATCGAATTTACAATAAAATAACAGAAATTAAATTGACAGAATTTAAATGACAGAAAGTAATTAACAGTAATGAAGAAAGCAGTAAAACAAAGACGAGGCACGTGTTTAACACGCGTCCCTTAAAACAGATTCTCCGTCTGTTTCCCAGGGTACAACGTCTAAAGCTTTTGTACAGCCGGACTTAACAAACTTGCCTGAAAGATCACGGAAGCCTTGTGTGTTTCTGATCGACGAGCTGCTGGAAAACTGTCTGATAATGGAGTAAAGAAAAAGATGCGTTTTTTCTGATGATAAAAACTGAATGAGAATGGTTTATTTTATAGCTAATTCATGTCTTGGTCACCAAGACAGAATATATGCTTCTAAAATAATCAGACACACAAATCTGTTAAAAATAAACATGATTTGCATATATTTCACAAACACAGGAAAATTCTGTCTATATCTATTCCTTAAATAGATGTACAGAATTTTCTGGAAACAAAAATCGAATTTGCAGCAAAAAAGATACCGAAATCTGCCCGCACCCAAGCCAGTTTTCGGAGCTGCATTCGTGTCCGCAGGTCGCGCGCTCGTGCACAAGTTCAGTAGCTTCGAACCCGTTTTTGGCCTAGAAATCCCACTTTCTGCACCCTCCCCCCCTTGCGCGCGCGTAGGCGTGGGAGTAAAAACCCACAAATGAATATTGTAGGGTAGAAACTAGGATTTCCTTATAAACATGTTTTCACTTCATGTTTCAAGCGATGTGGGACAAATATTTTTCCAAATATTGTGTTTCACGTGACTCACTTTGAGACACGATATCTCATTCATATTAACTCCATATTGGACATACTTTAGCTCGTTGCGAAGCTCTTTTCGAGGAGAACGCAAAGATACTAAGTAATACGAATATATATAACATATACATATATAAAATTATGTCCAAAGTATTGCAAAAACCATATTTTGCAAAACATTTTCCAACAAAAGTAATACGGCAATGAAGATGAATGTCTTATTTATTTTTAACGGTAAACAACTAACTTGGGCCGATGGTGTTGCTCTCGATGTTGAGTCTAAACAGGTTTTTATGCAGTTATTATGATCGTTTTTTGGACTATATGAATCTTTCGTAATAAGCTCATTTTTGGAACGAATATGCCTAGCAAAGAAGACATTTCTGATGATATTCAAGCGTTATCTTATTTTGGGGTTAGTAATAGACGTAAGGTTTTAATATATCATTGCCGTTAAAACAAAACTAACTTGGAGCACACTTTAGAAGAAAAAGTAGATAGCTATATTAGGTGGTAAAAGATCGGCAATTCAAAATCTCATTTCGCAAAAGTCTTCTAATTTTAAAGTATCTTGAGTTTCTTTATTCATTAGAAAATGATATCTTTAAAGTCAAGTTAAGAAACCATCGATTTCCTATTCAGAAATTGGATAAAAGCAATGTCCACTTTTTACCTACTCAATAACTTATTAGCGGATAAACTTATTTTCATGATTGTGTTATTAGTTATTTAGTGTCGACAACCAAATAACCAATGAATATATTCGTGATGGCGTATGCAGAATAAATATTGTAAGATTAAATAATTGCTAATTCGGCTCTAGTGTAGTCGTTAGCTTGTGCTTTTCAACAAATGATCATTCACAATTGGTTGTTTTCAAAAAAGAGTTTTCCCTTTTTTTATTAATGAGATTAATCGATCCAAGTATCTAACTAGCTATTTAAATATTTATTGTTGGACATTAAAACTCAGATATCTCTAACGCACTTGATACTGAGAGATCGTCGACAAGAAGTGCTTTTGTAATGATTTATAAGATAGTTGTGGCCAACTACTCGTTGAAAGTTTAAATATCAGCATGATTACATGAATGCCTTGGTGGAAACTTCATAAACAAGTAATGGAGTACACAAATGCAATGCAATATATGCATCATGCATGTTCATATAATTATTTGTATACAGATAATGAACCACAAAAGAAAATTTTATGACAAGAGGAATCTTCAAACAACATTTTCTCTAGCTAGTTCCTTCAAACACAAAATATATTTTTATGCCCCCACCATATTTCTTTTCATGATTTAATATGTTGATTACAGCGTTTCTGTTTTGTCTGCTCAATATAGAAACTTGAAGAGTTGCTTCGTTTATTTGCCGCCTTATTTATAGAATGAAACTCCAGTACGCTTAATTATAGGTAGGACCAGCTGGTGAAAGTGTGGTTCCTGAGAAATTTGTATCAAAGCCAGGTTGGGCGAACAATAATTTAAATGGTGGTCACTCAGTTTAACCTCATTTCAACAGTTATATAGTGATTTAGTCGATTAGAGTGATGTTTTCTGACGGATAGAACCGTTGGGTGCAAAATCAAATCAATATTAGTAGAAAGACGTAAAATTTAAGAATTAAGATATAACGAATTTGATTTGATTATATTATTTTAACTCTTGATTTGTTAAAAATGTAGCCAAAAATATTTGGCCTTAGTAGTATTTGGTTTAGCAACTCTATGCTTCCACGACCCGCCCACAAACAAACTATTTTCCTTACATTCGAAATAATTTTGCAAAACCGTAAAAAGAGATAATTTCATATATATATATATACTCAATCTAAACATGAACATGTCTAGATATCTGTTCACGTATGATTTCGGTCGGCAGTTGATTTCGGATTCAACGCTACAACACCGGTTAAATTCGGGATCATGTCACGTAAGAGAGAAAAAACTACAGAAACATGTGTATCATGGGTATCAAGATTTTATCAGGGACTAAAGTATTGGCACATTCTTAGGTTTCACACATTCATGTACAACACCGTAGGATCTACTGATGAGACAAGACTTACATGTTTGATTTATCTTTAAGTATAAATACCTCATATTTATTATACACTCAACTAATTTCATACACAAGCATTTACTTTGACGTTCAAAGTTCAAATTACCGCTTCAGTCCCATATAATTACTCACACATCGAAGCTTAATCTCGAGATCAAACTTGAAACGAGACTAACATTTATTGTTCATCTTTTTTATCATACAAGCATATTAGCCTAACCCGTTCGTAACCAGCGCATTTCTAAAGGTCTTTTAGTTACATGCGGAAACTTGCTTCAACAATATTTAAAACTTAATGCATGATATAAAATAAAGTTAAATATATTTATAAAATTTTTTTTATTATAAATATAACATTGTTATTTTTAAATTGGGTACTATGAAATATAATTGACACTTCTAAAAGCATATGAAGGTTTGCTTGTATTTGAGTATTTCGTTTATCTTTTGATCTTTGTAACAATAGTTTGCACTAAATTACATAATGCGTGATTGAAGAATTTATTTTATGGGCCAATATTCCGTTCGTGATTAGTAACATGTGATATGATAGATCAAAGAGAAAAGAAGTTACTAGCATTTGGCATCATGTGACTTTAGACACGTACAATTCCTTCACGGGACTGAAATCACCCGTGATACTAAATACTCATAATTTAGTTATCAACTTGGATGTATGTACTTGATTTTATGTCTATATACGAGTAGTCGAGAAGGATTTAAGATTAGAACATCTTAATTCTTAAGCTATTAAATCATAGTTGTCTATTCCTAATTCAAAAACTATACCAGAACTACTCATGATCAGCTGGTAAAATTAGTCATAATGATTTGTATCTTATGATTATATGCAGGGACGAATTTATATAGTAATTATGGGGGTGTGTTGCCTCAATGGCTAACCTGATACCATGAGATGTTAGTGTATTTTTTCTTTGATTTTTACTGTTTTTTGAAAATGCCCCCTACGAAAATATTAAATTGCCCCCCACATTCATATAGTAAATTAGTAATTTAACGTTTTAAAATCTTAAAAATTCCTCATTTGTAGTAAAAATATTCGATTTATCTTTTCGATAATACATTTTTCCCCCTACAACCTTATTTTATGGTTCCGTCACTAATTATATGCTTTCTTAATTTGCATGATTTGTGTGTATAAAATAAGTAATAATTATTACACTATTTACTTATTATATTATGAAAATAAATGAAATTGATATTTTTTACTTTTTTTTTGGGACGAAACATGTTTAAATTATATAAGAGCAGAGTGCTTTTGTGACGTAGACACTAGTTTTAGCAAAAAAAAAATTAACTAGGATTAATGCCCGTGCTTCGCCGCGGGTGAGTTTATTTCGCTGTTAATATGTAAATGAAAATAATGAGTGCAACTAAAACGTGGTTCATCAATAATAGTTAATAATAGATGCTCGAACATGTACTCGTTTTGAGTGCCTATTTATTTTCTGATAGAAAAGAATAGTGATATATTGATCAATAGTTTTGTTTGCTCATGTACAATTCAGGTGATCAGATACAAATGTTCAAAAAAAAAGGTGATCAGAGACAGACAACTAAGCTGTTTAAGGGCACTTATACTATGTTGGACTTTAAGCGCTCATCCTTCGTCTTTCATTCTTAGTAAGCTGAGTCTTGATTCACCAGCATGTTACATTCCTGGCAGTTGGAATCAAACTTATACAATCAATTTCAGCATACAAACGGCAAATGTTACAAAAAAAAAAAATCGGTATCGCAATTGCGAGTTTAAGGCCAAATAAAAAAATTTAAGAATTTGGATTTTTTAACTTGAAGGCAAATCGGACCGTGTCATCGTACCTTCGGTCATAACCATGGGTTCGATGTCCCCTTTCTTCATATATAGTTGTGGTGCCTATAGACACTTCTGCTCTCAATGCAAGTACAACCCAAAAGGAATAAGTAAACCTGAAAAAAAAATACAAAATCAAAAGAACTGAGAAAAAGATCAAAACTAAGCTGTTCGGGAAGCTTATTTACCTTGTATGATATGCTGCGCTGGACTTTAAGCGCTCTAAGAGCCACTTTATGTAGGCAAAGATAAATTGATTCTAATATAATACATATTCAGGCAACCATAAACGATCCCAAAGGTACTCGAAACCTAGGCTGCCTACGTGCACATCATGTATCCTTTGACCACTTCGTCATGTATCCTTTGACCACTTCGTCATAACTACAATTCATCCTCCTCTCTCTTTTTCTTCTCTTTCTTTATTTTCCCGTACATTTCAAATATTTTAGTATATAACTGCATTACAAATAAAGTGACAAATGATATAACAGAACAAATTCAGTAAAAACTAATCTAAACACATTTCATTAGTACATATTATCACAAATGTGCGAACCTAGTTAAGTTTATGCATGTTTCGTAGCCTCTAAGTTTGACTTATTAGCTCATGTAACAGTAGTCGGATGCCACTGGTTTTGGTGGCCTTCGGTTTACCCATTTGCGATATACCTTGGCTAGTTGGCTTCAAGAATTTTGTTCCTGGCGCCTAGATTTAAGCATGAAATACATTTTTGTGTCATGGTTGTTGCAACATAAAATTTATAGAAGTTAGTTTTATCCGGTTTTTTTATAAAATCAAGAAATTTTAAAGTACAACGGGTGAAACATAAGGTTGTTACTGCAACAAAAGATAATGAGACAATACACTAAAGCTAAACAAATGAGAAGAAAATAAGGCATCAAGAAAAATATGTGTGTAGATACCTTCTCAGTGATGTTGAGTCATAGCAAGCATACACAAATAATAGCAGGAGGGGTATTTGGAACATGTTTTAAGGTGTAACATTTTTGAGATTGGTATTAAAAAAGTAACTCAAATGTAGCTAACGGTACAAAAAATAGTGGTTCCTGAGATAAAAATGTACCTTGAACAGGTGATGGGGAAGAAACATTGTTTTTACTGTCACCCATGATTACGGACATGTCAGGCAGAGCAGTTGTTGGCCCAGCAACACTGATTAAATAAGAATTACCCATCGACCGGCTATGAATAGCGAAGCACAGTCCAGCTAAAGGGCTCCTACATGTTATAAAGTCAACGTTAAGCTGTATTTTAAAATATTACTGTATGCAAGTAAAAAATAGGGTACGCACTTGAAGCTTCTTACGTCCAAGATCAGCAACCAAAACTTAAAACGGCCAGATACCCAATAACACCAAGTGGAGGCACTTTTGTCGATAGCTGTTGCTTAATTCCAAAACGTGTCCTGCCTTTGGTTCTCAATTACAAAACCTGCCGCGCCTTTTATTCTCGATTTCAAAAATTTTGTCAACGGCTATTGGTTGTTCTGAGCTATAACCATGAAACCAACACACATCAAATGCAAAACAGTAATGACAAATATGACCAAAGGGTATCAGACCCGGCACACACATCGTTGTGATGCCAAGCCAAAGATACGGGTTGATTGCACCTGATGTTTTCTGATGAATACTTGAATCGACCCGATCTACCCACAATACATATAATCTAATCTTAGACAACACTAAACACTAAAGCACTACCAAAGTTTTTTTACCAACATGCCTAGATATAACCGATCTTTCTTTCGAGTCTTCAAAAACATCATTAGTCCCCCACTCAATATTTATGCTGTTCCTTGTTGTACCCAAGCTGGTTGTCGAGCGAAACTGTAACGTAAAGATATCAACAACACAACTACCAAATATAAATTATCTATACAAAAAGAGTATCAAGAATGAAAATCATATTTCATTTTCAGTACCTCTCGACACTTACACTTAACATCCACAAGCACTCAAACATCATCCAAGCTACGACGCGAAGGCCTAGATAAGGCTTATGAACACCATCCGTTGTATTGCTTTCTAAAGCTATCATTCGTGCATGGGTCGTGGAGGTTGCTGAAGCGAGCAGATCTCGACTTCTACCATCCTTCCGCTTTACTTAGCATTCGGTTTTTTATCAACGGCAACACATAATTCCTCTGGTTTCGCACCGGAAACCGATAGCATTCGGTGTTCAGAAGTGTCAAGCTAATTATCTATTTATGTATATGCTCATTTGTCTAATCAAAAAATAGGAATCAAAGCAAATGTTTAAGGCTCAGAAAAATATCATCATTGCTAGTTATTCATGTCATGATTACGACCCTAGAAAAGCAAACACATTTTATCTCTCATACGAACACCCAACACAAACAGTTCAAAATGTAGGTAATTAGTGCAAAGTGAGGCTCGGATCTGCAAATATAGAAACATAATCACACAACGCCATGGCTGCAACCACATTACCCGTCTGGTTACCGCGCAATGGTATGTGAAATGGTATGTGCATAAAAATATAAATGCAGAAAATTTTCGTCATCGCCTTCACTAAGAACATATTGTTATTCATATCATGGTAATGATATTGTGCCCGGGTCGTGGAGGTTGCTGAAGCGACCATATCTCGACTTCTGCCATCCTCCTGCTTTCATCAGCAACATAACATAAAGCAAGAATTTATTATGTTGAGGCTCAGATAAGTAGGTAACCGGGTATGAGGATAAGGTCGACATGGCTGCAAACGTAGAAGCTTTCCCTGCCAAGATGCACACAATCCAAATTTAATCGAACCCGCACCGACACGCTCACATTTTATCATCACAACCTGTTTACTATTGTTAAAACAAATTTCTTATTAAAACTGGTTAATAACCCCGCTGCATATATTTCATAAGCAAAAACACTCATCGCAACAACAATGTTAGCTGGTGCTTCCAAGCTATAAAATATAAATGTGTAGGCTCAGGTATGGTGGCATTCAAGAAAGAGACCACTCACACGTCATGGGTGCAACCTTAAAAGGTTGCCGCACTATACGGGTGATCTCGTTTTTTAACAACACTCAGTTATACTCATCATAGCCTATTTGTGGACTTTTTCCTTTCTTTCTCTCTCTCTCTCACATGCCACGATGCCACACAATGTCTTAAAAGCATCACAAAAATGTATAAGCACTCGATACTACCGTTAAATTTATGAGAGTATGGAAGCGGTACCCAAAAGCCGCCATGGCTGCAACCACACGGGTGCCTTGCCAAGATAGATCGTATGTACAATTAGTCTCGGTGGGTGTTCGTTTCTGCTCATATGGCCGTGAATAACCCATTTGTTTATGAGGGGAGCCAAACGGGGTTATCGTCGCCTACCATTAACAACGGCAATAAAAGTGACGGTTGTCACTACCATCGACTGCCATTAATAGTGGCAACGAACTAATGTCCCATTCAATCAACATACGTGCGTCAATAACAAATAACAAATGATAACCCACTGTACATACAATAGTAAAGAAAATGAACAAACAACAGGGTAATAAGATATACCAGAATCGTAAGAACCAAGATGGACATAAACATCAACCTTATTATTATACCTCATCTCTAAGATTCAAACAAAACCCCCGAAAAATCGTAACCCCTTTATTAAAGATCATCTTTAACATCGAGCCAAGACCCCAATAAATCGTTACATACACGCATCAGCATCGATCGTTATATGGAACAGAGAATCGATCATTAGATCATTAGATCGTTAGATCATTAGATCGTTAGATCATTGAGGACTAGGGTTTTAATTAGGTGAGGTTAGGTGAGATGAGAGTGTGTGTGAGAAGAGATGATTTTTATACCAAACCAAACGGAAAACGGAGGAAGGGCCAATCAACATGTTAGATGCACTCCGTTTTGACCACTAACAAAGAGAATGGAGAACCGAGACAATCGGACGGTCGTGGTCAATTTTCAGCATAGTGTGGGCATCGTGGCATCTATGAGAGAAGTTTGTGAGATGAATGTGAGGGGAAACTGTGCTGGAATAATAAACAAAGGAAAATGTGAGGGGGAACTGTTCATTGGGAACCGAGATCCTCCTTTTATTAAGGATATAATGTGAATAAGATGCTTTACCAGACATAATGCCTTTCTCTAATGAATCCGTTACGTAACGAAATCATCCATGCAGACAGTGTATATTCAATTTCCTAATATAAAGTTTCTTACATGAATATTCATCAAAGAAAGGTACATATACTTTTTCATCTTATATAGGATTAGCTACCTACCTTGGACACCTTATAGAAAGTTATATTGGATACAAACCATACTTGACGACGTACTTCTGATGTGTAAGTTTTAACAAACAGATATACAAAGTGAAATATTTGATTTGATATCAAAAGAGGTTAGACATGTATGTTACTAATGCAAAGGATTTAGTAAAAGCAACTTCATGGTGTTGTTTAATGTTCTTACCTTAATTTAAAAGCGATTTTAAATATGAACTCTAAATCTCTAATACAAAACTAATTACAACTCAGTCGGGTATTCATAGAAATGATAAGTGTTATTTTGAAAACATCGTTAACTAATGCTGGTTACACAAAATTCATAGGTTCGTTGTGCATATTTGATCTACTCTCAACTTTTGTTACAAAGGATAGTTAAACCAATCAACCTATTACCTACGAAACCTTACATTTATCAAGATGGTTCCGATGGCTTCAAGGTGAACATAATATCAACCAAAACGAAAGAGGTTATTGCATTGGACTCGATTGTAGGCTCAAAAGCCCAATCCAAATATTTCAGATTTTTTATTTTGAGTTTGTAACTCTCCTAATTTTTTATTTGAACCATACTACTTACGCGGGAACCAGACAAGGGTGCATGGTTTGAATGGTTCAATTGAGATTTAGAGGTCAAAAGAGAGTTGGCAACTAAGAATTCATAAAATCTGTTTAAATAATTCCAACATTAACCGGTCATGTTTTCGATGTCTCAAGTTTAATTCGTGCAAGGTGCAAATAAGTTTAAAGTGGTCACAACAATTTTTTGTAAAAAAAAGGCTTTACATGGTTTGAGTCTGTGTGTCGATGCCAATATGTCGGAAACAATGATTAACAAGTTACACTATGATTTTAGAAAGTATCTATGGTGTAGGAAATGCAGTCCTATTATGGTGAATTGGTGATTTGGAATTTGCTTTGTAAGCTGTTTGAACGTTGAGTCATGCCTGCTTGTCTCTCTTTGTATACTATTGTTTTGGCATTAATATAATATTCATCAAAAACAACTTTTTAAGGTTTTAAGGACTTTCAGAGTTTGTTCTCATATGCTGTCTACTAGTTAGTAAACCACACACTACAAGACACTGTTTACAAACTAGTGAATGCTAATTATAGGTAAACTACAATTTTGTTTGGGTGAAAAAACTTTAAATGTGCATATGATGAACAAGCTAGGTTTTAGAGTTCGTGAAAAAAGTAGGCACATTTTAGAACAGATACTCAGGTGCCTAATGAACGTTAGCTTAAACCCTAAGATAAATTATATTGTTGTTATCTGGTAATTTTAGTAGGATGTTGGTATAATTGGTTAAACATGTAAAGTCTCTTGCTATCATAATATCGCCGTTTTTAGTACATTTCCAAGTGTTGTAAACCAGTTTTGCTCATAAGCCTCATAAAGATATAAGTTAACGTATAGAAGATATATGTTGTAGACATATCTTACCAGTCGTATGCAAATAAATACTTAGCAGTAATATGTTTGGTTTTAATGCTTATGATCACTTACGACAGCATAGACGAAATGATACACCATACTTCATAGAATTTACACGCAACATGCTGGTATTCATGCCAACTCCGTCAAGTAAATAAAGCAATATTGTGTCGACGAGGTTTCCGTAGCACGTTTGATTTCACAATGCTATAAGGGTTGTTATATTTCCCCCTTAAAAACTGATCATGTATGAATATGAAAGACTTTACTAAGTTAGGAAGGAAAATACCTTGCCGTACATAATAGACAAAAAGCCAAATGCAGCTAAAACTGTAGCCAAAAGCCGGGCAGCCGGCCAATCCATGAGAACACAAAATTGGAAGATGTATAAGTTAATTTATGGGTGTAATAAACACACATAATACAACTTAATTTTCTTGCAGAGATATGGACAGATGTGAAACAGGATAAAGTTGAGCTAATAATCATGCTTGTCCAATTCACAGATATTTTGCCATGCACTCCGGGGACTTGATCAGTAATCTTTGAGTTACATCATATTAGTTTTCTCCTCCAAACTGAATCAAATGTTTTTATAATCGTAATCTATGCCTATATATATCTCATCAACTGTGCAGTGAATGACACCACCTCAGTTATTCTTCGAAAGGCATCAAACTTGTAACCAATGGGTTCGAAAATCAAAAGAATGCTTATTATTGTTTCTCTTGTTGTTATAGGTATATGGTCTTCTCAGGTTAGTGGTCGGCTGTTAAGCGATTTATCCATGTCAGAGAAGCATGAGAATTGGATGGTACGTTATGGACGTGTGTACAAAGATGATGCAGAGAAGGAAATGCGCTTCAAGATATTCAAAGATAATGTCGAATTTATTGATTCATTCAACAATGGTGGAAAAAAGCCTTATAAATTGGGGGTTAATGCATTTGCAGACCAAACAAATGAAGAGTTCAAAGCCGCTCGTAATGGGTATAAATTTTCATCAAGCAAAAGATCAGCTAGAACGACACCATTTAGGTATGAAAATGTGACTGCAGTGCCACCTAGCATGGACTGGAGAAAGAAAGGCGCTGTTACCCCGGTCAAGGATCAAGGACAGTGTGGTATGTTGCTTATTTAATCGTCCATAGGAATAAAATAGATTTTATCTTACGGTAACAGCTACTTTTAAATACATACTTAAATGCCTTTTTTATTCAACAGGAAGCTGTTGGGCATTTTCAACTATAGCTGCTACTGAAGGAATTACTCAACTCACAACCGGGAAACTAATTTCTCTATCTGAACAAGAACTAGTGGACTGTGACATTGGTGGTGTAGATCAAGGATGCGAAGGTGGCGAGATGGAAGATGCCTTTGAATTTATAATAAAAAACAAAGGAATAAACACTGAGGCAGCTTACCCGTATCAGGGAACAGATGGAACATGCAATACAAATAAGGAAGATGTTGATGCTGCCAAGATTAGTGGATACGAAGTAGTCCCAGCAAACAGTGAAACGGCACTCTTACAAGCAGTGGCAAATCAACCCATAGCAGTTTCCATTGATGCCAGTGGAGCTGCTTTTCAGTTCTATTCAAGTGGCGTTTTTACTAGAGACTGTGGAACTGATCTAGACCATGGCGTAACAGCAGTTGGGTATGGGGTAACAGATGATGGAACGAAATATTGGTTGGTCAAGAATTCATGGGGTGTCAGCTGGGGGGATAGTGGATACATAATGATGCAAAGAGATGTTAGTGCCAAAGAAGGTCTATGTGGTATAGCTATGGATTCTTCGTATCCAACTGCGTAGGTCTTTCCAGATTACACAAGCAAAAGCACAGCTACCTGGCACATCCCTGTGTTAATTTCTGTAATTATTATATCTTGCTCTTTGCAATTTGTGTGACACAAACGCCTTTCAATGTAAATATTATTATTGAATATGATTTGCTTAATGTTTATCTTGAGCTCCTCATTGCATAGATGGTGTTAATATGAATACCAGGTAGAGGAGAGACGTGTACATAATATCATAAGTTATATGCACAGAAAACACTTGGAATAGGGCGCAAAACAAAAGAATAACAAAACAATAAAACTAGCACAAAACTAAAGAGAGGTGTTAAAAAGTTATCTTTCAAGAATAGGATACAACGACGTCATTTTATTTTAAGTCAACTTATACAGTCCTGGCAAGCTATTGCCTACCAGTTAACTTACTTAACAAAACACCTTGAATGAAAACATCAGCAATCCTAAAGAGGATTAAGGGGTCTTTTTTAACATTGCAAGCCGACTAACCCCACGGCGCCTATCCTTTAAATTGCCCGAAGTCATGGCAGGTGAACTTTCGTGGTCAATGGGGAATTAGAGGCTTAAGAGGTCTTATTAGCTGTGTTAAGCATTATAGTTACTTTCGTAGAGGTTTTGGGTTAGTTTGGTGTCTTATTTGTGATGGCATTTTGTTGTCTTTGGGTGTTTTCATGGTGTACTTTTTCGCGGCCTCATTTTTGTTCTGGTGTTTCTTAGTGCTTTCTGATCTCTAACTTCTAGATAAAAAAATACTAGCGAATAAATTTCTGCATCATATAGTTGTTTCACGTATCATAAGCAATCGGGATATTTCTAACTTCTAAACAAATGAATTAGTGGAGAATTGAAGGTTGACCGATGTTTCCAAGTTGTTTCACGAATCATATGCTTATCATATTTTGTAACGCCAATATCCAAAATATGATTCACCCTAGTTTGAATTTGCAAAAGAGTTCAGCATAAAAGACATGATGCGAGGTCTGGACAAAAGCAATAGTCAAAAACCATACCAAGTATCTAGAATCTAATTACTTCTATAAATGTACCTCCTTAATCATAACTTTTATATCATTAAAGTTTTTTTTGCTATAAATCGGCCCAACTATAATCCAGCATGGCTTTATCACTTGATAGAATATATGTTCTCTCCTCCCTTTTAGTAATTGTGGCGTGGGTGTCTCAAGTTACATCACAAATGCATACATAGCAGAAAAGCATGAGCTTTGGATGTCTCAATTTGGTCGAGTATACAATGATAATGCAGATAAGGAAATGCGCCGTAGCATCTTCAAGAAAAATTTGGAATACATAGAATCATTCAACTCATTTCGAAATCAGTCTTACATGCTGGATATAAACAAATTTTCAGACCAAACAATTGACGAATTCAAAGCGTCCCTTAACGGCCACAAGTTGTCACACAGATCGAAATCACCTCGACCTACAGCATTTAGGTATGAAAATGTGAGCGAAGTGCCAGATAGCATTGACTGGAGGACAAAAGGAGCTGTTACAGAAGTTAAGGATCAAGGCATGTGTGGTAAGTAAAATCTATAATTCCACCAACCAGTGAAGACAAAACAAGAACCCTAAAAGTCTTCCACGTTACTCATTCAATATTTCTTACATGTGTTTTGTTAATATTTCAGGTAGTTGTTGGGCGTTTTCAGCTATCGCTGCTGTGGAAGGAATTAATCAACTCATGACAGGAAACTTGACTTCACTATCTGAGCAAGAACTTGTGGATTGTAACAGGAATGAATTTTGTGAAGGATGTAGAGGAGGATATAAGGAGTATGCCTTCGAATATATTGTGAAAAACAAAGGGATCAACAGCGAGAGTGGTTACCCTTACCTTGGAGCAGATGGAACTTGCAACACAACTATGGAGGCTGTTCATGCAGCCAACATCACTGGTTATGAAATGGTACCATATAATAATGAGACGGCACTTTCCTTGGCTGTGTCCAAACAACCTGTATCAGTTGCCATAAACGCAGGTTGTATAGCATTCATGCTTTACAAAAGTGGTGTTTTTACAGGAGACTGTGGAATAGATTTAGACCATGAAGTTACAGTAGTAGGGTATGGAACATACGTTGATGGTATGAAGTATTGGTTAGTGAAAAACTCATGGGGTACCGGCTGGGGTGATAATGGATATATCATGATGCAGCGAGATATTAATGCCACAGAAGGACTTTGTGGAATTGCTATTGAAGCCGCATATCCAACAGCTTAAATCTTTTGTGAATTATCCCCAAGTGTTACCAATGGCCATCACGTTCAGTTCTTAAATAAATGACACCTTATGGTGGTTTGAATGAAGCACGTCATCAGTTCTTAAACATAATATTTTTTTTAAAGTAGTCGATCTACATATATTTTATGTTCAAGAAAAAATAAGATTGTTGCATTTCAAAATATACTCTCTATGTATGAAAAATCCAAGAATAAATAATTACAGAAAAACATGTTTATGGAACCTTCATATAATGAGAAACTTATTAATCCACGTTTAGCGTTTTTAATTTATGTACTTATCCTATACATACTTGTTTAACGCAAACGTTGTCTGAACTTATGTTTGATTGGTGATAGTCAAGCGCATTAACAATTCAGGGACATATCTTGCAACAACAATGATTTGATTAATCTCATAACTTTTCCATGTCATGAGATATATCACATGTATATAAGTGTGTGCGAGTGATCATACTGAGAAACCAGACATATACCATACTGTTAAGAGTTATTGATCGAGCAAGTGACACAGGTTTGTGCATGTATTTGGTTTAGTCGATACTTATTTCTATTAAAGCCTTTGTATGCACAATAAGGATATGACGTACCTGTGAGGTTGTTACAATAACCTCTGCTGCTTTGTCAAGGTTTTTGGGAGGAGAGTTTATAAGAAACAGCATTAAAAGTCAAGTAAATTGGGCATACAAATGACTGTAAATGGGGGGTGTCCATGTGGTGTGTATAAGCTGGTTTAAACCACAAAACCAACAAATCACCCATTCTGACAAATGGTTAAAACCACAAAAACCTCAACAATTCGCCCTATGTGTAAAGGCTGATTAAATATGACGAGCCACGAACCATATTCCAGGTTTTGATCATTACTAACAGCCCATACAATGTACGTAAAAAAAGTTACCCGTATGTTTGATTTGGCAAACACTTACACACGTAAAGTCCTTGCTATTATATAATATCGCTATTTTAAGTACATTCCCAACTCCCAAGGGTGTTGTCAACACTCATAAGCCTCAGAAAGATATAACTAACTTATTAGTGATCATATGCAAATAAATACTTAACTACCAGTAATACATTTGGTTTTAATGTACCATACTTACTAGACTTTACATGCAACATGCTGGTATATATGCCAACTCCGTCGTCAAGTAAATGCAGCAATATTGTGTCTACATAGTTTCCGGGGCACATTTGATTTCGTAATTCCTTAATGGATTGTTTCATTTTCCCTCTAAAACTCATGGGTGAATTTATATTACTTCTCAAAATATATACAATGAATACAAGGCTAACAGGACTTCAAATGACAATTACAAAACAGATACAAAACATCTAAAGCACAAGACTGCATGCCTCTAGCTTCAATTCAGTCACCATTCACCAAAATTACATTTTCCTTCCAACAATGACATCCTCATGACAGACAATTGAATGGGTTGTCCTGAGGTGAAACATATGCGTAGAGCTATGAAAAACTACAGAAATTTCTAACTGTTTAGGCATCACTCCAGTACATACTCCCACATATCCTCAAAAGAATTTCTCATATAAGATGGACTACATTTCCTTCAAAGAAGCTTCCTCTACTCATTGACAGCAGCGATCAAGCTCTATCAGGCATCATCTAGCCTACAGGATAAACCTTTGGGCATTCAATAACCTCCTTAATAAAAACCTTCCTTGTGAAATTAGACTACCAGGCCCAATGAAACATGGCAGATAACTAGAACCAGTTGCCGTCATTTGATGAATCAAGAGGACTTTCATCAAATTTCAAGATATATTAGGGCCGTCAATACTCGTATCATGCAATGTCATGATCAGCTGCATCGATCTGTCTCTTTTCATGATATTTCATCAGGCAGGTAATGTTGGTGATTTTGTATTACCAATAATGATTTAAGTGTAATGGATTGACTTAGTTGACCAATGTGCAATCGTGATAAACGTTCATCAAGTCGGGTTGTGCGGAGTGCACACTTGTATGACATGATTACGGTTATCATACGGGGTCCGGGGGCAGCGCCCTGTGCAGGGTCCAAGGGGCGGCACCCCCTGGCAGGGTCCAAGGGGCAGCGCCCCTGACTTTTCTGCCCGTTTTTTTCACCTTTTCTGTTGTTGGATAACTGCTAGGCAGTTACAACCGTCGGTTGAAAACCTGTTGTTCATATATGCAGTTTTCTGTTCTGGTTCTGTTCATAACAACAAAAACATATTAAGAGTTCGAATGTGAGTTTTATCTGATTGGAGATTTCGATAGAACCATCGAAATATTTTTATCTGAAAGTGTATGACACGACTCTCAGATTATTGATCCACCAAATTTCTAACAGGTGATGTTTGTATATCAACATTTCATGTTCAGAATAAGAATATCATATTCATATTCTGAACATGAAAGACTTTATGCACTAAGTTAGGAAGGAAAATAGTTGTTTCTTGTATGACCCTCGATCAGTAACCATTTTTAATTAACTTTGTTTAAGAAAACATCACCTTTTTACTTATGTAACGTGGGTTTCAAACAATTTCCAGTGTCATATATGGGTGGCGCCCAACACTGAAATATTACTATTGACAGTCCATGCATAGCAAAACTTAGTATTTAAGAACAACATAGTTCTCAGTATTGTCAAATGATTGCCGGGATTATACAAATGGCCAAATGAACCCAAATAACTGAAGCCCAAAACCACCATCCACCAGCACACAAAATTACGACATAGAAACGTTCTAATCTAAATACGGTGGCACCCAGATTAAGAGTTCACGAAAAGGTTGGTGACCATTGTAACGTCTAGACGACAACTAATCGACCCTGTAAGCTTTGTTTTGCATCAGTGTATAAGACTGATATCAAGGTATTATGTTTGACTTCAATAAATCATATATTATCGGGATTATTTTTAAAAAAAAAAACACTTTTTGTAAACCAAACAACCCTCTTCAACACAATTAAGAAAACAAATAAAAGATAACAAAAAAATAATGTTTATCATCTTCTGGTCGTTTTTTCGACGAGTTGGTTTCGGCGAGCACACAGCGAGAGGTCACGGTGTAGTGGCAAGTGGCAAGGGATTTTAAACGCCATTCACATGCCACCCATAGGACATGGCGAGGCTCCTTCACTATTACACCTGATGCTCTTAGAATCGTTGAATAATAAGAAATTCATTTTTCACTTTTTTACCATTTTGAATATGTTATTCCTAAACTTACTTTGTATATCGATGAGACAACTTTGTCACGGCAGATTAATAATCCAAGTTTGACGAACATCAATGATTACCTGCTTAGGAGCAGCTCACAGAATGCTGTAGAAGAGATAATGATAAGTGTCACCCAGTGAAGTCATTGAACTACATAAGGACATGATGGAAAAATCAAACTATATGTGATTATTCGACTCAATGTTGTCATGTAAATTAAGGTGTTTCGTCTTAACCAAACATAAGGAGAACAAGGAAACTAACAAGGTTAATACTTACTCCACAGGAATCATGCAAAAAAGGAACCACTTCCAATACTGCAAACATAACAAATACTTTACATTGTTCGGCTAATAAAGTTCATAACCAAAAATAACAGATGTAGAAATAAATAGAAAAAAACATTAACCGACAACCATGCATAAAATCCAGGTGTTAAAATCAGCATCACCAACGCCAAAAGCATCGTCCATATCAGAAGGAGTCATCATAAGTAGCCATATGCGATGCAGAAGCATAACTAACAACAGGATTCTCATTACAATAATAAGCTTACTCATCACGAAGTTCATCATCAGAGTCATAAAGTTCATCATCAGAGGAAAGTACGTGATCAACATAAAACGCCATTTTACGAACAATGTGAGCATCATCGCACTTCAAGTTCAAGCGCATGAAGTAACATGTGTCATCGGAATACTCATCCTCCTTGGAATAGTACTCAACCGCATTATGCCAATCAAGATCTGTCTTGATGGATATATATTCTGATGTTTGGGGTTTCACGTAGCTAAGTTCATAATTAGTAGAAAGTTGAAGATCATGCTCAATTATATGTTTAGCAAAAGAAAATGTAGCAGTGCCATCCACGGTATAGGAAGTTCGTAGTTGACGGATGCCGATTCTTACATAATAATCACCCCATGAATCCTTACTGGGTACCAATTAGGGTCTTCCCAAACAAGGATTTCAAACTCAAATAGCTTTTGTTTAAAAGTCTGCATGTCAACTGCATACAAACATAGAAGATATCACACTTTTTAATAAAGCAAAGTTTATAGTAACTCATTAGTTTGAGAAATTACCATCAAATAAAGACCGGGCTTCCTCTAAAGACATTGATATGGTTAGCGACATAACTGCTTCCTTGGTAAGAGGACGTAGCGGCACGCGTTCAGATCCCGACGAGTCGCTAACAAAAACTTCCGCCATCGAATTCTGTACAAACATAAACAGATTTAATAACATTTATGCTGATAAATCTAAATTAGTTAAAGATGAAAAAAAATCGAGGGTTTACAGATTATTGTTCTGTGACAAGTGTGGGTAAAGCGGCCAATAGGATAAATTATGAGAAGATTATAAAGGTTATACTTGATCGCCTATATACCTTTTTTTTATCTTTATGGAATAACAACATATCATTAAAGGAGTACGGTTCCGCAACACCCCTTTATTTAGCAAAGTTCCAATGGATCAATCTCAACCATCCATCTTCTTTTTATTTAAGGGTCCAGATTAAACCCTCCTTCCACATTAAAAGGATAAAATTGTCCCAGTATAAATATTAAAATTTTACACACACTAACCATTTTATCAAAAAAAAAAAAAGGTCGGGTCTCTCCCACCCACCTAACCTCCCGCCGCCAACCACCCTAACAACTTATTCCGGCGACCTCCTCCGACAACCAACCTTCCACCGCGAACCACCCCTACCACACACCTTTTTCCGGCGTCATCACCTACTACCCATCCACCGCGAACCACCCCTACCGCAAACAACCTCCAACAACCACCCTAACAACTTATTCCGGCGACCTCCTCCGACAACCAACCTTCCACCGCGAACCACCCCTACCACACACCTTTTTCCGGCGTCATCACCTACAACCCATCCACCGCGAACCACCCCTACCACAAACAACCTCCAACAACCACCCTAACAACTTATTCCGGTCATCTTCTCCGGCGAATACAAACACAAGATGGAAACACAAAAACAAACAGGAATTGAAGCTCAAATCGAAGAAGATGTTGTTGTGGATCCAGTTACGGAAACTGATAATGTAGATCTAGATCCAGAACGTCACGTTCTTAATGAAGATGCAGATCCAGAAGCTAATCTTGTCGAAAATATAGGTAAATGGTTACTTTCAGTTCTTTGAAAACAGAATCATGCATGATTTGTATAAAAAACAGTAATGAGATCTTTCTTGTCGAAATCGTATGTGTTATGCATGATTCTACATGAATCATGCATGATTCCACATGAATCATGCTGATTCTGCATGAATCATGATGAATCATGCGTGATTCATGTGGGATCAAGCATGATTCATGTTGAAGCATGTGTGGATCATGCATGATTCAATATGATTCATGTGGAATCAAGCATGATTCATGTGGGATCAAGCATGATTCATGTGGAAACATGCATGATTCATGTGGAATCATGCATGATTCATGGATGAGTTATAAATGAAGCATGATTCAGTATGAATCATGCATGATTCATGTAAAATCAAGCATGATTCATAATGAATCATGCATGATTCAACATGAATCATGCATGATTCATACTGAATCATGCCTGATTCATACTGAATACTTTTTAGTATTATTAAAATTCTTGATCAGGTTCTCTAACAATTGTTATTCTCTAACAGGTTCTACCAGCACTCCAAGACCAAGTTTATACATTCATAGTGAGACACCCGGAGGATCTGTATATTGGGAACCAATTGTTCCGGACGAGTTGTTACCTAAGCAGGGAAAAAGATTTGATACAATGGAGGAATGTATTGAGTTTTATTCTGCGTATGCTGAAAAATCAGGATTTGAAGTTAAAAAGTCCACGCAAAAAAGAAATAGGAGTGGTGACGTTAAATCAAAGTACATCATGTGTAACCGGCAAGGGGTTCCAAAAGACATAAATGTTAACACCTTGGATCCTGCAAACAGTGGAAAGCAAACAAGGAATACAAGATATCGTGTAACAGGTTGTGAGGCACAAATAAAGGTTGATTTGGATTATGTTAAGAGAAAGTATGAAATAACCAAATTTATTGCTAAGCACAACCATCAAATGCTTCCGACAGAGTATAAGCATCTAACAAAGAAACAAAGAAAAATGACTCATGCAGAAAGAGTGTTTGTTGTGAGAGCTTCAACACAACTGAGACTTGGGGGAACCAAGGCACATACTGTGTATTCTAGTATCAAAGGGGGTGCTGAGTATGTGCATGGAACTAGTGATGATTTTAAGAATCAGATAAGGGATGTTAATGAATATATAGGAGAAAGTGATGCACAGATGCTTATAAATAAGATGGAAAACAGGAAGAAGTTTGTTCCAAGCTTTACGTTTCAGTATAAGGTTGAAAACAGCGAACTGGTTGCAATGTTTTGGGCGGACGAAGTAGATAAACGCAACTATGAAGAGTTTGGAGATATTATATCTTTTGATGCTACCTTCAAAACAAACAAGTAAGTTATTTTAGGATTCATTATAAATCATGCATGGTTCATTATAAATCATGCATGATTCATTATAAATCATGCATGATTCATTATGAATCATGCATGATTCATGTTGAATCATGCATGATTCATGCATGATTCATTGTGAATCATACATGATTTATAATGAATCATGCATGATTCATCTGATGAATCATGCATGATTCATCTGATGAATCATGCATGATTATTCAGATGAATCATGCATGATTCATTATAAATCAAGCATGATTCATGTTGATTCTGTCTTTTTTGCAAAATCTGTTTTTTTAATGAATCATATGCATGATTTATAATGAATCATGCATGATTTTTGTTGAATCATACATGATTCAACATGAATCATGCATGATTTATAATGAATCATGCATGATTCATCAAATATATCATGCATGTTTCAGAATGAAACATGATTGATTCATTATAAATCATGCATGATTCATTATAAATCATGCATAATCTGTTTTTTATTTTCTAATTGTACATTATTTTCAGGTACGATATGGTCTTTGTTCCATTCACTGGCATAGATAATCACAGAAAGTGCGTGAATGTTGGATCATGATTGCTACTAAACGAGGACACAGAAGCTTATACGTGGCTTCTAACATCGTTCATGACTGCTCACGAAAAACAACCGACAATGATTGTAACGGATCAAGATGGGGCAATGAAAAGGGCAATTGAAGCAGTTCTGAAAGAATCAAAACACAGATTATGCATGTGGCATATCATGCAAAAAATCCCATCAAAGGTATTGCCATTTTCATAACCTTTTTTGAATCATTCATGATTCTTATAAATAATCTGTTATGATTTAATTACAGATATGTGAAGAAATTTATGATAAAACTAATTTCAAAGAACGTTTCAACAAATTGGTGTGGAATATGTTTATAGAGCCAAAAGAATTTGAAGCAAGATGGTCAATACTTATTAAAGACTTTAAGTTGGAAAAACACAAGTGGATGACAAAGATGTACGAGCTTCGAAAAATGTGGTTACCAGCTTATTTTATTACGTCACCTCTGTTTGGCTTAATGAGAACTACTTCAAGATCAGAGAGTGAAAACGCGTTTTTTAAAGGTTTCACAAATCACGGGTCAACATTGGTCAACTTCATGATGTGCTATGAATCAGCAATGGAAAGGCAAAGGAGTAAACAAGAACATCTAGATTTCAGAACTTTTGATGCTGCCCCAAGATATAAAACAATGTTAGAAATGGAAAAACACGCGGCTAAAGTTTATACAAGGACAATATTTCTGCTTGTTCAAACAGAAATGTATGAATCTATTTGGTCTTGTCAAATAGAAGAGTTTAAAAAGGACGAGGGAGTTGAGATGGTTGTAGTTAGAGACACAAAGGCGGGTGCTTATAGGACACTATTCACAGAAGAAGGAAAAGAGATGGTTGTGTAGGAAGAAGACAAAGTAATAGACTACAAGGTTAGTGGATTTTTTTTAACAATCATGCATGTTTCATATATAATCAACAATGAATCATGCATGATTCATCTGATGAATCATGCATGATTCATTGATGAATCATGCATGATTCATGGGTGAATCATGCATGATTCATAAAGAATCATGCATGATTCTTCCATGAATCATGCATGATTCTTCCATGAATCATGCATGATTTAGTAAGAATCATGCATGATTCATGGGTGAATCATGCATGATTCATTGAAGAATCATGCATGATTCATTGAAGAATCATGCATGATTCTTCCATGAATCATGCATGATTTAGTAAGAATCAGGTATTAATACGTTTTTTTTTTGCATCAAAACAAGGTTTTGCGTTCTCTTGAAGATGGATCAGTTGAGTGTACCTGTAGACATTTCATGCGTTACGGATTTTTATGTAGACATGTATTTTGTGTTTTGAAGAACCGTAATGTTCAAATGATTCCGGAGAAGTACGTTTTAAGGCGTTGGAGGAGGGATTTGATACCACTTTCATTAAGAAGAAGCACGAACAGATATGGAGAGAAAAACAAAGAAATGGAAATATTAACAAATGAGGCTAACTATGTAGTAGATGAGTGTTTGTTTTTGTTGAGTAAAGATAAAGAAAAGTTGTCGCAATTTGTGGAAAAGCTATAAAGAAGGAATTTGAGGTTCTAGTGCCAAGGCCTCCTTCACAGAAAACGGCAGACATGATTGAAGATATTTATGCTATTCAAAAGCCGAATAAGAATATTGTAAACAATCCTCATGTTGCTTCAATAAGAGGTGCTAAGAAAGGACAACGTAGAAAAAGTGCAAGAGAAGTAGCTATCAATGCTAAAAAAAAGCAAGAGCGGAAGTGTGGACAATGTGGAGTGAAGACTAACAAACATACAAAAACAACATGTCCGGAAAATCCAAAATACATTGCTAAAGTAAAAAAGATTGTTGCTGCGGCTGCTGCTGCAAAGGAAGCAAGGAATGCAACTATTGCGGCTGCTGCTGAAAAGGAAGCAAGGAATACAACTATTGCTGATGCACTACAAACAGGAACAACTGGTGCGGGTGCTGTGGCTGCTGCTGCAAATGCAGCAAAGAATGCAACTATTACGGCTGCTGCTGAAAAGGAAGCAAGGAATACAACAATTGGTGCGGGTGCTCCTTCAATTTTTTTGTAGTACACTTATAATATTCGTTAGATTTGTTTTTTAATTTGATTTAACTGTATTAAAACTCTGAGATTGGAGTACTTAGTTTAATGTTTTGTAGTACACTTATAATATTTGTTAGATTTCTTTTTTAATTTGATTTAACTGTATTAAAACTCTGAGATTGGAGTACTTTGTTTAATGTTCATATAATATTCGTAATGAATCATGCATGATTCGTAATGAAACATGCATGATTCGTAATGAAACATCATATGTCATCCAAAAATCATGCATATGAGTCAGCAAGGTAACTACTGCTGATGCACTACAAACAGACTTATAATGTTCATATAATGTTCTATGAATCATGCATGATTCACTATGAATCATGCATGATTCATAGTGAATCATGCATGATTCATAGTGAATCATGCATGATTCATAGTGAATCATGCATGATTCATAGTGAATCATGCATGATTCATAGTGAATCATGCATGATTCATAGTGAATCATGCATGATTCATAGATGAACCATGCAAACAGTTACATAACAGTAAAAAACTGAAATAGATGAACCATGCAAACAGTTACATAACAGTAAAAAAGATAACATAAAAAAGACAACCATGTAACAGTTAAAAGATAACATCCAATATTACATAAAAGTACCATCAGTTTTACGAACAAAAGATTACCAACATATAAGATCAGAATATAACATAAAAATACCCTCCCATTTAACTACCATCCATTTTACGAACAAAAGTTTAACAAACTACAATCAAACATCACTTTCTTTTTTTACCACCAGCATATGTCATATGAAAATCTTTTGATTTTGCAGCTTTAACATCCTTCCCAACCTCCATCCTTTCTGCAGCTTTAACATCCTTACCAACCTCCTTTACTTCTGCATCTTTAACATCGTTCCCTTCTGTCTGATCTTCTTGGCCAGGCATAGTCTTCGGTGGATCACGCTCATTCCTGTTTTTGATTGCCTCTTGAATAATATCAACCCTTTTCTGGTGTTCATTCTCAGTCTCAAACTTGAAGGCCAACTCAAACATCTTCTGTTTATGAATGTTAAAATCATGCAACAAAAGCTTGGTAGCAATCCTATACCTCATACATAACAACTGTGAGCGCTGTTCCTTTGATTCTACATCAAACCCAACATCCCAATCTCCAACAGGTGTGCCAGTGTAAGATTCCATATGGATCATAGCAAATATTCCGCAATCTTCATAGTTACTCTCTGTACTCCAATTCAAACGTAGAATGCGTGGTTTGACTTTCATCATGGCCGATAGTTTGTCATGCCCATGCTCTTTTAGATGCCTGATAAAAAACTTTTTCTACAAAAAAAATTGTAAAAGAGAAACAATATAAAAGTCAATAAAAGATACAAGGATCACAAAACTCAAATACACATTAATAAAACTCGATACATTAATAAAACTCAATACATTAATAAACAAAAATGATTTTAAACTTACCAAAGGATCACAAGCTGCTTTGTATCTTGAACTATAGGAATATGGTCCAACATAAATGTTATCAATGATAAACATTGACGGATTCTCCAAGTTGAAAACAACAACATAAAAGTGTCCAGAAGCACAAATAGGAAAAAACACCAAATCAACATCCGAGAGGCGAAGTGCATCCTCATCATGCTGCAATTGAGTTGAAATGGCATTTGAAAAGACTTTCCACTGTCCATCTGGATCAAGAGTACTTTTAATAGTTCCTTCTGGCTGTTTACAGACAAGCGAAACAAAATTAGAGAGGATTCAAGATGAATCATGCATGATTCAAGATGAATCATGCATGATTCAAGATGAATCATGCATGATTCAAGATGAATCATGCATGATTCAAGATGAATCATGCATGATTCAAGATGAATCATGCATGATTTAAAGAATGAAAAAAAACATCGCTACATGTGAATAGAAACTTACAATACAGTCAGTTGTAAAAAAAAGCCTTCTTAACCGCTCATTAACTTTACCAGCTTCCACCAGCTTTAACAATGTAGCCCGCTCCTCCAGGTTCAACAATGCACTCCAACTATCAATAACATTGTGGTCTAACCATAATCCAGGTGTCAATGTCTCCATGCTCACTCGTACAGATTTTTGCTCATAACCCGAATTAGTTTGGAAAACAGTTTCACTACAATTAGAAATAACAAACAAATTAGGATACGTCATTCTTTAACTACAAAATCGAAAGCAAAAACTGAAATAGAGAACTTACTATCTATCGCCTTGCATAGCGAACAAACTATTCCCAAGTATAAACTCAAGCCTCTTTAGATCAGGACCAACTTCAGTTCTCTTATTCATAAAAGGAGATGACAACATAGAAGATGGCTTCCTAACTTTTTTCTTGGGAGATGAACGAGTAGAAACTCGTGGAGGCGTCTTGGGAGGCGAAACGTTAGTAGGTTCATTCATAATCATATTAAACAAATTTTCCTGCAAAAAGTTAAAAAAATTTAATTATAAACATACATATGACCATATCATTATACAACTCATGAGGAAAAGTTAAAAATATACGTCATAAAAGGCATCTGAAAGCAGATCAATCACCTCTCCAACCCAATGAATGTTTCTTTCAAGCCACTGCGTGTAAGTTTCTTCAACATCATCGACTGCTGCTTCGTCTGCTCCTTCGTCTGCTGATGCTTCGTTCCCGGGCTCAATGTCCATTGTAGGTAACTCCTTTACATCCGACTCTTTTGGCTTGTTTAAATCAACATTCTCGTCAGGCGAAGCATTGAAATCGTCAATATGAGTAGGTTCACCTTGAAACGAAACAGTATCCTTAAAAAGTCCCTCATATTTCTCAATCAATTGATGAATGTTCTCATCATTTGGAAATTCATTGTTCGCATCTCTTAAAAAGCATTCAAGTTCGGCCTTGTCTTTGGCAATGCTTGAAAGCTTTTCATTGATCTTTGTGCAAAAGGCCTACAAAAATGAATATATAAATCATGCTTGATTCATGTAGAAAAATTCATGATTCAGTTGAATCATGCATGATTCAGTTGAATCATGCATGATTCAGTTGAATCATGCATGATTCATGTAGAAAAATTCATGATTCAGTTGAATCATGCATGATTCAGTTGAATCATGCATGATTCAGTTGAATCATGCATGATTCAGTTGAATCATGCAAACTCAAATTATTATAACACTTGACAAAAATAATTGAAAAACAATAAAAACCGTAAAAAGATACGACAACACACCTGTTTACTGGAAAACCCACTTTGTTTTTCTTCACTTTGTTTACCCACATCAAAAAAACCTTCACTTTGTTTCTCTTCGGACGCAGTCCATTCTGGCTGCCACTCCAACATCCCAATAACATTATCTTGCACCTCTAAATCCTGCCTGCGATGCATGTTTGTTGTATTCCAATTCAGAATAGCAGGTCTGGACCGAAGAACAGGATAACGATCAAATTTTGTTGAATCCAAATACAACAGCTGTTAGGAAAATAAAAATTATTTCTTGTTAAAAGTTATAAACAATATAAACATAAAATAAAAAAACACAAAAAAAAACGTAAAAATGTATATATGCACACACTTACAATTAAAAAACACAATGGTCCAATGTAAAAACCAGCCAAAGTATTCGGTTCCGTGCTATTTCCAAGACACTTGTATAAGAACTCACACCAATCAATTCCAGCAATATCCGTATCCTCACGAATACGCCGAACAATAGTTAGATCAGGTATTGCTTTCATTGTGTAAGCTGTACACAACCCAACAGAAAATAGAGTAAGAAAATTGACTTTATACATAAAGTCAACTTTTGTTGCTTCATTATGTTTCTCTTGAATATCAGAAGCACGAAGTAGTTTCCATGGTTTATCAAACTGTTTTAACCACAACAACACAAACGGATCATCCAAAGCTCTCTCAGGTAGATCATATAAAGAAGTTCCACCAATGGGAAGTCCTAAAATATCCTTAATCTTTTGAGGAGTTACAAGAATCGAAGACCCGTTTAAAAGCTTAAACTGATAGCTCTCCTTATCAAATGCTCTAACAGCAAACCTCCCTAAACGCCCAGGTAAGGTATCTATTTTAATGGAACGAAATGAAGAAAACCCAATACTTCCCAAAACTTATCAATGTCCAACCTGCTATCTCGAATTGCTGCGAAGAAAGAAGTAGGCACTGTCCTAGATTTTATAATTGGAAACTTGAGTAGATACTTATCTCTTTCACTCAAGACAACCTCTCCACCTTCAGAAGTCTTCTTATGCTTCTTCCCAGGTTTCTTAACACCCTCTTCATCTTCCTCTTCATCTTTGACATTGTCCTCATCAGATTCCTGCTTTTCAACCTTCACTTTTCGGGGACCTTTTTTTACCCCAGGCTCTTTCTTAACTGCGTCGTCATTTTGATCATCGTCATCTGACTCCTCTTTATAGTCACTCACAACATCCGACACTATTCTATCTACAAAATCAGTAGATCTCTTCCTCTTCCCAACTGGTTCCTTCTTAACAGTAGCTTCTTTTTTAATAGCAGATGGTTCTTTTTTAATAGCAGCACTATACTTTTGGGAAGGAGCTTTTGACTTTGGCATTGCACTAGTTCTTGGTTTTTTTTAGCGACAGGAGGTGACGCAGATCCTTTATGACATATAGATTTCTGACGCTTGTTTGTATCACGTTGAACTGCAAAAAGTAAGAACACAAATCAGTTAAGTACTAAGAAGAGCTATCAGTTACGGATATTGAGAAAATGCAGTATAAGAGCTATCAGTTACACAAATCAGTAAGAACACAATGCAGTACAATTAAACACAATGCAGTACAGTAAATAGTTTCTAGTGTTTGTATGGATGTAATTATAATACTTGTTTATTACTTATTAACTGTCCAAACAATTAGCTATCCAGAAGTAGGGTGTTTTACTGATAATCGATATTATAACCAGAGTCAGTTGTAACAAAAGGGGGCTATGGAAATATAGTCCTTTTGTGACCAGTCCTTGTGATATTCAGCGACTGTACGAAAGCCTCTGATCTTTTAAGTGTTAAGATATATAACTCCCAGTGTATTTAGGATCGCTTATTTTAACCAGTCATCAGGTTTGAAAATAAGCAAGTACCAATGTGTTTATACTAGTTGCTTATTTATTCAATAATAAACTAATAAACAGTCTTCAATAGTGTGTTTGGGATTGCTTATCTTCTTTAAAACAGTATAATAACCAGATAAGCACTTACATAAACAACCCCAAAACCCCCTAATCACTTAAACATAAGCAGTAATGTGACAGTTACTCATAAACCACTAATCAAGTTAGCATAGTTGTCAGCTCACAGCTGTTTTATATACACGTTTCGTTAAGTAGATGTTTAAAACACTTCTTCAACTAGCCTTTAAAAAAACGCTAAACACTTCTTGCCGAACAAGTATTCCTAAGAGCAATCGGTACCGAACGTCATAGGGCGCGTTATTCCCCTATGCCACCCGCCCATACCTGACCTTGTTTTATAGGGCATGGCTTATCTCAGCTGGTACCCACCTCCGAAAAACCTATGGACCCACTGGAGAGATTTTGTGGATAAAAGGTCAAGGGTTCGAGTATCGGCTTCTGCCTAATCCAGTTGGGGCTCCACTGGGCAGGAGAGATGCCGAAGCTATTCCTTGTGGGGTGGACACTGGTTGGTGCCAAAAGGCACCCGGTTCAAGGTGCTCCCGCCAATTCACACCCTTTTTTGGATAGGGCGTGGCGCCAAAATCACTAGCAAAGCCGTGTACCAATGATTTTCTGAATGTTCTTGCACTACGTGTCGACCATACCCACGTTGTTGACATTATGCACAAGGACATGACATTTATTTTGTTTATTTGGTTTTGGGCTTATGTTTCAGAAACTCACTTTTTGGGGCTTGTTTTTAAACTTTTCGGCTTATATAAGTTTACTGTGTCATAATCAACTTATATAAGCCTGAAAGTTTCAAACTAAGCCGCAAAAACCAAGCTTATGAAACATAAGCTCAAAACCAAATAAGGCATATGCCAAAACAAACACGGGGTGTTTGGGTTACCATATTTTCCGGGCTTTTGAGCTACTTTGAAATCGGAAAACCTCAGGAGCACACTTTTTCTGTTTTGTGAGCTTCATTTATTTTGGGTTTATAGCTTATTTCATAATCTATAAGCTCAATTTGAGAAGCTCGTAAGCCGAAAAAAGTGGGCTTATGAGCTTTTCCGATTCCAAAATTGCCCATAAGCCCGGAAAATCAGCTAATCCAAACACCAGAAAATCAGCTAATCAATAAAGCTAAAAAACAACCAGTAAATTAAGCTATTAATAACAAACATAAGCCTAAAAATCTTTAAAAAAATACATCAACAAAAATAAGCAAATATAAACTCAAAAATAAGCATAAAAAAAGCATAAAAACAATTAAAAATGTAAATGAAAAAGATTACCAGTATTCAAGCCAACTTTAGGATTGGAAGCCATCTCTGATCGATTATTAGGGTTTCAGTCGGAAATGGAGATCGATTATTAGGGTTAGATCTGTAAGATCGATTATTAGGGTTTCAATCACTAATCATCAGGGTTTCAATCGCCATAGGAGGAATCATCAGAGAGTGATTGGGGGTGGCAGAGATGATTGGGGGTGGGGGTGGTGGTGGTGGTGGTGGTGGCGGAGATGAATGGCGGTTAAGGTTTCAGATAAAAGTGGAAGTGGGAGGAGTGTGTGTGAGTTGCGAGTGTGTGTAGGTGTGAAGTGTGTTGCGAGTGTGTGTAGGTGTGAGTTTCAGATAAACGTTTTTTTTTTTTTTTTTAAATTAATCTGGACTGTTAGATGTAAATAAAATGGATGGCTAAAATAAGTCCATTGAGACTTTGCTAAAAAGAGGGACTATGTTGAACTTTTGACAATTGCAAAAGGACACCCACTAAGCCGCAAGAAAAAAGAAAAAGAAAAGAAGAAAAAGAAGTTGTAGGGTATGTTTTGAGTTTGGCGGGTTGATTGAAAGATGAAGTAAAAATCGAAATGACAATGGCCAGATTATCTCTACTAAAACCCTTAATCCCCACTTCAAAAAACATCACTAATAACTCTTGTTCTTCCAGTTCATCACTCTCAGAAAGCCTCCAGTTTTACATAAACTCAAACACCCCATTACACGGCCAACACATTCACTCCCACATTCTCAAATCTGGCTATCAACCCAATACTAATATTTATATAAAATTATTAATCCTGCATTTGAAATGCTCTTGTTTGGTTTACGCGCGCCAAATGTTCGACCAAATGCCTCAACGGACTTTAACCGCTTTTAACTACATGATCGCGGGGTATACGAAGAACGGCGAACTGGATCAGTCTTTGAATTTGTTTAGGAGGCTTCTGTTGTCTGGTGAGAGGCCTGACGGGTATACCTTTTCCATGGTTTTGAAGGCGTTGAGCTGCGGAAATTGGTGTAAGATTGGGAAGGAGGTTCATGGGCAGATTGTGAAGTCGTGTGTTGCGGTGGATGATGTGCTTTCGACTGCGTTGGTTGATTTGTATGTCAAGAGTGGGAGAGTTGTCTATGCGAGGAGGGTTTTTGATTTTATGATGGAGAAGGATGTGGTGTGTTCTACGTCCATGATTTCCGGGTATATGAGGGAAGGGTGTGTGGAGGATGCGGAGGAGGTGTTTGAGAAGACGGGTGAGAAGGATGTGGTGGTGTTTAATGCGATGATTGAAGGGTATAGTAAGGTGGTGGAGACTGCTAAGAAGGCGGTTGAGGTTTTTATAAGTATGCAGAGATTGGACTTTAGGCCGAATATGTCTACGTTTGTGAGTATTATTGGAGCTTGTTCTTTGTTATCGGCATTTGAAGTTGGGCAACAGGTGCAAGGTCAACTTATGAAGACTGAGTTTGCGAGTAATGTTAAAATGGAAAGTGCTCTTGTTGACATGTACGCGAAATGTGGGAGGATTGAAGACGCGAGAGCGGTTTTTAATGGTATGAAAGTTAAGAACGTGTTTTCGTGGACTTCAATGATTGATGGGTATGGGAAGAACGGCGATCCAAATGAAGCACTTGAACTTTTTGGTCGAATGCAAAACGTGCATCATGTTAGACCTAATCATGTTACTTTCCTTGGGGCTCTTTCGGCTTGTGGGCACGCGGGTCTGGTCTCTAAAGGACAGGAAATATTTGAAATGATGGAAAAAGATTATTCCATGAAGCCACACATGGAGCACTATGCTTGTATGGTTGATCTATTGGGTCGATCAGGAAGGTTGAATGAGGCGTTGTCGTTTGTAATTTCAATGCCTGAAAAGCCTAATTCTGATGTTTGGGCGGCATTGCTTAGTTCTTGTAGATTACATGGTGATGTAGAAATGGCCAGTATTGCAGCCAATGAGCTTTTTAAGTTAAGTCGTGATAGTAGACCTGGAGCATATGTTGCATTATCAAACGCTTTAGCAGATGCTGGGAGATGGGACCGTGTTAGTGATATCAGGGAACTAATGAAGACGAGAAACATATCAAAAAATAGAGGTTCAAGTTGGATAGGGGCTGATGATGGTTTAGAATGTTTGCATGCTGCTTAGGATTTATTTCCTTAAAGTGAGTTATTTTTTGAATTGTTGTATATTATACCATTCACAGTTTTTTTTTTTTTTTTTTTTGGTAACCGTGATTTCCGACTCATTGGCCGACTAATCCACGGGGTTTGAGCCCACCGCCACAGTTTCATACTGAAATTTCTGACTTGTTATTTCATGAACTTAAATAATAAAATGTTGACGGCATGGTCGGTTAGTAATGATCAAAACCTGGAATTTGGTTCACGAACACGACTTACATGTTGCAGCACTCCAATATATATGTCCTTCCAGAATTCTTTTAAATTGCGCAGGATGCAGGAACATGGGGTATAATTTTAGTCAAATAATAAGTTATATTGGCCACATATACTTTTGGAGCTATAAATGCAGATCAACATCTCACACATTATTATTCTGGCTAAAACGAGTTGCACTAAAAATGTTCCTCTACATATTTGTCTTTTCAAGTCTTACACAATTTCAGATGAAAAGCATGAGCACAACGAGTTGTGCTTTTATCTTAATTTTTAGCTGATTGTTGATATAATTATTACTATCCCTCTTATGTACACCAGCACCTTTGATGAAAGTCATTATTCAGATGCCCTTGTTATATTGTAACTTCAATACTCCAACTTATTTCAAGCTAAGCTCCTTTTATTGCACTTAAAACGTGCTACTAGCCGCTAAGCCAAAAAAGCAACACAGTTCACTGGTTTGTCTCATGCTTGTCTTATTTAACCAGTCCTTAACTAATCTCATCACACATAGGGTGAATTGTTAAGGTTTGTGGTTTAACCAGGTTATACACGCCCCCGTCTACAGTAATTTGTATACCCACTTCAATATTTGTTTTTTTTAGTTGCTCCAAACATCTGTATGTCTCCATTCATTGCATTATAACTTGGATGAAGCAATGTAATACATTTGGCTATTACAATGTAATACATATGTCTCCATTCATTGCATTATAACTTGGATGAAGCAATGTAATACATTTGGCTATTACTTGGATGGAGCATTAATTAACTTTTTAATGTTGTTTCTTATAGACTCTGCCTCCAGAAACCTCCCAAAAACCATGACAAAGCAGAACTCAAAAAGCTTATCGTATCAACCTTACAGGTATGTCATATCCTTATTGTGCATACAAAGGCTTTAATAGAATTAAGTATCGACTAAACCAAATACATGCTCATAGTAGTGTATTTTAATATTTTAAGACATGGTAAATCTTCAAATATATATTTGAGCAAAGATCAGTACTTAAATTATGTTGATATGTATTTTGTAAAGATACAATTTAGATTACAATACTTTTTCCACCAAATTCTACTGATCACTAAACATGACCGAAATAGACTTGAAACAAGAATTTCAGTTTAATGAACCTTGCGGTAGGTTAAGAAAATGTTGATACAAGTATGAATGTCAAAAACTATAACATTACAGACATGTGTCACTTGCTCGATCAATAACTCTCAAGAATACTTGTCTGGTTTTTCTGTATGATCACTCACACACACTTATATAAATGTGATATATCGCATGAGATGGAAAAGTTACGAGACTAATCAAATCAATGTTGTTGCAAGATATGAATAAATTGTTAATACGCTTACTACCACAAAGTAAATTTAAACGTAACTTCAGACGACGTTTGCGTTAAACAAGTATGTAAAGGATAAGTAAATATCAAAACACGAATGATGGATTAGTAAGTTTCTCATTATATGAAAGTTCCATAAACATGTTTGTCGGCAATTTTTTATTCTGGGATTTTTCTAAGAGTAAATTTTGAAATACAACAATCTTATTTATTCTTGAATATAAATTATTTGTAGATCGACTACATTGAACAAAAATCATGCTTAAGAGTGAACGTGCTTCGTTCAAACCACTATAAGGTGTCATTTATTACTTTCACCCACGTGATGGCCGTTGGTAACACTTGGGGATAATTCATAAATGATTTAAGCTGTTGGATATGCAGCATCAATAGCAATTCCGCAGAGTCCTTCTGTGGCATTAATATCCCGCTGCATCATCATATATCCATCATCACCCCAGCTGGTACCCCATGAGTTTTTCACTAACCAATACTTCATGCCATCAATGTATGTTCCATACCCGACCACTGTAACTTCATGGTCTAAATCTGTTCCACAATCTCCTGTATAAACACCACTTTTGTAGAGCATGAATGCGTTACTCCCTGCGTCTATGGCAACTGATACAGGTTGTTTGGACACAGCCAACCGCAGTGCCGTCTCATTGTTGGCTGGTACCATTTCATAACCAGTGATGCTGGCTGCATGAACAGCCTCCATAGTTGTGTTGCAAGTTGCATCTGCTCCAAGGTAAGGGTAACCACTCTCACTGTTGATCCCTTTGTTTTTCACAATATATTCGAAGGCATTATCCTTATATCCTCCTCCACATCCTTCACATTTTTCGTTCCTGTTACAATCCAAAAGTTCTTGCTCAGATAGTGAAGTCAAGTTGCCTGTCATGAGTTGCTTAATTCCTTCCACAGCAGCGATAGCTGAAAATGCCCAACAACTTCCTGTCGAAATAGAAACAAAACACTACTAAGAAATTTAATTTGGATGAGTATCATGGAAGCCTATTAGGGTTCTTTTTTTTTTGTCTTCACAGGTTGGTGGAATTATATATATTTACTTACCACATCTGCCTTGATCCTTAACTTCTGTAACAGCTCCTTTCATCCTCCAATCAATGCTATCTGGAACTTCACTCACATTTTCATACCTAAATGTAGTTGGGCGAGGTTTTAATTTCTGTGACAGCTTGTGGCCGTTAAGGGACGCTTTGAATTCTTCATTTGTTTGGTCAGAAAATTTGTTTATGCTTAGCTTGTATGACCGATTTTCTAGTGAGTTGAATGACTCTATGTATTCAACATTTTTCTTGAATATTTTACGGCGCATTTCCTTCTCTGCATTATCATTGTATACTCGACCATATTGAGACATCCAAAGCTCATGTTTTTCTGCCATGTATGCATCACTCAGAGTTCGTGATGTAACTTGAGACACCCACGCCGCAATTACTAAAAGGGAGGAGAGAACATATATTCTATCAGGTGATAAAGCCATGCTGGATTATAGTTGCGCTGATTTATGACAAAAATACTTTAATTCTATAAAACTGATGATTGATGAGGCATATTTATAATGATGATTGATGAGGCATATTTATAGAAGTAATTAGATTCTACAGTTTATCATGGATCATTTTCTTTGTTAAGTATAATATAGGCTGAATGAGATAAGCCAGATTGTATTAGGCCAACATATACTAATTTCTTCACTAGAAACTACTTTGTACATTCTTGTACTTTGTTAATAGCAGTATTCGGATTTTGGATTTTGTATATGTCCAGTCCTCGCATCTTGTCTTTTATGCTGAACTCTTCCTTTGCAAATTCAAACTAGGGCGAATCATATTTTAGATTATGGCGTTACAAAATATGAAACGTATATGACATCTTATGGTGTGGAAAAACTTGGAAACATCGGTCAACCTTCTCCACTAATTCCTTTGTTTAGAACTATATGTAATGAACTATATGATGCAGTAATTTATTCACTGGTATTTTGTATCTAATATTGAGTTGTTATTGAAACGAAAAAGAAAAAGAAAGTATAGAAAGACAAACAATCTAGAAGTTAGAGATCACAATGCACTAAGAAACACTAGAACAACAAATGACGCCACGAAAAAGTACATCAAGAAAACACCCAAAACAACAACTCCAAAAATGCCACCATAAAAAATACACCAAACCAACCCAACACCTCTATGAAAGTAACTATAGCGCTTAGATCTATTGAGTCTCTTTGGTATTACTAATGTTTTTATTCAAGGTGTTTTGGTAAGTGAGTTAACTGGTAAGCAATAGCTTACTAGTATATAATATGACGTCGTTGATCCTATTTTTGAAAAGTCATAAACTTTTAACACCTCATTAGCTTTATGCTAGTTTTATTGCTTTTTTACTAATGTATTTTAAGCTATCGTTTACACACTCAGATCAATAATAGGATCTGTAAGGTAAATGGTAGCTGGATCAAGTGGTGCGCACATTTCTCCATGGGTGCACAACGTGTAACTATACTATTTTCTCATAAAGGCTGCAGAGAGGCGCACAACCAGAATGTTGTAATTCTTTTAAAGCTGTGATGCTATCTGTAATTCTTTTAAAGCTGTGGTGCGCACATTTCTCCATGGGTGCACAACGTGTAACTATACTATTTTCTCATAAAGGCTGCAGAGAGGCGCACAACCAGAATGTTGTAATTCTTTTAAAGCTGTGATGCTATCTGTTATTCTTCTATTGATATTAACACAATCTATGCAATTAGGAGCTCAAGATATACATTAAGCAAATCGTGTTCAATAATAATATTAACATTGAAACGCAATTGCAAAGATCAAGATATAATAATTACAGAAATTAACACATGGACGTCCCAGGTAGCTGTGTTTTTGCTTGCGTAATCTGGAAAGACCTACGCAGTTGGATACGAAGAATCCATAGCTATACCACATAGACCTTCTTTGGCACTAACATCTCTTTGCATCATTATGTATCCACTATCCCCCCAGCTGACACCCCATGAATTCTTGACCAACCAATATTTCGTTCCATCATCTGTTACCCCATACCCAACTGCTGTTACGCCATGGTCTAGATCAGTTCCACAGTCTCCAGTAAAAACGCCACTTGAATAGAACTGAAAAGCAGCTCCACTGGCATCAATGGAAACTGCTATGGGTTGATTTGCCACTGCTTGTAAGAGTGCCGTTTCACTGTTTGCTGGGACTACTTCGTATCCACTAATCTTGGCAGCATCAACATCTTCCTTATTTGTATTGCATGTTCCATCTGTTCCCTGATACGGGTAAGCTGCCTCAGTGTTTATTCCTTTGTTTTTTATTATAAATTCAAAAGCATCTTCCATCTCGCCACCTTCGCATCCTTGATCTACACCACCAATGTCACAGTCCACTAGTTCTTGTTCAGATAGCGAAATTAGTTTCCCGGTTGTGAGTTGAGTAATTCCTTCAGTAGCAGCTATAGTTGAAAATGCCCAACAGCTTCCTGTTGATTAAAAAAGCATGTAAGTATGCATTTGAATGTAGCTACTACGGTAAGATATCATTTGATTTTATTCATATGCACAACTAAATAAGCAACATACCACATTGGCCTTGATCCTTGACCGGGGTAACAACACCTTTCTTTCTCTAATCCATGCTAGGTGGCACTGCAGTCACATTTTCATACCTAAATGGTGTCGTTCTAGCTGATCTTTTGCTTGATGAATTTATATACCCGTTACGAGCGGCTTTGAACTCTTCATTTGTTTGGTCTGCAAATGCATTAACCCCCAATTTATAAGGCTTGTTTCCGCCATTGTTGAATGAATCAATAAATTCAACATTATCTTTGAATATCCTGAAGCGCATTTCCTTCTGTGCATCATCTTTGTACACACGTCCATAACGTACCATCCAATTCTCATGCTTCTCTGACATGGATAAGTCACTTAACAAGCGGCAAGTGACCTGAGAAGAGCATATCCCCATGACAAGAAGAGAAACAATAATAAGCATTCTTTTGATATTTGAACCCATTGGTTACAACTTTGATGCCTTTTTAAGAATATATGTTCTGCTTCTCGACTGAGGTGGTGCCATTCATTGCACAGTTGATGAGATATATATAGTCATAGATTACGATTATAATAACATTTGATCAGTTTGGAGGAGAATACTAATATGATGTAACTCAAAGATTACTCAAGTCCCTCGAGTGCATGGCAAAATTTCTGTGTATCAGACAAGCATGATTAGCGTCGACGTTATCCTGTTTCACATTTGTCCATATGGTTGCAAGAAAATTAAGTTGTATTATGTGTGTTTATTCATATACACCCATAAATTAACTTATCCATCTTCCAATTTTTTGTTTTCTCATGGATAGGCCGGCTGCCCAGCTTTTGGCTACAGTTTAGCTGCATTTGGCCTTTTGTCTATTATGCATGTCAAGGTATGTAAACAATTTGGCTGTTGAATTAATTGCAGTGATGTATATAACTTTACTGAAAACTGTATGTTTTAACTAACTTTCACCAAGGGGGAGATAGCTTCTTCCGTATATTATAGAACTTATTCTATGTCGTAATTTTGTATGCTCGTGGATGGTGGCTTGGGGCTTCTGTTTTGTGGGTTCATTTGTCCTTTTGTATAATTTTGGCAAACAAATTATTCTTGAACACTGTGTTCTCAAGTTTTTTTCATGAAAGAAAGGTGAAGAAAGGTAAGGGAAACAAATAAAATTTATGTTCTCAAGTTATTTCTTAGAAAGGAAACAAAAAGGAAGGGAAAGGACAGGATGGGACCTTCAGTGTATTTTGTTACAAAAGTCATCCGTCCAAAATTGGGCGGAAAGCGAAGGGAAGCTCATGGCAACTATCAATTTCTATATAAAATTACAACTTTCTCCCTGTTGGTTTTCTTCGCCAATTTTTTTTCACAATACTCCACACACCACAAACTTCTCGTTCACAACAATCATGTGTGTACTCAAAACAATAAATATGTTCTGGGTTTTTTTAAATCATCGCATCCATCAATTAGTCATCATGTAAACCCATTTTATTTATGTAATAATATCTTCTTACATTAATTGAAATGACTACAAATCATCTCAACAATTATTAGTAAATGACATATACATGTGAATCATTATATCCGATTAAAATAGTATTGTGCATAACAAATTGAAGATGTTTCTAATAAACACTTTCCAGTGGATACTTGAAAATGGTTCAACCAATCACAGAGTTAACAGGGTATATTAGTAATTGTCAATATGTATTTGTTATTTCTTTTGTATCTTGAAACGCAGACTCTATTCGCATCCCTTTCTTTACTGCCGAACTCAAGAACGTAAAATGAAAGAACAACTTTACTTACCATTCTGTCCCGATCTGTCCTTTCCTTTCACTTACCATCATTTTCTTTTAAAAAAAGACTCAAGAACACAGTAGAAGAATGCTTACTATGCCTGGAGTGTCAATAGTTATATTTCAGTGTTTGGTGATATCGGCACTAGAAATTGTTTGAAACCCACGTTACACAAGTGAAAATGTGATGCTTCATAAACAAAGTTAATTAAAAATGGTCACTGATCGAGGTTCATACAAGAAATGCTGATATACAAACATTACCTGCCTGATGAAATATCATGAAAAAAGACAGATGCAGCTGATCACGACATTGCATGATACGATTATTGACGGCCTTATATCTTAAAATTTGATGAAAGTCCTTTTGATTGATCATATGACTTAACTAACTTTCTGGTGGACATAATAATGCTCGGACTAGTTTTCTGGTGGACATAATGCTCGTACTAGTTTTCTGGGACATAATGCTCGGATTAGTTTCAACTTTCAAGCACTCTTATGCTTAAACATATAGTAAAAGATAAGCAGCGTCAACTAGTTTTCTGGTGGACATAATTCTCAGACTCGTGCCTTTTGGGTGTTGATGATAGCCGCGTTCACGGGATTCATTCCGCGTGTCTCGATTTGTAGAACCTTTGAGATTGATATAAACTAATTCTCACATTCGTCTCTCGCTTGATAACCTCCATTTTTGCGAGGTGGTCTAACTCGTATTGTTGTTTGATGATATCTTGATACATCGTCGTGTTAGAACCGGAACTAGCGGTCGAGTTAGAGGAACGTTGACTCTTAGAAATTCGATACAAACCAGGAGGTCGAGGCAACACATCGTCTCCAAAATGCTCCGGTTCCTCGTCGGTCACCCGAAGACGATTTCTTCTTGCCATTGTTGATTTGGGATTTTTCGACTTGTGCTTGTTTTTAAAGGATTTCAAGCAGCTTAGACTCCGTACCCGTGTGTAAATAATATTTCCACCATTGTCATCTATATTAGAGGATATGTATGTCATTAGTTGTCAATCAGTAATTATGAATGATTGATTGTAACTGATTAGTTATCTAGCTGTAATCCTTATCTTGGGGTTAACCTTACTCATTGTATCATATATATATATATATATATATATATATATATATATATATATAATTTGTTGATAATAGACAAGAAAACATATTATCATATCTTTCATAATAATCAGAGCCTTCTAAAAACACTACCCAATAATACTTTTCGTCACTTTTCAATCTTTCAAACCAATCCATCACTTTTCAATTCTCCTATCATTCTATCACAAATCATCCCAAAAATAAAATAAAATAAAAATAAAAATAAAAAAAATTGTTTACCAATTGTTTACTTGAAGATCATTATAAATAAACACATCTGGCGGCTCACTTCATCCAATAAACTAGTACATTTTTTAAGTATTTTGTTTATCTTTAAGTAGCATCATTTCCTCCACATCATTAGTTGTCAGTTAATGCTTTTTAAGTGTATGTTTTTTGCTCTTCCGTAAAGGATCAACTAAGCAAAAGTATAGTCAGTTTTCACTCCGGAAACCGCCACTTCGTTGCGAGTCATCTCGGGACAGATCCGCGTAACTTTCATTCCTCTTTAAATTTTGTTTTATTTATTATTGTGACATCCTATGATCAGCAGTGATATATGGATACTGGAGCAACTTCTCACCTTTCATCACATACCGGTAACTTCAAACATCTTTTCTTAATCGTAATTTTCATCCAGTTATTGTTGGAAATAGATCATCTATACCTGTCACCCATTCTGGCCATGTACAAATCCCTAACCAATATTGACCCCTCCACCTTAGAAATGTTCTTGTCACACCCAATATAATTAAAAACCTTGTTTCGGTACGTAAATTCACTACCGATAATAAATGCTCCATTGATTTTGATCCCTATGGTTTCACTGTACGAGATTATCCCACCCGTCAAACCCTTCTGCGTTGTGACAGCACGGTTGATCTATACCCTTTACAAGTTGCCGCCTCAGCCTTTGCCCTACTCACTAACAACCATTCGCTTTGGCATCAACGCCTTGGTCACCCCGGTGACTATGTTATTCAAACCTTGTCAGCTCGTGGTCTTGTGTCTTATAATAAACAAAACACTCAACACCTGTGTCGTGCGTGTAATATGATGATTTTGCATAGCATATGTGTACTCAATCGTTCTCGGTGTCTATTCGAACTGATCACGGTTTAGGGTGGAATTATCGTTCTTGGTAATGAAAAGGGAAGTTTGATTTTCTATTTCTACTTAAAAGGAAAAAGCGAAACGTAATAAAAAAAAACAAAAAAAAACAAATAACTAAAAATAAAGGAATAAAACAAATAATAAAACGTGAATTAAATCGAAACAATTAATAAAAATAAAACTAAAAGACGAAATTAACTATCGACTCGAAAATAAAGTTTACTTAATGAAAAAGGAGAGAATAAAACTAAAATGGTACTTTAAAGCTAAACGAGGCAAAACCTAAAGCGGGTACTAAATAAAAGATAAATCTTGAACTTTACGAAAAAATATTAATTTTAAAATTAGACGAAAAATTCAACTAAAAATACGTAACTTTCAAAATTAAATCGGAACAACTTTCAGATTAAACTAAACGATTGCGGAACAAGAAACAAGCATGCAAGCTGCCGTAGGCAGCTGAAAAAGGCGGGAAAAAAAGAAGCGGGTAGGCATGTAGCTCAAAGTGCAGGTTCGAAATATATTTTTCAAAAGCTTCGTTCGGGAAATTTTAAATAAAACTCGTTCGTTCGGAAAAATATTTCTACATTGTTCATTCGGAATATTTTTTAGCACTTTTTCATTCGGAATAAATTCACTGGTTCGGGAAAAGATGCTCGTTCGGTAAAAATACCTTCACTCAGAAAAATTAATTCATTCGGGAAAAACTGTTGGTTCGGTAAAAATTGCTCATTCGGGAAAATTTACTCGTTCGGGAAAATCTGGGCAAACTAAACAGTGACGAAAAACTGGGGAAAACAACAATACTTTGTAAACACGAATTTAATCCAAAATCAACCAAGATAAATCTAAAGATTCAACCAAACTAACCACTAATCATCAACTAATGATAAACAATCAAACCAAAACAACAAAACTAACAATAAAAAAAAACAAATCAATCAAAATCCACTTAATAAAAATTATAAAAAATCAAGAACACAACCAAATCAATCAAACAAGATTTATTAAACACCTAAACATCCAAAACAACAAGTTTTCTCGAATCAAAATCAATAAAAACACAAAACCCACTTGATTTTAGAAAACCAAAATCAAAACTTAAAAGCTTAGAATCAAAAAGAAAAGAAGAACAAGATTAATAAGAAGCTATTATTAAAGTATAGGATTCAAAACAAACAAAATTAAAGATCAAACTTACATGACTTGGATTAAAAGATGAAAGGAGGTGCCAAACACCCTAATGGTGTCGGCTTAAAAAAATGAAAACTAGAAAAAAAACTAAAAAACTAGTCTAAAAATGTGAAGGGTGGATGCTATTTATAGTTGTGATGAAAGGTTGGTGAGTGGGCTTTTCTCCTTTCTTTTTGTCTTCTCGTCTCTTTAATAAAGTTGACATTTTCGATTTCGATTCGGGATTTGTCGATGAATAAATTCAACTCGTCTTTTAATTTCTTCATTTAATAGACTTGAGTTCTTCGACATATAAATCTTTCGTCTTTGGTCCTTATCTTCGATAAATCTTCAAAATAGGCCCTTTGACTTCAAATCTTTTGCACTCTTGGTCTTTTGACTTCTTCTTTTCTCGTTTTCTTCGATAAAAGCCCCTGAAAGCCCGTGTTTTCTTCCATTTTTACATTTTGATCCTAAATCACAACAAAAACACAAACCACGCATAATTTCGACATTTACGACATAAAATACACGTTTTGGCTTGGTTATTATTATAATTAAGTGATAAAAGGATAAGTGTTTTCACACTTATTAAATCCCCTACACTTGACCATTGCAATTCCCTCAAGCAATGCATTAGTTACAAAGCAAGTTTTACATTTTTCATCATAAATAACCCACCTTGGCCTTTATTAAATACTAAACATTAATGAAATTAAATAGATAGAAATATATACAAAAAAGTAAAGAAATCAAAGACTTACATTGGGGTTTCGGTTGTCATGAATGATTATCATCCTCAAGTTTCACGTTCCCCATACCAAAGCTTAAAAACGAGATCATTGTTATTATAAGTTAGCAAACTAACACGAACTCATGTGGCCCAATTATTTACTTAGACTCCCTTATTCCTAGGTGTATCTCTTATATTTTAAGATTGTCTTGAATGATCACGAGGATGCATTGTTTGACTTATTTTGATAGTTTATTTATGCTGAAAATAAAGTGGGACGATTTAATCAATAGTTAGCTAAAGGACAAAATCTTTTAAAACTGCTTCTCGGGACCTCATAAAGTTCATATCTTGGCATAACTCGCTTCACGATTTGAGACCTTTCTCGGACCGATATTTGGCAGCGACTTCATACTTCGAATCTTGAGAGACGTTCTTGAAATAATGGTCTTCTCTTTATATTAGGAATTTCTTCACTTGAAGTTTTTGAGAGATTCTTCATATATGGACCACGACTTCTTCATTTTTATCCAATCTTTATTTTGGACTTTGATATACAACGATCCGCCTCCTTTTAGGACTTGGATCTATTTATCCTCATACCTTGTTAGGGCCTTTTTGGATAGACTTCTCCATGATCTTTAGGGGAGTTTTTGCTTTTCGTCGTGTGTCTCGATCCTTCATATTAATTTTTGATAAATGATTCTTCACATCACTCGGGATCTTTAGCAACAAAATGTATCCCTCATGCCTTGTTAGGGTCTTTTCGGACTCGCCAATCTTCGCATCCCGCTTCAATAAGTTATGCCTTGGCTATGAACTCTAATTAATACCGAGCAACTTTTAAACGATCTTGTGCTAGAAGCTAAGTAACTTTTCAAATCGTACAACCTTATTTATTGCAAATATATGTATTAACAAGCGATGGGAGAAAAATCTTATAATCAACTCACATAAATTCATGAAAGAATACCAAACTTATAATTGACTCTATCATCTCTCGTTCTCCACAATTTAAAATCTCAAGGAATGAGACTCGTGGATGCTTAGCCAATTAAATCAAAGTTTTGGGTTTTCAAGTCATCTATAGGATCTTGCAAATTCTTAGACTCTTTCAAGTTTAGAAATCGCATTTTAAAGTTCCCCTGATAAACGACTTTCTAGGATCAATTATAGGAACTTGCGAAAAGTTCTTGTTCTTAACCCGTAAGAGTTAAGACTTTCGCGTTTTAAAGTTCCTTATATAAAAGCCTAGCAAAACTTGACTTAAACACGTTAAGGATACTAGCTAGAGTCAACTTAGATAAGTAAACTCGGGTTGAGTCAAAAAATTCACGACTTTGAAAAATTTAAAACCACTTTATTAAACTTTAATTTTAGCAAAGAAAGTAAATAACGCTAACAAAGGAAAATACTACTATACAACTAGGCAAAAATAGATTAAATTTTTTGAAAAATGTCGAAAAAATTTGATTTTCCGGTTAAAATGAGGACAAATTCATGAAAAAGCCCACTTACTTCGACAGAAGTCCCCATACACTTGATATAAATATTGTCCTCAATGTTTAAGCATGTGGGAGTAAACTCCCCTACACTTAGGACATTATGCACTTTGTTTAAATCTTGCTAAGGAAAGGACAACTAGAGTGATTTCAATGTGAACATATAAGATATGAAATATTGAATCACGACAGTTTAGGATAGAACCGGAAAGACGGGTACACGGGATCACGGGTCGTCAAATGTCATCAAAAGTGTTCTTTGAAGCTTTAATCCCTGCACATCATAAGAAACAAGACAACAAACCCTATGTAGCTCCCCATACACTTATTATGAAAACGGGTAAAGGAAAGATCAACGGGTTGCCTCCCGAGAAGCGCTTGTTTTTGTTAACCGAGTCACGAGCCTGACTCGACCCAGAACTAATTCAAGGGAACGTGGTGAGGGATAGAATCATCTCATGAGAGATGTCCTCACCAAAGTACAACTTCACACGCTGGCCATTCACTTTAAAATTAGGCCCATTTGGTTGAGAAAGTTCAATGGTGCCGTAAGGGAAGACATTGGCGACGGTGAATGGACCAGACCAACGGCTCTTAAGCTTGCCCGAGAAGATCTTCAACCGAGAGTTAAAGAGTAAAACTTGATCACCGATGTGAAACTCTCGGTTCTTAATCCTAGCATCATGAATGAGCTTGGTTTTCTCCTTGTAGATCAATGAATTCTCATAAGCTTCATTCCTTAGTTCATTTAGCTCATTGAGTTGAATCTTCTGAAGATCACCAGCTTTGTTGATATCAAAATTGGCCCACTTCAAGGCCCAATACGACTTATGCTCCAACTCAATAGGGAGGTGGCATGCCTTCCCGTACACAAGACGATATGGAGTGCAACCAATGGGTGTCTTATATGCGGTACGGAAAGCCCACAAAGCATCACCTAACTTATCGGCCCACGAGGCACGATGCTCTCCCACAGTTTGCTCTAATATTATCTTCAGTCCACGGTTAGATATCTCGGCTTGACCATTTGTTTGGGGATGATAAGCGGTGGAAAGACGGTGATTGACACCGTACTTAGCCATGACTCGAGCAAATTAATCATTGCAAAAATGAGTCCCGCGGTCACTGATGATAGCACGAGGAACACCGAATCGAGCAAAAAGCTGCTTCAAAAAGTTCACAACCACCCTCGCATCGTTCGTAGGGAGATCCTTCGCTTCAACCCATTTGGATACGTAGTCAACGGCTACGAGGATGTACTTGTTCCCTTTAGATGATGGAAATGGCCCCATAAAGTCGATGCCCCATACGTCAAAGATTTCACATTCTTGTATGAAAGTTTGAGGCATCTAATCTTTATGTGTGATCTTGCCTTGTCTTTGGCAAGCATCACAACGTTTAACCATTTCATGAGCGTCATGATAAATGGAGGGCCAATAGAATCCAAAGTCGAAAACTTTCTTCGTAGTGTAATTAGGACCAAAGTGACCACCGATGGGTCCTTTTTGGCAAGCTTCAAGGATTAATAAAGCTGCCTGTCCATCAACACACCGACGAATGACAAGATCCGCACATTGTTTGAAAAGGTAAGGGTCGTCCCAAAAATAGTGTTCAATGTCTTTAAAGAACTTTTTCTTTTGTTGGGACATTAACCCTTCCTTGAGAATTCCACCCGCTAAGTAGTTTGCAATGTCCGCAAACCACAGGGTGTCATCAAGATTGGAATTGATATACATTAAGGCCTCAAGGGGAAAAGAGTCATTGATCTCTTGATTCGGATGATCCCCTTGATAAGGATCCTCAAGTCTACTTAGATGATCCGCGGCTAGGTTTTCCGCCTCCTTTTTGTCACGAATTTCTATTTTAAATTCTTGAAGGAGCAAAACCCAATGAAGAAGTATTGGCTTGGAATCTTGTTTAGTTAACAAGTACTTCAACGCGGAATGGTTGGTATAGACAATGGTGGTGGAAAGAACAAGATAGGGGCGAAATTTTTCAAAATCATACACTACAGCTAAAAGCTCTTTTTCGGTAGTGGTATAATGCAATTGAGCCCCCGTCATTGTCTTGCTATCATAATGGATTGGTTGGAAGTGTTTGTTCACTCTTTGTCCCAAAACCGCTCCAATGGCAAAGTCTCTAGCATCGCACATCAATTCAAAAGGTAGATCCCAATTTGGGGTAACCAAGACCGGTGCCTTAGTTAGCTTGTCCTTGAGAAGATTAAAGGATTCAATACACTCTTTAGAAAAGATAAAGGGATTATCTTTTTCCAAGAGGTGGGTCATCGGGCGAGCGATTTTAGAAAAATCTTGAATGAATCGACGATAGAAGCCCGCATGACCAAGTAAACTTCTCACACCCTTCACGGTTGAAGGTGGGGGTAATTTAGCAATCACTTCAACTTTAGCAAGGACGACTTCAAGACCGGCTTTGGAGATTTTATGACCAAGTACAATACCTTCTTTTACCATGAAATGGCATTTTTCCCAATTAAGAACAAGACGAGTGTCTTCACATCGTTTGAGCATACGTTCTAAATTGGCAAGGCAAGTAGAGAAATAATTACCATAGACCGAGAAATCATCCATAAAGACTTCCATAGTTTCTTCAACCATGTCATGGAAGATAGCCATCATACACCTTTGGAAAGTCCCAGGAGCATTGCATAAGCCGAAAGGCATTCGTTTGTAAGCAAATGTTCCATAAGGACAAGTGAATGTGGTTTTCTCTTGGTCTTTAGGATCGATGGGAATTTGAAAATACTCGGAGAAACCGTCTAAGAAGCAATAATAGTCATTACCCGCTAAACACTCGAGCATTTAATCCATGAAAGGGAGAGGAAAATGATCCTTGCGGGTGGCATCATTGAGCTTGCGATAGTCTATGCAAACTCGCCAACCCGTGACAAGTCGAGTAGGAATCAACTCGTTATTTTCATTGGGAACAACGGTTATTCCGCCTTTCTTAGGCACACAATGGACGGGACTAACCCATGGCGAATCCGAAATAGGGTAAATCATTCCGGAATCTAGAAGTTTGATAACCTCTTTCTTGATGACGTCATGAATTCTAGGATTAACCCTTCTTTGGCTTTGGATTGCGGGTTTAAAGTCATCCTCCATGAGAATTTTATGAGTACAAAAGTTCGGATCAATTCCGCGGATATCGGAAATTTTCCAAGCAATTGCTTTCTTATGATTCTAGCACATCGATAAGTCGAGATTTTTCTTCTTCTTTCAAGTCGTTTGTGATGATGACGGGTAACTTCTTATTGTCTTCAAGGAAAACGTATTTGAGATGAGACGGTAAATCCTTAAGCTCTAAATCCGGAGGATTTTTGATGGAAGGCATAGTCAAATTAGGATCATCGATAGAGATTTTCTTAGGAGACAGTGGAGAAATATGGTCTTCATTGAGAAGTTTATCAATGGTACGAATGTCTTCATCCCAATTGGAGGGAGAATTGTCATATTGTAAGTCCACATCTCCCAAAGTTGCTTCAAATTCTTTCAAAAGGAAATCACTTTCTCCAAATGGAGTTAGTGATGGAGCAATAGAGGCAACGGTCTCAACAATGGGTAGAGAAGAAGAACCACTTTTACAAGCGTCTTTGAAATGCTCTTCACAAGCCTCATCAAGAACGTCAATGAAATTAACGCTCTCGTTTTCATAAGGTTGCTTAGAAAGTTGACCCATGTTGAAGACGATTTTATCGTCACCAACTCTCATGATTAATTCGCCCGCGGATACACCAATGAGAGTGCGACCGCTCCTCAAGAATGGACGTCCAACGATTAATGGAACACGGGGGTCCATCTCGTAGTCAACGACAATAAAATCCGCCAGAAAGGTGAATTTGTCGACACCGACGAAGACATCTTCGGCTATCCCCACTGGATAAGCAACCGTACGGTTAGCTAATTCCAAGGTCATTCGTGTGGGGACTAGCTCGGGTAGAGATAATTGTTTCCAAACACTTAATGGCATTAAGTTTATACTAGCACCTAGATCGGCTAGGACCATACAATTCTCTACCCCGGGGAAGTTGCAAGGAATGAGGAAACGACCCGGATCACCAAGTTTGGTTGGTAATTTCCTTAAGAGCACTGCGGAGCAATTCTCATTAAGTTGGGTCTTGGCGATATCAAGGAGTTTCTCCTTATCATTGATAAGATCTTTAAACATTTTCGCATATTTCGGCATGTGAGCGAGAGCCTCGGCAAAGGAGATGTTGAAATTCAATTGTTTGAACATTTTAAGAAAGTTCGAAACTTGAATATCATCCTTATTCTTCAACTTCTCTTTCCTCAACCTTGAGGGATAAGGTATATTGGGTTGAGATGAAGGCTTTGGAACGGAATTCGGAATTCTCACTCACATCCTTGGGTGGTGGAGGGGTGGAAGTAGAAGGTGGAGGAATTGGAGAAGGGGACTCGTTTTCCTTTGTCACAATCACCGGTGTAGGTGTAGGAATCTCGGGTTCCTTTAAACCTTTGCCACTTCGGGTGGTGATTTCTTTCATCTCCCCTCTTGGATTAGCAACGGTGTTACTCGGAAGAGAACCCGAACCAGAGGCTTGATTACTTGGGAAAAAACTAGCCATCATATCCCTTAAGTTATTCGTTTGACTGCTCATAGAGTTTCTCATATCGGCTCGAAGATCATTCCCTTGTTTCGCCATGTCATTCCTTAGCTCGGATCGAATATCGTTCCCTTGTTTTGCCATGTCACCCTTCAAGTTAATGAATTGGCTTTGAAGATTCGTCACCATCTCTCTATTGGTCCTCATGTAAGTTTCGAGGTCTTGGTTCAATGCCGTGGGTTGATTGAGAGGTGGGGCTTGGTAAGCTTGATTATTTCCTTGAGGTGGATATGGGTTTCTTTGGGATTGATATTGATTGGTAGCTCGAGGTTGGATTTGATTGTTGCGGTTGAAATTGTTTTGGTTTTGGTTTTGAGGAGGAAACCGGGTGGAGATAGAAAGTTGTTGGAACGATAACTTAGCAAGTTACGGTCTCCTTGCGCACGTGCTTGGTATCCTCCCGTAGAAAAGTTGCCGTTAGCGGCATACACATTTTCCGGATTGTCATGAGTAGAAGGACAATCGGTGTATGAATGAGAACCCCCGTAAATCTCACAAGAAGTTGCTACAGCTTTAGCTTGTTGAAATTGGTTTGTAGCCATGGTTAAGAAGTTTTTGTTCATCTCAGCTACTTGTCGAGTAAGTTCGGTTATCTCTGAGTTGGATGATGTAGAAGAAACATTGGCCCTCTGGTTATTCCTTGAAGATGCAGATAAATCCCAATTTTTGTGGTGAGTGGTCATGTTCTCTATAAGCTCTCTACACTCCTCAGGTCTTCTTTTCATGAATGTACCACCGGCGGCAACATTAATCGTATCACGATCACGAAAAGTTAAACCATTATAGAAAGTATCAATGAAAGTAACGGGGAGCATGTTATGGTTTGGACAACGATCGATCAAGACATTATAACGTTCCCAAGCATCAAAAAGCGACTCTTCATGTTCTTGAGTGAATCCACTGATTTGGTTGCGAAGACTAGTGACCATGGATGGTGGAAAGTAGTGCGACAAAATTTTTTGAGTCATGTCATTCCATGTATGAATTGAGTTTTTGGGCAGACGATCAAACCATTTTTCGGCATGGTGGGATAAAGTGTGTGGAAAAAGGTGAAGGCGAAGAAAATCCATGGAAGCACCGGGAAGTTTCATGCTTTGAGTGACGGTAATGAATTTGTCGAGGTGTTTGTTGGCATCATCATCGGGTAATCCGCAAAAAGGACAAGCGTTTTGAACTTGCAGGATCATGTGATGCTTCAACGAAAATTCAGGAGCCGTGATTTGCATCGGCACAATCGGTCCTCCGCGTCCGTTCATGGTTGGTTGCCAAAGCTCCTCCATTGTGCGTAGGTCGGGTGGGGAAACATTGTTGTTGTTGTTATTGTTATTCAAATTGGAGTGGGGTGGGTTGTTATTATTGTTATACACACCGGCCATATCTATGTCTCTAAGAGTCTCGGGCTCAGGATAAGACGTAGATCGAGTACGCATACACTAAAAGGAAATAAAATATTTTTGATTTTTTTATCTTTTTTATTGTTTTTGGACTTTTGAAAATTTTATATTTTTTAGGATTTTTGAAAATTTTTGTGCTTGAAAATAACGCTCCCAAAAGAACGGATCCTAAAATCCAATTTTTCTCACTAAAAACCGTTAATCTTTACGAAAAGAGCCGGCAGCGGCGCTATTTAATATGACTATTTTGCATAGCATATGTGTACTCAATCATTCTCGGTGTCTATTCGAATTGATCACGGTTTAGGGTGGAATTATCGTTCTTGGTAACGAAAAGGGAAGTTTGATTTTCTATTTCTACTTAAAAGGAAAAAGCGAGACGTAATAAAAAAAACAAAAAAAAAACAAATAACTAAAAATAAAGGAATAAAACAAATAATAAAACGTGAATTAAATCGAAACAATTAATAAAAATAAAACTAAAAGACGAAATTAACTATCGACTCGAAAATAAAGTTGACTTAATGAAAAAGGAGAGAATAAAACTAAAATGGTACTTTAAAGCTAAACGAGGCAAAACCTAAAGCGGGTACTAAATAAAAGATAAATCTTGAACTTTACGAAAAATATTAATTTTAAAATTAGACGAAAAATTCAACTAAAAATACGTAACTTTCAAAATTAAATCGGAACAACTTTCAGATTAAACTAAACGATTGCGGAACAAGAAACAAGCAAGCAGGCAAGCTGCTCAAGCAACAGGTAGGCAGCTGAAAAAGGCGGGAAAAAAAGGAAGCAGGTAGGCATGTAGCTCAAAGTGCTGGTTCGGAATATTTTTTTCAAAAGCTTCGTTCGGGAAATTTTAAATAAAGCTCGTTCGTTTTCATAATTTTTTTTAGCACTTGTTCATTCGGAATAAATTCACTGGTTCGGGAAAAGATGCTCGTTCGGTAAAAATACCTTCACTCGGGAAAATTAATTCATTCGGGAAAAACTGTTGGTTCGGTAAAAATTGCTCATTCGGAAAAATTTACTCATTCAGGAAAATCTGGGCAAACTAAACAGTGACGAAAAACAGGGGAAAACAACCAGTACTTTGTAAACACAATTTTAATCCAAAATCAACCAAGTTAAATCTAAATATTCAACCAAACTAACCACTAATCATCAACTAATGATAAACAATCAAACCAAAACAACAAAACTAACAATAAAAAAACAAATCAATCAAAACCCACTTAATAAAAATTATAAAAAATCAAGAACACAACCAAATCAATCAAACAAGATTTATTAAACACCTAAACATCCAAAACAACAAGTTTTCTCGAATCAAGATCAATAAAAACACAAAACCCACTTGATTTTAGAAAACCAAAATCAACCAAATCAAAACTTAAAAACTTAGAATCAAAAAGAAAAGAAGAACAAGATTAATAAGAAGCTATTATTAAAGATTAGGATTCAAAACAAACAAAATTAAAGATCAAACTTACATGACTTGGATTAAAAGATGAAAGGAGGTGCCAAACACCCTAATGGTGTCGGCTTAAAAAAAATGAAAACTAGAAAAAAACTAAAAAACTAGTCTAAAAATGTGAAGGGTGGATGCTATTTATAGTTGTGATGAAAGGTTGGTGAGTGGGCTTTTCTCCTTTCTTTTTGTCTTCTCGTCTCTTTAATAAAGTTGACGTTTTCGATTTCGATTCGGGATTTGTCGATGAATAAATTCAACTAGTCTTTTAATTTCTTCATTTAATAGACTTGAGTTCTTCGACATATAAATCTTCCGTCTTTGGTCCTTATCTTCGATAAATCTTCAAAATAGGCCCTTTGACTTCCAATCTTTTGCACTCTTGGTCTTTTGACTTCTTCTTTTCTCGTTTTCTTCGATAAAAGCCCGTGTTTTCTTCCCTTTTTACATTTTGATCCTAAATCACAACAAAAACACAAACCAAGCATAATTCTGACATTTACGAAATAAAATACACGTTTTGGCTTGGTTATTATTATAATTAAGTGGTAAAAAGGATAAGTGTTTTCACACTTATTAGCGTGCCAGTTATGGAAGCAAACAAAACTTTCCTTTCAACGATACCTCCATCGTCACATCTCCTTTTGACATTATTCACTCTGACCTTTGGACATCTCCGGTCTCTAGCATGAGTGGATACAAATATTATGTCCTTTTCTTAGATCATTGTTCACATTTTTTGTAGGTCTACCCACTGCACAGAAAATCTAATGCCCATTCAAAACTCCTCCACTTTCATGCATTTGTAATAACCCAATTCAACCGTGAAATCAAAGCTTTCCAATGTGATCATGGTGGAGAATTTAACAACAACTCTCTCCATGAATTATTCGCCACTAATGGCATTCAATTTCGTTTCTCATGCACACGTACATCTCAACTAAATGGAAAATCTGAGCGCATGATTCATACTATCAATAACGTTGTACGTTCTCTTCTCTTTCAAGCCCGCCTTCCCCCCCGAGTATTGGGTCGAAGCACTCCTCACTGCCGCTTACTTACTTAATATCCTCCCCTCCACTTCTATCTAAAATGAAGTCACTTACACGAATTTATTTAATAAACCAACCTCTTACACTCACCTTCGCACGTTTGGATGCCTTTGTTACCTTTATGCCTTTCCACCACACAAACTTGCCCCTCGTACCACACCATATATCTTTCTCGGGTACCCTTACAATCACCGCGGATATCGGTGCGTTGACCTAAACACAAACAAAATCATCATTTCTCGTCATGTCACTTTTGATGAATCTGTCTTTCCCTTCGGCTCTATGACCCCAACTCAAACCCCCTTATATCAGTTCTTAGACGATAATCTCAACACCCCCCTATTGCTCTTCTCCTACTTACCACACCCACCCCTCCCCAACACGCATTACCACAAGCCACACCACAAACAACACCAATGTCAACGCCTCCAACTCCTACAACACCATCACCACAAACAACACATACACCACCAAATACATTGCTACCACCAAACACCCTACCAGCTACCCCACCACCACCACCACCACCACCACCACTTACCTCGCAACATCCTATGGTCACTCGTTCTAAAGTCGGAACTGTGAAAGCTAACCCAAAATACAACTTCCATGTTACCACCTCCTCTCCTATCCCTAAGTCTCCGTTACATGCCCTACGAGACCCTAACTGGAAACATGCTATGTGTGACGAATATAAAGCTCTTATCGATAATGCTACTTGGGTTCTTGTTCCTCGCCCACAAAATGTCAACATTGTCCGCTCCATGTGGTTATACAAACACAAATATAATGCCGATGGATCCTTAAGTCGGTACAAAGCCCGACTAGTTGCAAATGGTCGTAGTCAACAACAAGGCATCGACTGCGATGAGACATTTAGCCCTGTCGTCAAACCTGCTACCATACGCACTGTTCTTAGTCTTTCAGTTTCACGACAATGGCCAATCCATCAGTTAGACGTGAAGAACGCATTTCTTCATGGTCATCTTACATAGACAGTTTACATGCACCAACCACCCAGATTTACTGATTTAACTCATCCTGATTATGTATGTCTTTTGAAAAAGTCCCTTTATGGCCTTAAGCAGGCCCCAGAGCTTGGTTTCAATGATTTGCCAGCTATGCCATTCGAGCCGGTTTCCATCACAGCAGAGCGGACTCATCTCTTTTCATCATTCACAAAGGGGCAACACACAACTTACTTACTACTTTATGTGGATGATATCATTCTTACAGCTTCTTCTACTTCACTCATGAAACATATTATCTCTTCACTACACGGGGAATTTGCCATGACAGATCTTGGCCCGCTCAATTATTTTCTGGTATATCTGCCACACGTACCACCTCTGGCATTTTCATATCTCAAAAGAAATATGCTACCTAGATTCTTGAGTGACCACATATGCTCAAGTGTAACCCTTGCAGGACTCCAGTTGACACCGATAAGAAACTTGGACCTGAAGGATCACCAGTCACTGATCCTACTTTATATCGCAGCATTGCCGGATCACTTCAGTATCTCACCTTTACCCGACCCGATTTGTCATATGCAGTTCAAAAATTATGTCTTTACATGCACGATCCTCGAGAGCCTCACCTTAATGCTATGAAGCGTGTTCTTCGTCATCTTCGAGGAACCACCGATCTTGGATTACAACTATTTCGGTCTACTACATCACAACTAATTGCTTACGCTGATGCCGACTAGGCAGGTTGTCCGGCTACACGTCGGTCTACATCTGGATACTGTGTTTTTCTCAGCGACAACCTCCTGACATGGTCTTCCAAACATCAGGATACGTTGTCTCGATCTAGTTCCGAGGTTGAGTACCGCGGGGTCGCGAATGCTGTAGCTGAGACATCTTGGATTCGCAACCTCCTTCGTGAGCTTCATACCCCACTTTCTACAGCAACATTGGTCTACTGTGATAACGTGAGTGCCGTATACATGTCCGCAAACCTGGTGCAACATCAACGAACCAAACATATAGAGATTGACATTCATTTTGTTGGAGAAATGTACTTTCACAGCTACATGTTTTGATGAAATAAACATAGCAGAGATACCTTACTGATGGATATAGTGACAATCCATAACACCCTTATAAGACCGAACCAAACAGGTTAATACATCATCACCATGATCATCATGCGTCTTCCCGATCTTACTAAGATTATGATATTCCATAGTCACATCACAACGCCACACCAAATAGCATTCACCCCCGACTCGATTCGAACATACAAAACTTTGAACCAAAAGGAACACCAATAAGCATCAACAACATCATCCTTCTACTTCTTGAAACCTGTCAAACATAAGAGAACCATACGGGATGTCAAATCCCTGTCCTTTAAAGTACTTTCAGCACTCCGTAAGTTGCTCGAGTCTTCAAGCCTAAGCACCCAGGATTGATACAGTCCTACATACGTAACCGTTGAGTAGCAACAACCCATGATTACAATACGATGGAGATAACAGAAAACAAGGAGAATGGAAGCATACAACAAGCATGTATTTGAGTGAATATGGAGCTTCTCATCCTTTTCTCATGCACTCAGTTGCTCTCTTTATATAACATTAGTAATAATTCATAAACGTGATAACATTCCAGTTCCTAAATTATAAGAGATAGTGGGAGGTTATAGTCTATTAAGAAACTGAATTCCTCACTAAGCCATAAGAATAGGTCAAATATGAATTCACACATATTGTTGCTTCTCCAACTTGTACTAATTGCTATATAGTAAATACAATCAATGACACCTTCAATTGTTTGTACTTTATGCTTCATAAGTGGCTAAACTTGCCAACATCAACATAAGTCCCAACAATCTCCCGCCATGTTGGAAAGTTTTCTGCTATTCTAATAGGTTGTGTCACGATGGTGTCATGAAGATTAAACCACGTTTACTATAGGTACACACATAGAATTGATTTAATGGTGTCCGAAGATTAAACCAAAAAACCTTTATATTCTTATGTTCATACCTATACACACTTCCCATTGTAACCAAAGTGTTCTCACTGAGCGCGAATATGGCCATGCGCTTAATCCTGATTCATGACCCTCTAAAAAAGAAACCACAAACTTTTTATTCAAGGCGGCACCACCTCTAAGTCATATAGGCAAAACTACTCTAACGTCTTCGTTGCTAAGACGCCTCAAAAGCTTTGTTAAGCGAAAATCTCATCCTTTCTCGGCAACGCCGTGCTATCTTAGCTATACATGAGTCTATTTTATCAATAGCAACTTCTACCCATTAATGACTTCGTTATTAACCATTAAACTTGAAGATAGGGGCACTAAGTTCAAGTCGGGTTTCCATCACTAATAGATTCACATATGGTTTCAGACTCATGCCTCTAGCATCTCTCAATAAGTCTCTCGTCAGAGGCTTAAAGGAGAACTTTCGATAAGCTATTATCATGCTTATCGATCTCATCATAAACACTCACTAAATATCTCTTCATAGAAGTAGCAGAGTCATAGTCAAGTTTCTAGTTTACTTGACAAACGTACCAATAATGGCCATTCTCTTTTTATCTAGAAATTCACAATCAACAAAATATTGACGTATTTCTTCTTTATACCACTTAACCTTCTTTTATCGCCACCACCACGTGAACAACACAACTTACATCTTGAAGTTTGATTATACACTTGTTTCTTGCACATTCAAGAATCAATTCATTGTGTGAGTTTAGTGATTCACCAACTTGTGAAATTTTGTATGATTTTCATGTGCATTTGTAATTCTCAATATCTTGATTGCACAATTTAAAGGACAGAAAAGGAAAGAATCATAATCATAGTGATCAGTTATAATCATAATTCTATCCAATATACGGGACATAGGATGACGGTTTCAACTTCACGTTGCTTACCAGGTCACCTTTTTCTTTTCATCAATCACATGCACATGAAACGCCATACACAAACTCCTCCAAAAAAGTAAGTGTAGGGTTATAACTCGTCCCTTGACGAACCTCCACTATAAATCTCAATATTAACTTTACGTTACTAAGATTAGACATATGAACACTCACATTTGGTTCAATCACTTACCAAAATGTTACTACAGAATCGGCATACTCGCAAATCTATCCGTCATCAACACAAGGGTCTTATTATTTATAAAAACTTATTTATTTTAATGTTATTGTCAAAATTTGTTGAATGTGAAGTATTATTTATTTATTAAGTCACATATACAAATAAACAAATAATACAAATCTCTTTTGTTCTAAAACAAGATTTCTTTGTTTATGCTTTCGTTCAGTTTCCTAATAAAATAAACCTACAGGTTTCTAACATGAAACTTGTTATGCCAAGTATATAATCTGCATGCATGCTTCAGCGCATGACATAAGTGTTTCACTACATGCTTTATTCACACTTCTTGAATAAACATGCTTATTTCATTTCTTATGTTGGTGTAGTCACTTGATGCATTATTATCCCTCAAATCGCCACATAGATAGTTCATATCTAATGAAGTAAAACTACGTGAAATTCTTGATATCACATATACACTAACATTATTTCTCTGCACCAATTTTTTATCTCGGACCATTTTTAGTTTTACCAAGCAATTAGCAAACACAATATTCATAAGTTACAATTAACCGGTATGTTGTTTATTCAAGAATATTAATTTTAGAGCTAACATATATTTTGCTTCATACTACCTCAAGTTTGAAAGACACATTTCAATTCATTTGGTTTAATAAACTGTTAACACAAGTTAAGTTTCCCCATAAGATACCTTTTAAAAATATCACCACAATGTTTGAAAGCACATCTCTATTTATTTCATTTGGACTGCAAATGAAAAATACTTTAAAGAATGTTGGAGAAATTTACTCTCGCAGCTATATGTTTTGATGAAATAAACATACCAGAGATACCTTACTGATGTATATAGTGACAATACATAACACCCTTATAAGACCGAACCAAACAGGTAAATACATCATCACCATGATCATCATGCGTCTTCCCGATCTTACTAAGATTATGATATTCCATAGTCACATCACAAAGCCACACCAAATAGCATTCACCCCTAACTCGATTCGAACATACAAAACTTTAAACCAAAAGGAACACCAATAAGCATCAACAACATAATCCTTCTACTTCTTGAAACCTGTCAAACATAAGAGAACCATACGGGATGTCAAATCCCTGTCCTTTAAAGTACTTTCAGCACTCCGTAAGTTGCTCGAGTCTTCAAGCCTAAGCACCCAGGATTGATACAGTCCTACATACGTAACCGTTGAGTAGCAACAACCCATGATTACAACACGATGGAGATAACAGAAAACAAGGAGAATGGAAGCATACAACAAGCATGTATTTGAGTGAATATGGAGCTTCTCATCCTTTTCTCATGTACTCAGTTGCTCTCTTTACATAGCATTAGTAATAATTCATAAACGTGATACATTCTAGTTCCTAAATTATAAGAGATAGTGGGAGGTTATAGTCTATTAAGAAACTGAATTCCTCACTAAGCCATAAGAATAGGTCAAATATGAATTCACACATATTGTTGCTTCTCCAACTTGTACTAATTGCTATATAGTAAATACAATCAATACACCTTCAATTGTTTGTACTTTATGCTTCATAAGTGGCTAAACTTTCCAACATCAACATAAGTCCCAACAATCTCCCGCCATGTTGGAAAGTTTTCTGCTATTCTAATAGGTTGTGTCATGATGGTGTCACAAAGATTAAACCACGTTTACTAGGGCGAATCATATTTTAGATTCTGGCGTTACAAAATATGAAACGTATATGACATCTTATGGTGTGGAAAAACTTGGAAACATCGGTCAACCTTCTCCACTAATTCCTTTGTTTAGAACTATATGTAATGAACTATATGATGCAGTAATTTATTCACTGGTATTTTGTATCTAATATTGAGTTGTTATTGAAACGAAAAAGAAAAAGAAAGTATAGAAAGACAAACAATCTAGAAGTTATAGATCACAATGCACCAAGAAAAACTAGAACAACAAATGACGCCACGAAAAAGTACATCAAGAAAACACCCAAAACAACAACTCCAAAAACGCCACCATAAAAAATACACCAAACCAACCCAACACCTCTATGAAAGTAACTATAGCGCTTAGATCTCTTGAGCCTCTTTGGTATTACTAATTTTTTTATTCAAGGTGTTTTTGTAAGTGAGTTAACTGGTAAGCAATAGCTTACTAGTATATAATATGACGTCGTTGATCCTATTCTTGAAAAGTCATAAACTTTTAACCCCTCATTAGCTTTATGCTAGTTTTATTGCTTTTTTACTAATGTATTTTAAGCTATCGTTTCCTTCTTTGACAAACTCAGATCAATAATAGGATCTGTAAGGTAAATGGTAGCTGGATCAAGTGGTGCACACATTTCTCCATGGGTGCACAACGTGTAACTATACTATTTTCTCATAAAGGCTGCAGAGAGGCGCACAACCATAATGTTGTAATTCTTTTAAAGCTGTGATGCTATCTGTTATTCTTCTATTGATATTAACACAATCTATGCAATTAGGAGCTCAAGATATACATTAAGAAAATCGTGTTCAATAATAATATTAACATTGAAACGTGTTCGTGTCACACAATTGCAAAGATCAAAATATAATAATTACAGAAATTAACACATGGACGTCCCAGGTAGCTGTGTTTTTGCTTGCATAATCTGGAAAGACCTACGTAGTTGGATACGAAGAATCCATAGCTATACCACATAGACCTTCTTTGGCACTAACATCTCTTTGCATCATTATGCATCCACTATTCCCCCAGCTTTCACCCCATGAATTCTTGATCAACCAATATTTCGTTCCATTATTTGTTACCCAATACCCAACTGCTGTTACGCCATGGTCTCGATCCGTTCCACAGTCTCCAGTGAAAACACCACTTGAATAGAACTGAAAAGCAGCTCCACTGGCATCAATGGAAACTGTTATGGGTTGATTTGCCACTGCTTGTAAGAGTGCTATTTCACTGTTTGCTAGGACTACTTTGTATACACTAATCTTGGCAGCATCAACATCTTCCTTATTTGAATTGCATGTTCCATCTGTCCCCTGATACGGGTAAGCTGCCTCAGTGTTTATTCCTTTGTTTTTTTATTATAAATTCAAAGGCATCTTCCATCTCGCCACCTTCACATCCTTGATCTACACCACCAATGTCACAGTCCACTAGTTCTTGTTCAGATAGCGAAATTAGTTTCCCCGTTGTGAGTTGAGTAAGTCCTTCGATAACAGCTATAGTTGAAAATGCCCAACAGCTTCCTGTTGATTAAAAAAGCATGTAAGTATGCATTTAAATGTAGCTACTACGGTAAGATATCATTTGATTTTATTCATATGCATAACTAAATAAGCAACATACCACACTGGCCTTGATCCTTGACCGGGGTAACAACACCTTTCTTTTTCCAATCCATGCTAGGTGGCACTGCAGTCACATTTTTATACCTAAATGATGTCGTTCTAGCTGATCTTTTTCTTGATGAAATTATATACTCGTTACGAGCGGCTTTGAACTCTTCATTTGTTTGGTCTGCAAATGCATTAACCCCCAATTTATAAGGCTTGTTTCCGCCATTGTTGAATGAATCAATAAATTCAACATTATCTTTGAATATCCTGAAGCGCATTTCCTTCTGTGCATCTGATATGATTCTGGCACAGACAAGGCAGAGACAAGGCAGAGACAACTATTATTATTTATTTTATTAGATTATTTACTTTCCTTTTATTATTTCTTAATGAATAAGTTAAGTGTTAGCCATCTCTATTATATATAGAGGGGAATTAGGCTGTAATAGGTATGCAGAGAAATATGATTATGTTTTATTATGGTTTATTGTTTTCTTAGTTAATTGGGGAGTCGGTTTATCTCACTAATATAAGCTATCGGGGGGTCGGGTTATCCCATTATTATAGCCTATCTATTCTTTTATCTCTATAATCGATCCGGTTCATATCGATTGGTATCAGAGCTGTTTCGATTCTAGGGTTTTCAAAAAAAAGAAAAAAAAAGTCTACTCCTCATCCGAACCACTATTCACCAGCAGAAAATACTATTCATTGTCGGAGTTACTTAATAAGTGTGAAAACACTTATACTTTTACCACTTATTTCCAATAATAACAAGACCAAAACGTGTATTTTATGTCGTAAAAGTCGGAATTATGCGTGGTTCGTGTTTTTATTGTGTTTTAGGACCAAAAGATGAAAAAGGAAGAAAACACGGGCTTTCACGGGCTTTTATCAAAGAAAACGAGAAAAGACGAAGTCAAGAGATCAAGAGTGCTTAAAGAACGGATATCCAAGACCTATTCTGAAGATTTATCGAAGAAAAAGTCTAAAGACGGAAGTTTAATGAAGTCAAAGAACTTAAGTCTAAATTAAAGAAGAAAATTATTAAGACAAGTTCAAATCCCGAGACGACGTCGAGAAAAGACAAAGATTTAAATCGAGTTGAGAAGAAAAGAAAGAAGGACGCACCACACATGCACTTCCCATTTCCCTATAAATACCCTCCTAATCACATTAGGAGGGTGGTTAGCTAGTTGCACTTTTAATTTTTCCTTTCTAGTTTTTAGAGAGAGAAAGTTCTAAACTTTCTCTCACTAAGTTTTTCATCTTTCCTTTCTTTTAAGCTTTCATTAATCTTTGTATTTGAGTTTCTTTAATCAAAAGTTTAAGTTTAAGCTTTGTGTTCTTTAATCTCCTTCTACATTTCTTGGTTTACTTTATCTTTTGATCCGAATTGCATACTTCATTCGTATGATTTGATGTTTTCGTGATTAAAGGATTAATCTTCTTTGTTTACACATAAGCTCTTACACGTATAAGCTATAAGCTCTCTATGCTTATTGGCTTATTTCAAGTTTTAGCTTATTGATTTTCGGATTTCTCAAAGGTTTCAGTCACTTTAAAGTTCCTTTCATAAAGTTTATGATCTTTTATGTTTAAGAAGTTGTCAAATTTAAGCTTTTTGAGTTGTTTAACATTCGGATAAGATAGCTCATTATACGTGCTTATTGAGTTTTAAGCTTGCCACCAATTTCGGATTAATATTGCATTCCATCGCAATACAAGGGATTCAAACATTCCGACGACTGCTTGTGCTTATCGCAATAACCCATTGTGGTTTTACTTTGCGATAGTTTGGTCATTTCCCCTTTATTCCGATCTGGGATTGCGATCGCTCATTGCGATCGCATATTCCGACAGGACTAAGGTCCTTTTTAAGACGAAACTCTGCCCAATTTTAGTTTACAACTTTCCGATCTGGACATTGCGATAAAGGTAATTGGATTATTCCGATCTGACATTGCGATCTAGGACATTCTGTTGGGTCAAAAAGTTGATGTGGCAGAAACTCAAAAACGAAGAAAACATGAAGATATTGTCTAAGCGTTGTCAAGAGCAATTTAGGCGTTGACAAGAACAAACTAAGCGTTGTTGGCTCAAGAGTTGTCGTGTGCAATTTAAGCATTGTCACATGCAATTCAAGAGTTGATAGAAATGTAGACAAGAAGCTTATGGAAGCTTCTATTTAGATAAACATGCAAGATATATTCTGCATAAGTTTATTTAAATAGAAGATTTACTTGTTTATTTGTTATTATCTCTTGTAAACCCTAATCCTTACACTATAAAAGGAACCAAGGGTCTTAGGTTTTATTCATCAATTCATTCACAATGTAAACCTAAAAGCGTGTGTGCACTAGACGTGGGATTCAATGTATACACGTCTAGTGATTGTTTGTTATTAATATAATGAACAATCCAGTTGTTTTAATTCATGTTCTTGTGCCCTAAACACCTTGTTAATGTGTTATGTTCTTATTCTGCTTTGATTGTATAATCATATGAACATGATGCATTCCTAGTTGCTTAAAAGATCCGGAAACCAAGGTTTCCACAATTGGTATCAGAGCCTCGTGGCTCGTGATGCTAGGACCAACAAGGTGTTCGTGTATGGTGAAAAGAAGAAAAATCCGTCTAGGGTTTTTCTTGACGTTTTTGTGTGCGCAGCAGTATTCAGAAGGTCATAACTTTTTATTGGACCGTTGGATCGTCACGAAATTTTTAATGTGTGTTCTACATACATATATCTAAACATCCACCGGAGGGATTGTCAAGTTTTATCCCCAGGTAAAAGTTATTAAGCGTCAAAGTCAGCAGTGAGTGAATGCAGTTTTCTGTAAACAGCCATGTTCAAAACACGTTTTCTCCTTCGTTAACCGTTGGATCTTCGTGATTTTTGGACTGTAGATTCTTGGCACTTGTGTCTAGAATCTCACCGAAGGGATTTCCGATCTGAGCCTTAATGATGAAGTTATCATATGTCGAAGTTGGCTGCAAAGAAGGTATTCAACATTCTATTTTCACATGAAATCATAAATTAGGGTTTTCTCCAAACCCTAGAACGTTTTTGAAGACAGAAAAAGAAATGTTGTGTTTATGTTATGCTGCTATGAAGTCAATCGAAGCTGTGATTTAATTTTAATTTTTAGGGTTTGATCTTAAACCCTAGATCGATTGAAAAGATGATGGCTGCATTATAACAGATGTGATGTGATGACTGTGTTGAAACGAAGCAGATTCACAATAGTCTGCTGGATGAGAATCACGTAGATCTTCAAATCTATTTTTGGATGTGATCTTTTCATTCACAGATATTGTAAAAGTCAGTTACCTAGCATGTCACGTGGGTTTATGATCCATATGGAAAGAAGATCGTGACTTGCTGTAAGGAAAAAGAAGGTCAGACGTGAGGATATGCACAATTGCTAAATTTTGGGAATATCTTTTCCTAAGTTTTAGAAAAAAATTGACAAAAGAAAAAGGAAAAGACGTGGGAATCCCAAATTGACTGATTTGTAAGGAGAGTTATTCTTGGCAGATCATGTGGTTATTGTTTGCTACATTATAGGATATGTGGCAAAGTCAATAACGTGTGGTTACTTTTGTGAGTTCCTGATTTGTAGGCATGGAATTATGGTCTACACTCCCTCACGTTTATTTTTGGATGAGCCAAGACGCTGACAAAATTTGAAAGAGACGCTGACAAGGTTTGTTATTGACGCTGACAAGAAGCATTTTGACGCTGACAGAATAAGTCAACGCTGATAGCATTGACAGTGTCGTCCGATATATGAATTCCAATGCTGATAGGTATTGTCCGATATCGGACAATACAACTGATAGAGATCTTGGACAACACAAGGAAGGCTGCTGTTTGAGAAAATTGGTACGTTTTTAGCACACAAAAAGGAGGAAATTACACACGAAGGTACATGGAATCTCCGTTTTAATTTAGAATATCAAGTTGATATTTATGGCTCGGATATTTTTAAAAGGGATTAATGATTTTAAAGCGAGTTAGCAATTGTTCATGAGAATTTGATGGATATTTTAAACTATGTAATCGGGATAGCCTTGTAAAAGAGTTATCCGTTGCGAAACTTTTACATATGGTATGAAGATGTTATTCCATTAAATTCGTCATGAAGAGGTGTTAGCTTAAGGGGAAGAGTTCTTATGGTAAGTTTGATGATTGAAGAAGATTTTCGCGAGTTTGTGTTTTATCATATTGTTAAGTTGTGGACGACAGCCATTGACTTAACAATAACTTGTTCGTGCTTACATGGTTGGTGACGAAGACTTGTCATAACACTTGAAGAAGTTACATTATCGTGCTCAGTGTCTCACATAGGATGAGAATATTGACAAGGGATCGAGGTCTACTTATACTTGGTCAGATTCGTATAAGTTCTTCATCACGTGGATAGTACAAGACATGGAACACAAGGTTGGGTTACTCTACTTCTACATCAAAAATATTATATTAATTGTTCTTCAAGATCATTACTTAGAGCTACATTTGGAGAATCTTCAAAGATTGCATACATTGTTTTACTTCCCTGTTGATGTGACAAAAAGGGGAAGACATACACATGCTACACTTGAGGGGAAGCAATTTGAAGATCATGTACAACTTACAAGAGATACACATAGAGTTTTGCCGACATCAACTAGGGGAAGATTGTTGGGTCAAAAAGTTGATGTGGCAGAAACTCAAAAACGAAGAAAACATGAAGATATTGTCTAAGCGTTGTCAAGAGCAATTTAGGCGTTGACAAGAACAAACTAAGCGTTGTTGGCTCAAGAGTTGTCGTGTGCAATTTAAGCATTGTCACATGCAATTTAAGAGTTGATAGAAATATAGACAAGAAGCGTATGGAAGCTTCTATTTAGATGAACATGCAAGATATATTCTGCATAAGTTTATTTAAATAGAAGATTTACTTGTTTATTTGTTATTATCTCTTGTAAACCCTAATCCTTACACTATAAAAGGAACCAAGGGTCTTAGGTTTTATTCATCAATTCATTCACAATGTAAACCTAAAAGCGTGTGTGCACTAGACGTGGGATTCAATGTATACACGTCTAGTGATTGTTTGTTATTAATATAATGAACAATCCAATTGTTTTAATTCATGTTCTTGTGCCCTAAACACCTTGTTAATGTGTTATGTTCTTATTCCGCTTTGATTGTATAATCATATGAACATGATGCATTCCTAGTTGCTTAAAAGATCCGGAAACCAAGGTTTCCACAAATTCTGACTGTGATCATTGCGATAGACCATATTCCGACAGAATTGTATTTGACATTCCCATGGGTATTCAGCTTAGCATTCCGATGGACCTGCACATGGATTATTCCGATGGCTTGTTTTAGTTGTATTCCGATGGTTATGACTTTGGTGCATTCCGATAGAAATGAATTGCAATATTCCGATAAAACATGTTTTAACTTTTAAAGTTTTACATAAAGTTTTTCTAAATAGCTTTTAGTTTAATATTTAAACGCTTTAATTTTACTCAACGACATTTTCATTCTTGCTTTTAGTTTTAATTAGAAAACCAAACCAAAACATACTCTTGTTCACCAAAAGACAATTGAGTCGCACTTTAGACTGGAAATCAATTCGAAGAGATTCGGACGATAAACTTTTTATACTTGGTGTAAAATCGTTGTATTAAATGGCGCCGCTGCCGGGGAATTGCCCACCAAACTTGAAATTTCCCACCAAACTTGGTGATCCAAGTCGCTTCTTGATTCCTTGCAACTTCCCAGGAGTAGAGAATTGCATGGCCCTAGCCGATCTAGGTGCCAGTATAAACTTAATGCCTTTAAGTGTTTGGAAGCAATTATCTATCCCCGAGCTAGTCCCCACCAAAATGACTTTGGAATTAGCTAACCGTACGGTTGCTTATCCAGTGGGGATAGCCGAAGACGTCTTTGTTGGCGTTGACAAATTCACCTTCCCAGCGGATTTTGTTGTCGTTGACTACGAGATGGATCCTCGTGTTCCATTAATCGTTGGACGTCCCTTCTTGAGGACCGGTCGCACTCTTATTGATGTAGCCGCGGGCGAAATAATCATGAGAGTTGGTGACGATAAAATTGTCTTCAACATGGGTAAGATTTCTAAGCAACCTTATTCATATGAGAGTGTTAATGCTATTGATGTTCTCGATGAGGCTTGTGAAGAACACTTTCATGATGCTTGCAAAAGTACTCTCTCTTCTCTACCCAATGTTGAGACCCTTGCCTCAATTGCTCCGTCATTGACTCCTTTTGGAGAAAGTGACTTGGATGATTTTGAAGCTAGCTTGGGTCCTCTCGATCTTAAGTATGATGATTCTTCCACCGATTGGGATGAAGACATTCGTACAATTGAGAAACTTCTCAATGAAGACCCGTTTTCTCCTCCTTCTCCTAAAGAGGTGACTAATGATGATCCATCGTTAGTTACACCATCTATTGAGGATCCTCCTACTCTTGAGCTTAAGGACCTACCTCCTCATCTCGAGTACGTTTTCCTTGAAGACAACAAGAAGTTACCGGTCATCATCGCAAAGGACCTGAAAGAATAAGAAAAATCCCGACTTATCGCCGTGTTGAAGAATCATAAGAAAGCGATTGCGCGGGAGATCTCCGATATTCATGGAATTGATCCTCACTTTTGCACACATAAAATTCTCATGGAGGACGACTTTAAACCCACTATTCAAAGCCAACGAAGGGTGAATCCTAAGATCCATGACGTTATCAAAAAAGAGGTTATCAAACTTCTTGATGCGGGCATAATCTATCCTATCTCGGATTCACCGTGGGTTAGTCCAGTCCATTGTGTGCCTAAGAAAGGCGGAATCACCGTTGTTCCCAACGAAAACAACGAGTTGATTCCTACTCGTCTCGTTATAGGGTGGAGAGTTTGTATAGACTATCGCAAACTCAATGATGCTACGAGAAAGGATCATTTTTCCCTTCCTTTCATGGACCAAATGCTTGAACGTCTAGCGGGTAATGACTATTACTGCTTATTAGACGGTTTCTCGGGTTATTTTCAAATACCCATCGATCCCCAAGACCAAGAGAAAACCACATTCACTTGCCCTTATGGAACATTTGCTTACAAAAGAATGCCTTTCGGCTTGTGCAATGCTCCTGGGACATTCCAAAGGTGCATGATGGCTATCTTCTATGACATGGTTGAAGAAACCATGGAAGTCTTCATGGATGATTTCTCGGTCTATGGTGATTCATTCTCTTCCTGCCTTGCCAATTTAGAACGTATGCTTAAGCGGTGCAAAGACACTCGCCTTGTTCTAAATTGGGAAAAATGCCATTTTATGGTAAAAGAAGGCATTGTGCTAGGACACAAAATCTCAAAAGCCGGTCTTGAAGTGGACCATGCTAAAGTGGATGTCATAGCCAAATTACCTCCACCTTCAACCGTGAAGGGTGTGAGAAGTTTTCTGGGTCATGCGGGCTTCTATCGTCATTTCATTCAGGATTTTTCTACAATCGCTCGCCCGAGACCTACCTCTTGGAAAAAGATACTCCTTTTATCTTTTCCAAAGAGTGTATTGAAGCCTTCAATCTTCTCAAGGATAAGCTAACTAAGGCACCGGTCTTGGTTACCCCTAATTGGGAGCTACCTTTTGAATTGATGTGCGATGCTAGCGACTTTGCTATTGGAGCGGTTTTGGGCCAAAGAGTGAATAAACACTTCCAACCAATTCATTACGTTAGCAAGACAATGGCGGGGGCTCAATTGCATTATACGACAACCGAAAAAGAGCTTTTAGCTGTTGTCTATGCTTTTGAAAAATTTCGACCCTATCTTGTCCTTTCCACCACCATCGTGTATACCGACCATTCCGCGTTGAAGTACTTGTTAACTAAGCAAGATTCTAAGCCAAGACTGCTTCGTTGGGTTTTGCTCCTTCAAGAATTCAACATTGAAATTCGTGACAAAAAGGGAGCCGAAAACCTAGCAGCGGATCACCTGAGTAGACTTGAGGATCCATATCAAGGGGATCATCCGAACCAAGAGATCAATGACTCTTTTCCCCTTGAGACCTTGATGTCTATTCACTCCAATCTTGATGACACCCCGTGGTTTGCGGACATTGCAAACTACTTAGCGGGTGGTATTCTCATCAAAGGGTTAACATCCCAAGAAAAGAAGAAGTTCTTTAAAGATGTTAAGACTTACTTCTGGGATGACCCTTATCTATTCAAAAAATGTGCTGATCTGGTCATTCGTCGATGTGTTGATGGACCGGCAGCTTTGCAAATCCTTGATGCTTGCCATAAAGGACCCACCGGTGGTCACTTTGGTCCCAACTACACCGCTAAGAAAGTGTTTGACTCTGGATTCTATTGGCCCACCATTTATCGTGACGCTCATGAAATGGTTAAGCATTGTGATGCTTGCCAACGCCAAGGCAAGATCACACATAAAGATGAGATGCCTCAAAATTTCATATAAGAATGTGAAATCTTTGACGTATGGGGCATCGACTTTATGGGGCAATTTCCATCATCCAAAGGGAACAAGTACATCCTCGTAGCCATTGACTACGTTTCTAAATGAGTTGAAGCTAAGGCTCTCCCAACGAACGATGCGAGGGTGGTTGTGAACTTTTTGAAGAAGCAGTTTGCTCGATTCGGTGTTCCTCGTGCTATAATTAGTGACCGCGGGACTCATTTTTGCAATGATCAATTCGCAAGAGTCATGGCTAAGTATGGTGTCAATCACCGTCTTTCCACCGCCTATCATCCCCAAACCAATGGGCAAGCCGAGATCTCCAACCGTGGATTGAAGCGAATTCTGGAACGTACTGTGGGAGAGCATCGTGCCGCGTGGGCCGATAAGTTAGATGATGCTATGTGGGCTTTCCGTACCGCATATAAGACTCCGATTGGTTATACACCTTATCGTCTTGTGTACGGGAAAGCATGCCACCTCCCCATCGAGCTGGAACATAAGGCGTACTGGGCCTTGACATGGGCTAACTTTGACATCAACAAAGCCGGTGATCTTCGCAAGATTCAACTCAACAAGCTCAACGAACTGAGGAATGAAGCTTACGAGAACTCACTGATATACAAGGAGAAGACCAAGATCATCCATGACGCACGAATCAAGAACCGAGAGTTCCACGTTGGTGATCAAGTTTTACTCTTTAACTCTCGGTTAAAGATCTTCTCTGGCAAGTTGAAGAGCCGCTGTTCTGGTCCATTCACCGTCGCCAAAGTCTTTCCATATGGCACCATTGAGCTTTCTCAGCCAAATGGGCCCAATTTCAAGGTGAATGGACAGCGTTTGAAGCTGTACTTTGGTGAGACATCTCTCATGAGATGATCCCATCCCTTACCACGTTTCCCATGAACTAAATTTGGGTCGAGTCAGGCTCGTGACTCGGGAAAAACAAGCGCTTCTCGGGAGGCAACCCGTGATCTATCCTTTACTGCTTTCATCATAAGTGTAAGGGGAGCCCTGTATGTGTTGGTTGTCTTGTTTCTTGTGCTGTGTAGGGATTCAAGCTTCAAAGAGCACCTCGATGACTTTTGACGAACCGTGATCCCGTGTTCCCATATTTTCTATCCTAAACTCTCGTGATTCAATATTTCATATCTTATATGTTCACATTGAAATCACTATATTTGTCCTTTCCTTAGCAAGATTTAAACAAAGTGCACAATGTCATAAGTGTAGGGGAGTTTACTCCCACATGCTTAAACATTGAGGACAATGTTTATCTCAAGTGTAGGGGGGGACTTCTATCGAAGTAAGTGATCTTTTCCATGAATTTGTCCTCATTTTAACCGGAAAACTTGATTTTTCGACATTTTTCTAAATTTTTAATCTATTTTGGCCTAGTTGTATAGTTGTATTTTCCTTTGTTATGATTATTTTCTTTCCTTTCTAGAATAAATTTTAATAAAGTGGTTTTAAATTTTTCAAAGTCGTGAATATTTTGACTCAACCCGAGTTTTCTTATCTAAGTTTACTCTAGCTAGTATCCTTAACGTGTTTAAGTCAAGTTTTGCTAGGCTTTTATATAGGGAACTTTAAAACGCGAAAGTCTTAACTCTTACGGGTTAAGAACAAGAACTTTTCGCAAGTTCCTATAATTGATCCTAGAGAGTCGTTTATCAAGGGAACTTTAAAATGCGAATTCTAAACTTGAAAAAGTCTAAGAAGATGCAAGATCCAATAGATGACTCGAAAACCCAAAATTTTGATTTAATTGGCTAAGCATCCACGAGTCTCATTCCTTGAGATTTTAAACTGTGGAGAACGAGAGATGATAGAGTCAATTATAAGTTTGGTATTCTTTCGTGAATTTATGTGAGTTAATTATGAGCCTATTCTCCCATCGCTTGTTAATAAATTTATCTGCAATAAATAAGGTTGTACGATTTGAAAAGTTACTTAGCTTCTAGCCCAAGATCGTTTAAAAGTTGCTCGATATTAATTAGTGTTCATAGCCAAGGCATAACTTATTGAAGCGGGATGCGAAGATTGGCGAGTCCGAAAAGTCCCTAACAAGGCATGAGGGCTACAGTTTTTTTGCTAAAGATCCAAAAGTGATGTGAAGAATCATTTGTCGAAAATCAATATGAAGGATCAAGACACACGACGAAAAGCAAATACTCCCCTAAAGATCATGGAGAAGTCTATCCGAAAAGACCCTAGCAAGGTATGAGGATAAATAGATCCAAGTCCTAAAAGGAGGCGGATCGTTGTATATCAAAGTCCAAAATAAAGATTGGAGAAAAATGAAGAAGTCGTGGTCCAAGTATGAAGAATCTCTCATAAACTTCAAGTGAAGAAATTCCTATTATGAAGAGAAGACCATAATTTCAAGAACGTCTCTCAAAAGATTTGAAGTATGAAGCCGCTGCCAAATATCGGTCCGAGAAAGGTCTCAAATCGTGAAGCGAGTTATGCCAAGATATGAACTTTATGAGGTCCCGAGAAGCAGTTTTAAAAGATTTTGTCCTTTAGCTAACTATTGATTAAATCGTCCCACTTTATTTTCGGCCTAAATAACTGTCGAAATAAGTCAAACAATGAATCCTCGTGATCATTCAAGACAAAAATAAAATATAAGAGATACACCTAGGAATAAGGGAGTCTAAGTGAATAATTGGCCCACATGAATTCGTGTTAGTTTGCTAACTTATAATAACAATGATCTCGTTTTTAAGCTTGGTATAGGGAACGTGAAACTTGAGGATGATAAACGTTCATGGCCGCCTAAAACCAATGTAAGTCTTTGATTTCTTTACGTGTTCTCTATCTTCTTATTTTCCTTAAATGTTTAGTATTTAATAAAGGCCAAGGTGGGTTATTTATGATGAAGAATGTAAACCGTGCTTTAAAATTAATGCATTGCATGAGGGCATTGCAATGGTCAAGTGTAGGGGATTTAATAAGTGTGAAAATACTTATCCTTTTAGCACTTATTTCCAATAATAACAAGACCAAAACGTGTATTTTATGTCGTAAAAGTCGGAATTATGCGTGGTTTGTGTTTTAGGACCAAAAGATGAAAAAGGAAGAAAACACGGGCTTTCACGGGCTTTTATCGAAGAAAACAAGAATAGACGAAGTCAAGAGATCAAGAGTGCTTAAAGAACGGATGTCCAAGACCTATTTTGAAGATTTATCGAAGAAAAAGTCTAAAGACGGAAGTTTAATGAAGTCAAAGAACTTAAGTATAAATTAAAGAAGAAAATTATTAAGACAAGTTCAAATCCCGAGACGACGTCGAGAAAGGACAAAGAATTAAATCGAGTCGAGAAGAAAAGAAAGAAGGAAGCACCACACATGCACTTCCCATTTCCCTATAAATACCCTCCTAATCACATTAGGAGGGTGGTTAGCTAGTTGCACTTTTAATTTTTCCTTTCTAGTTTTTAGAGAGAGAAAGTTCTAAACTTTCTCTCACTAAGTTTTTCATCTTTCGTTTCTTTTAAGCTTTCATTAATCTTTGTATTTGAGTTTCTTTAATCAAAAGTTTAAGTTTAAGCTTTGTGTCCTTTAATCTCCTTCTACATTTCTTGGTTTACTTTATCTTTTGATCCGAATTGCATACTTCATTCGTATGATTTGATGTTTTCGTGATTAAAGGATTAATCTTCTTTGTTTACACATAAGCTCTTACACGTATAAGCTATAAGCTCTCTATGCTTATTGGCTTATTTCAAGTTTTAGCTTATTGATTTTCGGATTTCTCAAAGGTTTCAGTCACTTTAAAGTTCCTTTCATAAAGTTTATGATCTTTTATGTTTAAGAAGTTGTCAAATTTAAGCTTTTTGAGTTGTTTAACATTCGGATAAGATAGCTTATTATACGTGCTTATTGAGTTTTAATCTTGCCACCAATTTCGGATTAATATTGCATTCCATCGCAATACAAGGGATTCAGACATTCCGACGGCTGCTTGTGCTTATCGCAATAACCCATTGTGGTTTTACTTTGCGATAGTTGGTCATTTCCCCCTTATTCCGATCTGGGATTGCGATCGCTCATTGCGATCGCATATTTCGACGGGACTAAGGTCCTTTTTAAGACGAAACTCTGCCCAATTTTAGTTTACAACTTTCCGATCTGGACATTGCGACAAAGGTAATTGGATTATTCCGATCTGACATTGCGATCTAGGACATTCCGACTGTGATCATTGCGATAGACCATATTCCGACAGAATTGTATTTGACATTCCGATGGGTATTCAACTTAGCATTCCGATGGACCTGCACATGGATTATTCCGATGGCTTGTTTTAGTTGTATTCTGATGGTTATGACTTTGGTGCATTCCGATAGAAATGAATTGCAATATTCCGATAGAACATGTTTTAAGTTTTAAAGTTTTACATAAAGTTTTTCTAAATAGCTTTTAGTTTAATATTTAAACGCTTTAATTTTACTCAACGACATTTTCATTCTTGCTTTTATTTTTAATTAGAAAACCAAACCAAAACATACTCTTGTTCACCAAAAGATAATTGAGTCGCACTTTAGACTGGAAATCAATTCGAAGAGATTCGGACGATAAACTTTTTATACTTGGTGTAAAATCGTTGTATTATTACTGTTCATCCAGAAACACCATATTAATGGAGGCGAATCAGAAACAATACAAGTTCAATCAGCAGTTGGCTGAACTTATGAATGCTATCAAAACCCTACAGCCGGTGACCATCACACAACCACCACTCTTTACCACCATGGAGCTGCAGTCGTACACCCAACCGCTGCAGTCGTACACCCAACCGCTACAGTCATACATCACCATGCCGCTGCAGTCGTACACAACCATGTCGACAATCACCACGCCACTGGCCACCCTACAACCTCATCTCCACACCCAACCGCTGCAACCATACACCACCATGCAGCGCACCACCATGCCGCTGCAGTCGTACACCACCCTGCCGCTATAATACCCCTATACCACCACTACATCGAAGCCGCCAACCTTTGCCCTCACCACTTCACCTACCACTAAGGTACCCACAACAACTCAATGTGCACTAGTGAATGATGCTACGGGTCGCTTGTTGCTGCCTGTTCTTGTTGAGTGCAATACTGTAACAAAAAGGAAGATATTGAATCTCGGGAAGAGGCTAAAATAACAGTTAAAACGCCTCAACCAGTGACACCCAAGGTACATGCAGTAATGACCATGGTGCCGGAAAGACCGATTCATAATTCTTCATGTTATGATAATTTGCAATCTGATCGAAACAAAAAGACTACGGGAAAAGGAGTCGGTAACGAGGGGTTTGATTGTGCCTTGAATAAGAGTAAGGGGTCTCATTTGGGTCTCCGACATTGTGCTGCCAATAGAAAGAGAAAGAAAAGGAAAGGGCCTTTCGTGTGGACGAAATCAAAGTCTTGTGTTGTCATCAAGGTTGGGCAAACTGAAGCTAACGAAGGCAGGCTGATTTGTGCTAATAGATTAGCAAATTATGAACATCCATGCCAACACTTTTTAATGTTTGATGATGGCCCGCAAAAGGGAGAATGACAAGTCAAGACTTGGGATCCCGGAATCACGCGAGGCAAAATTTTGGAACAACACCTTGAGGACAAGGTGTTTTTGCGAGGCGGAGTAATGATACGATTCTAGCAGAGATAAGGCAAAGACAACTATTATAATTTATTTTATTAGCTTATTTACTTTCCTTTTATTATTTCTTAATGAATAAGTTAAGTGTTAGCCATCTCTATTATATATAGGGGGAATTAGGCTGTAATAGGTATGCAGAGAAATATGATTATGTTTTATTATGGTTTATTGTTTTCTTAGTTAATTGGGGAGTCGGTTTATCTCACTAATATAAGTCATCGGGGGTCGGGTTATCCCATAATTATAGCCTATCTATCTTTTTATCTCTATAATCGATCCGGTTCATATCAGCATCATCTTTGTACACACGTCCATAACGTACCATCTAATTCTCATGCTTCTCTGACATGGATAAGTCACTTAACAAGCGACAAGTGACCTGAGAAGAGCATATCCCCATGACAAGAAGAGAAACAATAATAAGCATTCTTTTGATATTTGAACCCATTGGTTACAACTTTGATGCCTTTTTAAGAATATATGTTCTGCTTCTCGACTGAGGTGGTGCCATTCATTGCACAGTTGATGAGATATATATAGTCATAGATTACGATTATAATAACATTTGATCAGTTTGGAGGAGAATACTAATATGATGTAACTCAAAGATTACTCAAGTCCCTCGAGTGCATGGCAAAATTTCTGTGTATCAGACAAGCATGATTAGCGTCGACGTTTAACTGTTTCACATTTGTCCATATCGTTGCAAGAAAATTAAGTTATATTATGTGTGTTTATTCATATACACCCATAAATTAACTTATCCATCTTCCAATTTTTTTTTTGTTGTCCCATATATTTGTGATGATTAAGCAATGAATAAAGAAAGAAAATAGATGAAGAAGAGATGAATTCCTAGAGAGAGAAAGTAGTGAGAGAAAGTAGAGAGGAGATGATTAACTTGGTGAGATTAGATTAAGAAAAGAGATTTGTTACAAATGACCATCCACCCTCCTAACATGCTAGGAGGGTAGTATATATAGTCCACCCACATGCGGGCTTTAATGGACTATATATTGGGCCGGGCTTGTCTTTTGGACTTTAATTAGTTTAAATCCAAGCCCGTGAACCACGACTAAATAACTACTTATTACAACGTTCTAATATATATTACAATAGAAACCTATGACCGAACATTCTTGTTTGACTCAATATTTTGAGGCTAACAATCTCCCCCAATGTGAGGTCATTCCTCTTTGATATTTGGATTCCAATGGAGATTTATGAATTTCGTCATAAGTGAGTCTTGAACGTGTAACAGTAGTTTTGTTCCTTCATGCTGTGATCTTTGAGCCTTTGTCGTTGTCTTTCGACTTTGTCTTTAAGTCTTGAGATCTTCAAATCATTCTTGACTTGTCTTTGCCATCTTGTGATCTTGTGTCTTTATCCACATGCTCACACTATCAATTGTTGGATAAGTCTTTGGGCATGAATATGTGGTTGTGAATCTTTGACTTTGCTGAGTACACCGTGACGCCACCTTCTCGAGACAAAACATAGACACGGACTGAATGGCTTTGACATTCGTCCTAAATCGGTAGCGTTTTACCTCCGATCGGTGAAGACCGTTATACGATATTAAATATCGTACCTGTGATCAGGTAGATTCAATTAAGAATCTCCTTGACAGGGTTTCGCGGCTGTACTAGCCGTTCTCTTTACTCGACCGTCTCAAAGAAAGACTGCGAACATAAAGAGTGAATCAATTGGATAAATATCCGCTTGATTAAAGTCGTCAATTCAAATTCCTGGAACAAGTTTGATTCATTAAGAATCTTACCATTGTTGCTTTCCAGTTGACACAAGTTTGATTCATGAGAATCTCACAAGTCACCTACCGTAGCGCTGTTTGATGTTGACGCTAGAAGGATTTCCATTCGTCACTGTGAATATTAATGAATATCACTCTGAATGTTCTGGCAAGACCATAAAGATATTGCGTAGAAACCTGAAACGAGTTTGAATCAATTCAGAATCAAACCACTGTTGCTTTTCAGTTTTTCATATGTTCAATTCATAAAGAATCTTGCATATGACCTACCGCAGTGCTGTTTGATGTTAACACTGGAAGGATTTCCACTCATCATTGTGAATGCTAAGTAGTATCACTCTGAGTGTTCTAGCAATATCACAAGGATATAGCGTAGGACTCTCTTGATCTTCATCCGTGTGTCCTAACGAGATTTGATTGATCTCTTGGCTCTAGACTCGATTTGTGCACTTTTAGTGGTCGGAGGCTGGAGCAGATGCCACCTATTCAATATCAACTATCTCGGAGTGAGAAAGTGAATAGAAGTCGTGTTGAACTCCGTGACAATAAAACAAACTTCTTTTGGGAGAAGCCTGAGTAGCTAGGAAAGGGTTGTGCATCACATCACTGGGTCCATGATGAGTTTTCTTCATGATGTGTTGACCCGGTTTCTGCCTAAGTTGTATGGAGGGCTTCTTTCTTTAGACCCTTTATCCTTACATTTCTTTTTCATTCTTCAACCCCTTCAATGCTTACCAAGACATCATTAATAGCACCTTGTTGTGATTGTTCCAGTGCTATCATCAGTACTTAGTCGGCATTCAGCTACGTTCACATTCAACTCCATCTTTCCTAAGGACTTCTAATAATCTATTGGATTGTCCCTGGGAAGATCCCTCCGGTTCTGGTAGGATCATAGGACTTAAACCTAACCACCCTTTTGACACCAATAACGTCGTGAATTAAAGATGTTGTGGGTATTTGATCGTAACCATGAAAACCACTTTAAATTCTAACAAAGTGTTTGAAAAACATTTAACACCTTGCTAGTTTTGTCGTTTCAGAAATGCTCCCCCTTCACATGTGCATCGATAATCGAAAGTGTTTCGCACATGTAGGTAAGAGTTAAATTGCTTGAGTCTTATATTAGATCACATTTTAATCACATTTTCTCCCCTATCTCTAATATATAAAATCTTTTGATATTAGAGATACCAAATTTGATTAAAATATATTGTGAAAAATAGTCTTGAAAATCTTCGGGAGAAAGATGTGCTATTCTTTTGCATGAAGTTGAATTGCTCCCCCTCAAAAATTGATCCAATGGAATTGTCATTACGAGGATTTGATCCACATTAAACTTTTGAGGATAGGAGTTGTTGAACACACAATTTTTGAAAGATTTTGAATATCATTGAGAAATTCTTGAAAAAATTATGTTCAACGCTTTTTGAAAAATCAATTTTTTTTGACGAAAAGTTTTTTCTAAAGCATAAACTTGAGTTCATAGACTTTGAATGTCTTGACGAATCCACTCAAGTGTAAGAAGATTTAACTTCTTTTGCTAAGGGTAAGAGTACAAAAGCGTACACTCCCCCGTGATTTTAGATCCGGGTTGCAATCTGAAAGTGATTACAAGCCATTGTGTTGAGCTCAAAACATTGAATGTTTTGTGACAAGCTCAACCCGAGATAGATTGCTCTACCCGTTGTTGGAAATATTGTCCAAAATAGACAATTTTCTGTTGAAAAGATAGAAATGACATGTTTTGAAAAATATTTACAACTTTCATTCGAGCTTTATGTACACACCCGTGTCGTTATTGAGCGACATTTCTAGGTACGTCCATATTATCGATACTGAAAGACATGTCGAGAAGAATATTTTTGGATTATCAAAGATTTTTTAATTTTTTATTTTGCTTTTTGATTAATATTTACAGGTAGATGTTTGATAGATGAATCAAGCAGGCTTCTTTGCCAGAACCTCCAGTTCTGCTGGAGTCAAACATCTCATACCAATTTGCCTAACTAGATACGCAAACCTCTCTTTCGAAAGAGCTTTTGTAAACAAGTCAGCTAATTGGTAATCAGTTCCAACAAAGTATAATTCAACAATACCTCTTTCAACTTGTTCCTTAATGAAGTGATATCGGACATCAATGTGCTTCGTGCGGGAATGCTGAACCGGATTGCAGGAGATGGCTATGGCCGACTTTGAGTCACAGTACATAGGTACTTTATCAAAATGGAAGCCATAATCTGTGAGTTGTGTTCTCATCCAAGGAACTTGAGCACAACACGCAGATAGAGACACATACTCCGCTTCGGCTGATGAAAGTGACGTGCAATCCTGCTTCTTGGAAGACCATCCCACAAGCTTGTCTTGACCTAGATATTGTGCACCACCAGAAGTACTTTTACGTGTATCAAGACACCCTGCATGATCAGAATCTGAATAGGCCGTTAGAAAGAAACCGGTTTCCCTCGGATACCAGAGTCCCATGTGAATGGTATTCTTAAGGTACCGAAAGATCCGTTTAACCTCCTTGAGGTGCTTTTCAGTGGGTCGTGCTTGATATCGGGCACAATAGCATGTAGCATGATGTATATCAGGCCTGCTTGCTGTCAAGTACATGAGGGACCCGATCATGGAACGATATCTCGTTTGATCTATGGGTAATCCGTCCAAATCAGCATCTAGGGATGTGGTTGATAATGGTGTCCCAACGGGGTCACATGATGTCATACCATGCTTTTTGATTATCTCTTGACAATACTTAGCTTGGTTAATGAAGATACCACTTGGGGATTGGTGAACTTGAATTCCTAGAAAGAATTTTAGTTCGCCCATCATAGACATTTCAAATCTGCTGTGCATTACTTTTTCAAACCATTTTGAAAGTTTTGGGTTTGTAGACCCGAAAATAATGTCATCAACATAAATTTGCACAAGCAGAATGTCATACCCATATTTATAAGTGAACAAAGTTAAATCAATGGAACCTTTTGAGAAACCTTTGGAGACCAGAAATTTCGAGAGCTCGTCGTACCACGCCCTTGGAGCTTGCTTGAGTCCATATAGTGCTTTGTGGAGACGATACACCTTGTCAGGATAATGAGGATTGACGAATCCTTCTGGCTGCGTGACATAAACTTCTTCCTTCAAAGGACCGTTAAGAAACGCCGTCTTTACGTCCATTTGATAAACGATGAATCCCTTATGTGCAGCATAAGCAAGAAAAATCCTGACCGCTTCCATTCGAGCTACTGGTGCAAATGATTCTTCGAAATCAATACCCTCTTTCTGTCCATACCCTTTAGCCACTAGCCTAGATTTATTCTTGATGACCGTGTTCTCTTCATCCATCTTGTTTTTCCAGATCCATCGAAGATTTAATGGTGTTACATCGTATGGTCTGTCAACAAGTTCCCAGACTTTAAGTCTTTCAAATTGTTGAAGTTCATCCGTCATCGATTCAATCCAAGCATGATCAGCTAATGCTTCTTTGATGTTTTTTGGTTCAGCTGAACTCACGGCGAGTGCGAACATACAAACATCGGCATCGGTATTAAGCTGTCGTCTTGTGCGAACGGGCTGTGAAGGGTTTCCAATGACATGAACCAAAGGATGATCTCGGGTCCAATGATGTGTTGAAGGATGTCGATGGTAGAACGTATGCATATTTGACGGATCAACATGGCGAGTAGAAGACTCTTCAATTTCGTGTACCGGTGTACCGAATGGGTTGATGAATTCGTCTTCGTCAGATAATGCATTGTCTGCTTGATTTGTGTTCTCTGGAGCAATGACAGTAGTTGTGGATGTTGTAGGATCGATTGTTGAAGTGATATTCTGAGGAGGTAAATCTGCAGCAACCCGTGTTGAAGTAGATGAAGTTGTATCCGGTTGTTGACGATGATCGGTATCATCATTCTTATCATGAGTGACAGCGGAAGACTTCGATACAACTTGTTTCTCCCTCGTGAAATATTCATCATACATTGGTCCATATAACATTTCCAACTCTTCAGTCGTGTCGACTGTCATATCAGCTCTAGGAACATTTTCTGGAACCAGCGTTGAACTTGACGGTTCATTGCTGTGGTCTTGAGCTTCGAGTTCCGTGCGGTTGTGAACGGAAGTCGTTTGTCGTTGTGGATCGGGACTTAAACTGTTTTGTTCAAGTGCCATTTCTTGAGATTCATCAAATCGGATGTGAATTATCTCGACAATCATTTTTGTTCTTTTGTTGAACACTCTATATCCCTTAGACTGAGTAGCATATCCCACAAGAATACATGCATCACCTTTTTCTTTCATCTTATCCAAATTTTCACCATCTCGTATAATGTAACAAGTACATCCAAAAACATGAAGGTGTTTGAGTGAAGGTTTTCGATCATGAATTATGTGATATGGAGTCTTTTCGTGTCTTGGGATAATTAATGAGCGGTTTTGTGTGTAGCATGCGGTTGACACGGCTTCGGCCCAAAAGTATAGTGGAAGTTTTGAAGCGGATAATAATGTTCGAGCAGCTTCAACCAAAGTACGGTTTCGTCTTTCAACAACGCCGTTTTGTTCGGGTGTTCGAGCAATAGATGTTTCATGTTCAATCCCTTCGGCTTCAAAATACTTTCTCAGATTTGAATTCAAAAATTATGTACCTCTGTCAGTACCAACCACTTTAACTTGAGCCTGAAGACCACGTTGTATCAATTTAATGAAGCTGATGAGAACTTCAGGTGTTTCATCCTTGGACCTCAAGAAGTGAGTCCATGTGTACCTTGAGTAATCATCGACAATTACCAGAATATATTTCTTTCCATTGATACTCTGAACACGCATTGGACCACACAGATCCATGTGAAGAAGATCTAACCGTCCTTTAGAGCTTGGTGTTGTCTTTGTTTTGAAGCTACTTCGTTTAGCTTTACAAAGTTCACAAGAAGAACAAAGATGATCTTTGATGAATTTCAAGCTTGGAAGGCCTCTCACAATATCTTTCTTGGAAAGCAAGTTAATGGTATCAAAGTTAAGATGAGAAAGACGTTGATGCCATAACCATGCCTGAGTCATTGAAGCTTTAGCCATGAAGCAAATTGGAGTTGATGAAGTTGTGTCTTGAAGTGAAATTGTGTAAAGATCAGTACCCCGTGTACCGATAAGTAAGTCATTCCCATCATAATCACGAACAAAACATGTCTTCTTTCTGAAAGCAACTTCCAAATCCGCATCACAGAATTGACCAACCGAGAAAAGATTGTGATTGAGCCCTTCGACGTAGTATACCCTTTTAATCGTGATATTCCCCTGAACCAAATCTCCATATCCTAGGATCGGTGCAAATTGATCATTTCCGAATCGGACCGTACCCAGGAACTTCTCCACGAAGTTAATTAGAAGCTTGAGATTCCCCGTCATGTGCTTCGTGCATCCGGAGTCCATTATGAAGAGAATTATTTGTATCACCTGCAGAAGAGTTAGAACACGATGGAGCATTTGCTAAATTGGATACCACAGTAGTTGTGATAGTAGAATCATTAGTGTCCTTATCAACATTTAAAGGCAAACTAACACTCATTTTCACATTTTCTGTCCTAACTTTAGGCATCCATTTATATCCGGGAGGACATTGATTAGCAAACCACCATTTCCAAGACTTGCTAGCAGACTCATATAATTCCATAATTTTGCTTCTAGGATTCTTAATGGTGGAGTCTGATGCATTACTATTCTTAGTGGGGGTTGCACCAGAATGGTTCACTTTGCGTTTGGGTTTACTAGCTCTAATAGGCATTGCAACTTGCTTCTTAGTTCTAGTATCTACGCCTTTGACTTTATTTATAGCACACATAGAATGATTAGCATTAGCACACTTTCCACATTTGACACAAACAAATTTCACATTCAAAGCATTCAAATCATTCACATCATTCAAATCGTCATTACATGCGATTACAGACTTTTTATTCTTAAAAACGTTCAAATTCCTAGGGTGTTCTTCTACTTCCTGCATCTCCCCTTGATTCTTGTGCTTCCAGACCTTATCATTCACTTGAGTGCGCTTAATCTGAGGCCGGCTAACACTAGTAGTGGAGACTATTCCTGTAGTAGAAGACACACAAATATTAGTGTTTCTAGAAGTCTGAGGCGAGTGAGTATCTTTGTTTGTGGGCTTAGTGGGCATTCTATACATCCCTGGTTTAATCACATTATTGTGCTTAACGCTTGGTGCTACAGGATTCCTTATGGGTTGAGCTTGTGGTAACCTTTCCTTTCCATCCATCTTGGGGGCAAACACAGGTTTTGCAAACGAGGAATTAGATAAAGTAGATGGTTTTCCCAAGATAGAGGATCTATTCTCTTTAGAGGCATTTGGTTGTCTAACAACATTTTTCTTAATGCTAGGTTCCACAATTTTCCCACCCATTTTAGCAATGAGTTTCTGCAACTCTGCTATCGCTCTGTCCCTGTCTTGTAATTGATCTTTCAACCCTTTAATTTCCAAATTCTATTCATTCATTTCTCGAAATGTTTGGGAAAGTTTTTCTTTCAATTTATTATCATGTGGAAAACGACCAACGTCTTTTTGCAAAGCAAGTTCAAGTGAATGACAATGTTTTTGAAGGAAATCAGTTTTGTGTTGAAGTAACTCAAAAGCCTTTTTGTCAACATTTTCTTTACGTTTCGAAAGCTCAATTTCAAGACGTTCACATTCTTTGATCTTATCAAGATATTGGCATGCAACTTCAGAATATTCATCAATATCAGCACAGGATGTAAAATAAGCACACATAACATCTTTAGAAACGCATTCTTGCAAGAGTAAATCATATTCATCTGAGAAATCAGACTTCTCCATTTGAAGATCATCAATGTGTTTCTCAATAGATTCAACATATTTTAAATCATCAAACATTTCAGTCCGAATGAACTCCTCAAGTTGAAGAACAGTTTCTTTAATCAACGTCGTGTTTGGAATTAAGAGTTCTTTGACAAGCAGGGTAATATCTTGAGGAATCGGACGTGTCCATTCAGCATTTTCACGTTTTGCCCAGTCTCGTTCAACAATAGATTTAACATTATCTATGTGATGTTTAAGAATACCTAATGTTTTCCTACTCTTGCTTTTAGATTCATCTAGAGGGAGGTAGTTGATGTATTTGTAAACATTAGATTTCTTAGGGGCAAATGCTTTCTTCCATTGAATTCTCTTTTGTTTGCATTCTAAGAACACTTCCTCACGAGTTTTCTGAGTTTGTTTGTTGAACAGGCCATAAAGACTATTCTCATAAGCATAATTATAAGGTTTCACAAACTCCTTATTAACAAGTGGTTGACTATCAGCATCCCAAAGGGCAGTCTCTTCACTATCGGCACTAACAGGCATGCAATCAAGATCTGTCCTTTCAGTCTCATCAAGATAGAGACACGGGTTCGCAGCTTGAGCTTTGGCAAGGTACTCATGACTTGCAAAGCTAGCTTGACCCTTAAACATCGATGGAGGTGCTAGCATTCTTACGGATTGAATAGAATCATGCGTTTTATAAACAACGTTCTTCAAAAAGTCGACTTGTGCTTCTAGTTTTGTAACTTTTTCGGTTTCTTTATCATATCTACTTTTGAAGTCTTGTTTTAACGCATCTACCTCTTGTTTCTTATCCTCTAGAATTTTAGCAGAATCAGTAGTGGTCATAGAGAGATTTTGTTCAAGTTCATTAACTTTGGTATTGGCAAGGTACGTTTTTTGACGTTCATCCATTAAGAAAACATTATATTGACGCTTCTCTTTAGCTAATAACTCAAGAGTTGTATTATATTTGTTTTCAAAATCGTCCTTTTGGTTTTTTAACGCACTTCCCTTGTACCCCTCAAGCTCTTTGGTTTTCTGAAGGAGTTCATCTCTATAGCTTTCATCATCTCAGTAGATTTGATAAGAGCAGCTTTGCATTCTTCAAAGCTTTGAGTGAGCGTAGCGTTTGCCTTCTTTAATTGCTTTTGACTCTTTTTATTTTCAGTGACATCTTTTTGTAAAGTAGCAATTAAATTAGCAAGCGCAATACGTTCCTCTTCATCATATTCATTTGCATGTTGATCATCCTCAGACTCATTATTGCACATGTCTGATGAATCGGGTGTGGTATTGCTATCAACCGTTTCCATCATACACGTGTCATTAATGGCATTGGGTAGATCACTATGCTCATGAATATCACCAAACACATTATATTCATCAGTAGTGTGTACCTTATCGATTGGCTCAGTGTCAAAGATAGGGCCATTGTCATCTTCAGTGACTTTGAGAACTTCTTCAACCTTTGCCATGTACGAGTAATGTGCATCAAGCTCTTGATCAGAATCTTCATCATCAGTATCATCAAGCATGGCTCCTTCCTCAGCTGACAATTTAACCCCTGCTTCCATCTTTTTGCATAGCAACATTCATCATCAGTATCATCAAGCATGGCTCCTTCCTCAGCTGACAATTTAACCCCTGCTTCCATCTTTTTGCATAGCAACATCTTTTCCTTATGATAGCTGGAGTCTCTAACCCTTTTCGGCTTCCTGCATTCCTTTGCCATATGCCCAAAACCTTGGCAATTAAAACATTGAATCCCACTCTGCTGAACCACTTGACTTCCAACCGTTTCCCTATTCCCAGTAGCAGCAACAATCCTCTGAGTATCATACTTTGCAGTTTGTCGATCATATCTTGCAGAACCCTCAACATGCGTTGGATTATGTCGATCATACCTAGAAGGACTTTCACCACGTCGACGTGTGTCATACCTTAGAGGACTCTCAACATATCGGTTCTTTGTGTTAGATGATGTGCGAAGATTGTTGTTGGTGGGTTTGTAGATTTTCTTGTAAGTCTTCATTATGTAAGCAATTTGTTGTTTCATCTCTCGGTTCTTTTGAGCTTGGTCTTCATCACTATCTTCTTCAGATAAGGACTCAGATGGTGGTGATGGTGCTCTTGGCGCTTTACCTCGAGATTTTGTTGAAGATGAAGACTTAGATGATGTGGAATATCGTGGTGAAGAGGATGTATTGGAGTATGGCTTAGGAGCACGAGAGTGAGGATCTTGAACATGTTGAGTGGTAGTCAGTAAAGCAAGTGGATTAGCCGTCTTGGCAACACGTTCAACTCGAATCTCATTTGCTTCATTCTGAAATTGCTTTAAGATGTCAAAGAGTCGATGATATGAGACCTCGTCTAACTTTTCTTGTTGTTTCACTAAAGTGACGAACCGTGTCCACTCGGGTTGAAGTTGTTGAAGAAATTGAACATTGACTTGCATGGTGGAGACTTGCAGGTTATTTCTTGTCATGTCATTCATCATCTTATAAAACCTGGAGTAGTAAGAGTCAACTGATTCTCCATCCCTTGAAGTAAACTTGCCAAAATTCCAGAACAAGTTTGTTTTGACATCTTGTTTGTTGAGTGATTCTCCTTGTTGCAAGCGTTCACTAGCAGTCCACATTTCATGTGCTGTCGGGCATGCATCAACCGTGGAGTAAATATCATCTCCAATCCCACTTAAAACCATATAGATGGCTTCCTTCTCCGCATCATGCCAAGCACAATTTTCAGGTGTGAGATCGGCTCTTGTTTCATCACGTTCACTTGCAGGTATTGGATCAGTAGTATATGTGGCTGCTCTTGGAGGAACTGAGATCTTCTTAAATATATATGGTCCATGAGTAATACATTTCCTCAAGGCATCACCATTAGGTCTTGTATCAAGATATCGTATGAAACGTGATTGCCATTGAGCATACCGTCCAGATACAAGCATTGGTGGTCTCTCTTTGTTACCTGCCACCATTATGTTGTTGTTCGTCACACGATATTCGGCAGTTGAATCCATCTCAATATTCTCTGAAATGATGAAGTGAATATGGATCTTAAGTAGATTTGTTGTGATTGTTGTTGTGGTTTAAATTCCGAAAATTGCAATTTTTCTCCAGGCCGACAATAAATTCTCTAGTCCGACAAAACGGTAGACCAAAAAATTTTGTATCGCCAAATTTTGAAATTGAGCTAGAAATGTCCTAAAACTAGTATGGAAAAAATTTGAATTTACTTGACGGAAAAATTTTAACTTTTTTTTTTTTTTTTTTTTTGATCTTCGTGGAAACGATATTCCGAAACTAGTCTAGATGGTGGCAAAGTCTAAAATATACTCAAACAAAAATTAGCAAAAACATGTCATCGGAATCACTTCGTCGGAATGTCTGATCGGAATGTATGATCGGAATGTCTGATCGGAATGTATGATCGGGATGTATGATCGGAATGTATAATCGGAATGTATAACCGGAATGACTAATCGGAATGACTAATCGGAATCCTTCGTCGGAATGTCTAATCGGAATGATCGAAGTCCAATCGGAAAATTCAAGTCCAATCGGAATGTTCAAAGTCCAATCGGAATGTTCAAAGTCCAATCGGAATGTTCGAAGTCCAATCGGAATGTTGATCGGAAAAGCTGGTCGGAATGTTAAAACCCTTTTCCGATTGGAGTAATCGGAATCACAATCCCTTTTCCGATTGCACTGATCGGAATATATAGTGTTGTACGAGATTTTGGGGTAAAAAATGAATTTTTCGACAAGAAATCCGCGATTTTAACCAACCAAATACGACCAAATCCCTACCACAGCTATGTAGAAGATTTGTATCAAGATTTAGAGCATAGAAACACAAAAAGAATCTTGAATTCGAGATGATTATAAGAGAAAATCACACGAACCAAGTAAAATCAACAACGAATCACAAAACTACCCCATGGCGATTGATACCAAATGTTGTCCCATATATTTGTGATGATTAAGCAATGAATAAAGAAAGAAAATAGATGAAGAAGAGATGAATTCCTAGAGAGAGAAAGTAGTGAGAGAAAGTAGAGAGGAGATGATTAACTTGGTGAGATTAGATTAAGAAAAGAGATTTGTTACAAATGACCATCCACCCTCCTAACATGCTAGGAGGGTAGTATATATAGTCCACCCACATGCGGGCTTTAATGGACTATATATTGGGCCGGGCTTGTCTTTTGGACTTTAATTAGTTTAAATCCAAGCCCGTGAACCACGACTAAATAACTACTTATTACAACGTTCTAATATATATTATAATAGAAACCTATGACCGAACATTCTTGTTTGACTCAATATTTTGAGGCTAACAGTTTTCTCATGGATAGGCCGGCTGCCCAACTTTTGGCTACAGTTTAGCTGCATTTGGCCTTTTGTCTATTATGCATGTCAAGGTATGTAAACAATTTGGTTGTTGAATTAATTGCAGTGATGTATATAACTTTACTGAAAACTGTATGTTTTAACTAACTTTCACCAAGGGGGAGATAGCTTCTTCCTTTCATTGTTTGGTGACAACGTATATTATAGAACTACATAATAATGCTCAGACTAGTTTTCTGGTGGACATAATGCTCGTACTAGTTTTCTGGGACATAATGCTCGGATTAGTTTCAACTTTCAAGCACTCTTATGCTTAAACATAAAGTAAAAGATAAGCCGCGTCAACTAGTTTTCTGGTGGACATAATTCTCGGACTCGTGCCTTTTGGGTGTTGATGATAGCCGCATTCACGAGATTCATTCCGCGTGTGTCGATTTGTAGCACCTTTGAGATTGATATAAACTAATTCTCACATTCGTCTCTCGCTCGATAACCTCCATTTTGCGAGGTGGTCTAACTCGTATTGTTGTTTGATGATATCTTGATACATCGTTGTGTTAGAATCGGAACTAGCAGTCGAGTTAGAGGAACATTGACTCTTAGAAATTCGATACAAACCAAGAGGTCGAGGCAACACATCGTCTCCAAAATGCTCCGGTTCCTCGTCGGTCACCCGAAGACGATTTCTTCTCGCCATTGTTGGGACTTTTCGACTTGTGCTTGTTTTTAAAAAATTTCAAGCAGCTTAGACTCTGTACCCATGTGTAAATAATATTTCCACCATTGTCATCTACTCCGTATATTAGAGGATATGTATGTCATTAGTTGTTGGTCAGTAATTATGAATGATTGATTGTAATTGATTAGTTGTTTAGTTGTAATCGTTATCTTGGGGTTAACCTTACTCATTGTATCCTATATATATGTACCTATATCCGTTGATAATGGACAAGAAAACATATTATCATATCTTTCATGACACTACCAAAAAAATTTCGTCACTTTTCAATCTTTCAAACCAATCCATCACTTTTCAATTCTCCTATCATTCTATTAGAAATCATCCAAAGAAAAAAAATAAAAAAAATAATAAAAAAATAATAAAAAAAAATTGTTCACCAATTGTTTACTTGAAAAGATCGTTCTAAATAATCACATCTGGCGGCTCACTTCATCCAATTAACTAGTACATTTTTGAAGTTTTTTGTTTATCTTCAAGTATCATCCGTTCCTCCACATCATTAGTTGTCAATTAATGCTTTTTAAGTGTATATTTTTTGCTCTTCCGTAAAGGATCAACTAAGCAAAAAGTATAGTCAGTTTTCACTCCGGAAACCGCCACTCCGTTGCGAGTCATCTCGGGATAGATCTACGTAACTTTCATTCCTGTTTAAAAAAATTATTATTATGGCATCCTATGATCAGTAGTGGTATATGGATACTGGAGCACCTTCTCACCTTTCATCACATACCGGTAACCTTCAAACATCTTTTCTTAATCGTAATTTTCATTTAGTTATTGTTGGAAATGGATCATCTATACCTGTCACCCATTTTGGCCATGTACAAATCCCTAACCCATATCGACCCCTCCACCTTAGAAATGTTCTTGTCACACCCAGTATAATTAAAAACCTTGTTTCGGTACGTAAATTCACTACCGATAATAAATTATCCATTGATTTTGATCCCTATGGTTTCACTGTACGAGATTATCACACCCGTCAAACCCTTCTTCGTTGTGACAACACGGGTGATCTATACCCTTTACAGGTTGCTGCCTCAGCCTTTACCCTACTTACTAACAACCATTCGCTTTGGCATCAACGTCTTGGTCGCCCCGGTGACTCTGTTATTCAAACCTTGTCAGCTCGTGGTCTTGTGTCTTATAATAAACCAAACACTCAACACCTGTGTCGTGCGTGCCAGTTAGGGAAGCAAACAAAACTTTCCTTTCAACGATCTACCTCCATCGTCACATCTTCTTTTGACATTATTCACTCTGACGTTTGGACATCTTCAGTCTCTAGCATGAGTGGATACAAATATTATGTCATTTTCTTAGATCATTATTCACATTTTTTATGGGTCTACCCACTGCACAGAAAATTGAATGCCCATTCAAAACTCTTCCACTTTCGTGCATTTGTAAAAATCCAATTCAACCGTGAAATAAAAGCTTTCCAATGTGATCATGGTGGAGAATTTGACAACAACTCTCTCCATGAACTATTCGCCACTAATGGCATTCAATTTCGTTTCTCATGCCCACGTACATCTCAACAAAATGGAAAATCTGAGCGCATGATTCCTACTATCAATAACGTTGTACGTTCACTTCTCTTTCAAGCCCGCCTCCCCCCGAGTATTGGGTCGAAGCACTACTCACTGCCGCTTACTTATGTAATATCCTCCCCTCCACTTCTATCTAAAATGGAGTTCCTTACACGAAATTATTTAATAAACCAACCTCTTACACTCACCTTCGCACGTTTGTATGCCTTTGTTACCCTTAAGCCTTTCCACCACACAAACTTGCCCCTCGCACCACACCATCTATCTTTCTCGGGTACCGTTACAATCACCGCGGGTATCGGTGCCTTATCCTAAACACAAACAAAATCATCATTTCTCGTCATGTCACTTTTGATGAATCTGTCTTTCCCTTCGGCTCCATGACCCCAACTCAAACCCCCTCATATCAGTTCTTAGACGATAATCTCGACACCTCCCTTATTGCTCTTCGCCTACTTACTTACCACACCCACCCCACCCCAACACGCATTACCACAAGCCACATAACAAACAACACCAATATCAACACCTCCAACTCTTACAACACCATCACCACAAACAACACATGCACCACCAAATACATTGCTACCACCAAACACCCTACCAGCTACCCAACCACCACCACCACCACCACCGCCACCACCACTTACCTCGCAACATCCTATGGTCATATGTTCTAAATTCGGAACTGTGAAAGCTAACCCAAAATACAACTTCCATGTTACCACCTCCTCTCCTATCCCCAAGTCTTCGTTACATGCCCTACGAGACACTAACTAGAAACATGATATATGTGCCGAATATAAAGCTCTTATCGATAATGCTACTTGGGTTCTTGTTCCTCGCCCACAAAATGTCAACATTGTCCGCTCCATGTGGTTATACAAACACAAATATAATGCTGAGGGATCCATAAGTCGGTACAAAGCCCGACTAGTTGCAAATGATCGTAGTCAACAACAAGGCATCGACTGCGATGAGACATTTAGCCCTGTCGTCAAACCTGCTACCATACGCACTGTTCTTAGTCTTTCAGTTTCACGACAATGGCCAATCCATCAGTTAGACGTGAAGAACACATTTCTTCATGGTCATCTTACAAAGACAGTTTACATGCACCAACCAACCGGATTTACTGATTTAGCTCCTCCTGCTTATGTTTGTCTTTTGAAAAAGTCCATTTATGGCCTTAAGCAGGCCCCAAAAGCTTGGTTTCAACGATTTGCTAGCTATGCCATTCGAGACAGTTTCCATCACAGCAGAGCGGACTCATCTCTTTTCATCTTTCACAAGGGGTAAGACACAGCTTACTTACTACTTTATGTGGATGATATCATTCTTACAGCTTCTTCTACTTCATTCATGAAACATATTATCTCTTCACTACACGGGGAATTTGCCATGACAGATCTTGGCCCGCTCAATTATTTTCTCGGTATATCTGCCACCCGTACCACCTCTGGCATTTTCTTATCTCAAAAGAAATATGATACCGAGATTCTTGAGTGAGCACATATGCTCAAGTGTAACCCTTGCAGGACTCCAGTTGACACCGAAAAGAAACTTGGACATGAAGGATCACCAGTCACTGATCTGACTTTATATCGCAGCATTGCCGGATGACTTCAGTATCTCACCTTTACCCGACCCGATTTGTCATATGCAGATCAACAATTATGTCTTTACATGCATGATCCCCTAGAGCCTCACCTTAATGCTATGAAGCGTGTTCTTTGTTATGTTCGAGGAACCACCGATCTTGGATTACTACTATTTCGGTCTACTACATCACAACTTATTGCTTACTCTGATGCCGACTGGGCAGGTTGTCCGGCTACACGCCGGTCTACATCTGGATACTGTGTTTTTCTCGGCGACAACCTCCTGACATGGTCTTCCAAACTTCAGTACACGTTGTCTTGATCTAGTGCCGGGGCTGAGTACCGCGGGGTTGCGAATGTTGTAGCTGAGACATCTTGGATTCGCAACCTCCTTCGTGAGCTTCATACCCCACTTTCTACAGCAACATTGGTCTACTGTGATAACGTGAGTGTCGTATACATGTCCGCAAACCTGAGGCAACATCAACGCACCAAACATATAGAGATTGACATTCATTTTGTTCGAGACAAAGTAGCAGCAGGTCATGTTCGGGTCCTTCATGCCCCTTCTCGATTTCAGTACGAATATATCTTCACAAAAGGTCTCCCATACCCCTTGTTTGCTGATTTCAGATCCAGTTTAAGCGTCCGCAAATCTCCCGCTCCAACTGCGAGGGCGTATTAGAGGATATTTATGTCATTAGTTGTCAATTAGTAATTATGAATGATTGATTGTAATTGATTAGTTGTCTAGCTGTAATCCTTATCTTGGGGTTAACCTTACTCATTGTATCCTATATATATGTACCTACATCTGTTGATAATGGACAAGAAAACATATTATCATATCTTTCAATCCAATCTTTATCGTTCTTCCCGCTATTGCAAGCGTTTCTCCCACTAATTGATTAAACTTTTGAACACTTGGATTCAATGGAATCCACTTTCCCGTCAACATGTTTTTGGTACGCTCAATGTAGCCGTGTCTTGTGGCTTCGGCATTGTATACATCGAGAATTTTTTTACCAAAACGTATAATTGTTTTTTTATCACAACTGGTTTTTAGATCCTCTGAAATTTGAGTAAAACTTTCCACCAAAATTAACTCCTCCTCGGCTCCACAAATTTCGAGCTCTTTTCGTTTCGACTTTGGTTTTCTTTTCTTTGGCTTCGCCTTGTAACGGGTGTCGCCACAGGGTTTTTTCTAAGTCGGTGTGACACCCCGGGTAGGGTCATAATATGCGGAAATATCAACGGAGATGTCACAAGGGTGGATCGATAGCATATAGTGCATAGAGCATAAGATAAGGAGTTATTCAAATCAGATTACACGTTTGATAAAAAAATAAATAAAAATTGTCTTAAACATGATAAAAGGTGATTGTTTATGTTTCCCAAATAGAACCCCTGACGAGTCCTACGATGCAGATTACTAAGATGCTGGAGACCATGCACACATCACGTACTAACTTCATTTTCCTGTGAAAATCATGCTAGAGGGTCAACATAAAGTTTGTGAATTTACAGGTTTATCATTTATTAGTTTGGACATATAATAATTATAGAAGTAACAATGCACAAAGCATTCTTACCAAAATTTAGATTACATTTGTTTATGAAAGTCCATAATCAATGCTAGAAACCCTAAACTTAACTAATCAAAACAAGGTATTACTTTTCAAACGTAATATTATTATTGTATAATAAAGAATTACAAGTGTTATGGATAACACCGTTTGATGACAATGTGTTGTGCACACTTTGAATAACTATAAACCCTAACTTATGAATACAGTCGCAGCTGTTTGATTCTATAAGTTCTAAGCAATAATGTTATGAATATACTCAAAGTGTTAAACATTAATGCATGGATACACATCCTATTTATAGTGATACGAGGTTGACCTAAATAGTACTTGATTGTGACTACACAAGACTTTCACTTTTCAGACATCAGTCACATGATGCTCTTCTATTCTTGGTAGTCTGCCATTATGCTTTAAGGAAACAGTTGTCGAAACAGTTTCCTTTTTCTTCATAGTCCCGAACACACAAATGGCATGTCCAAAGTGTGCTGAGTGTTAACAGGGTATTGCCACCCCTGTTAACCCTCAACCCTTCAGAGTCCCTGATACATCTTGGCTGTTATCCTTCACAGCCATTGAGTATGTCTTCAAGTAATCTTTGACTTCCTTGACAATGTCTCTGACATGGACTCTTTTGAGGTTGCTCACAGAGACTTGGATCTCTGTAAGTCTTGCGATAATTGCCTGCCTCCTGGGCACAGGCAAAGGACTATCTAACAGCTTAATTATGTTTAAATCTATGATCAGGGAATCTAACAAGTTTAGATTCCCAACAATCTCCCCCTATTTAAACATAAATATTGCTAGATCTATCTAAGTTAAGGTAAGTGAGATAACAACTTCTTCTTACTCATAACAGATCTAAACAAACATACCTCATGATTTTATTAATACTTAAAGGAAATTACAAGTACTTACAAAAGTGAAATAAAATGTGAAGGTAAAATTGGGCTGTGAATTTCTTCAATAGTCATCATTTTTAATCTTTTCTTCAGCTTCAGCTAAGTCTAATCTGTTATCCAACTCTTCCTGCAAAGGTTTTGCAAACCTTTTGGAATACTCTGTGTTGATCTTGAGTGCCTTCTTGTGACAAAGCAGCTGAATTGTTGATGCTAAGCACAACTCATCTTCTCTTTGAAATGCATACCAGCAAGCTCTGTTCATGAATGTCATTCCTCTTTCAGGCTTTGTGTATGTCTGACCATCAACAGGGCCAATTATACCATTTGGTAGGATCAAATCCCTGTGCATACCATCCACTTGAACATCATCTGCGACAAAAGTTTCCTTAACAAGTTGAGAAACGCTTCTTCTTTTGTTACCAGTCTTTGGGGGTTCTTGTTCAAAAAGCTGTGGTGGGGGATCTATCTTGAGTTTGGCAGCCGTTTCTTTGATCCAGGTAAACTTGGCCTTAAGAGTCTTAAGCAGAAGAAAATTAGCCTGTCCAGTTCTTTTGGAAGCTAAGGCTTCAAGTTCAAACCATTCAGATAACCCAAGTGTCTTTAGCCTGAAGTTGTCAAACACATTCATGTTTCCCTGTTGGTTATCTCTCCACAAGATCATCTGTGGGGAGTTTGTGGATTTGTGAATGGTATATTTGAACTTGGTTATCTTGCCAGGTGCATACCTGTTGTTAACGCAGGCATCATAATCAGCTTTGACTTTTCTTAGTGCCTCAGCACGTTTAACTTCCATTTCCTTCAACCTTTGTTTTTGCTTTTCTCTTTCAGGTGGAGTCATCTTCCTTAGAGTAGCTTCATTCAATTCTTTGGCTGTCTTGAGTTCATTTAATCTCTTGAATTCCTCAGCCTGTTTCTCTATTTCTTCAAGAGTTAAAGGAATCTCACTGGAAGGTGTAAAGGTTGAAAATTGGGAAAGGTCTGTGGTGGATCCTTCTGTCTCTAGCATCGCAGCTATCTTCTTTAGTTTGGTGTCTGTGTCAACCAAAACTATCTCCTTTCCTTTCTTCGAGACAGAGGACTCCACACTCATGTTTTTCAAAACTTCAGCTCTTCTGATAAATGTTGTTTGAGCCTGAGTTTGTATTGCTTTGGGAAGGGAGCTAACAGTGAACTTTAGCTTCTTGGCAGCTGGTTCACCATCATCCCCAGACTCGCTGGTGTTAACCAAAGTCAGGGACTTCGATGAATCAGTTCCATCTTGATTCTGTTTCTCCCCCTGAGTGTTATCCTCATCATCAGATATGTTAATAGGTGTGATGACTTGTAGGGGGACAAGGAAAATGGTGTTGTCAGCTGATGATGAGCCTTGTTTAGCAGATTTAAGGTTAAGTGTTGTTTCCTTCTCCCCCTCACGTTCATCCTTTTTACGCAGACGTTTGGATGAAGGTGTTTGAAAATGCCTTGCAATCTGTTCAACAGAGGCAGCCATAGCACGTTGCCTTTTCCGTGAAGCCCTGGTAATCTTCAGCAAAAGGTTGCTGTTTCCATTAGTATTGGCCTGAACTCGATTAACAATGAAGTTTGCATGATGGTATTGCCTGTTGCGAATAGCTTCAAATTGTCTATGCATAGTTAGCTCATGTTCATGGAATAAGGCAGGGACCTCTGAGTCAATTACATCCTTCATTCTTGTGGATAGGTGACTAAGTCCTTGTGCTACACCTTTTCGTGCACCATCCTTGATGGGTTTAGTAACCGCCTCAGCAACAGACTTTTGTATGATCCCTGGAAATGTGACAGTGAAGTTATGCATTTCAGACTTGATCACATCCAGCTTCCTTGATAAGCGTTCAATGTCAGATTGATGATGAACTGGCTGAAGATTATGTATGTTGAGGCTTTGTTGAGCATAATCATCCCCCCTTGGTAAAAGATCAAAGTTGGTTTGGGTAGGATGATCAAACATTAGAAACTTAGCTGTTGGATCATAGGTTGGGCGTTGGAAGACCGTTGTTGTGGAGGTAGCAGAGTTTGGAGTAACAACAGCGTCGTTGGGAGGAGGAGTATTATTTCCAGCTGGGGTGGACACAGCTATTTCCTTGGGAGGAGAGACAGATTGTTGATCTTCCTCATCTTCTTCATCCTCTTCCTCAAACATCCCCTCAGGAATTTCATCTTCAGGCATTGACTCAAGATCAGAGACATCATCCACTAATGACAGCATTTCTTCTTCAATATTCAACAGAGGCTCATTGTCATTAGGTAGGTCTTGAATAATTGTATCAGCCTCTTTCTCCTGTTGTACCTGGGATTCAGTGACTGGCTGTACAATTTCAGCCTGCAAATTGTTATAATTAGTAACAGGGAAAAAAGTAAGGGGAATGGTCGCCATTTCGCTGTCCCAGAGAGGCTGAGGGTGATTACTCAGCCACTCCAAAGGATAAATCCTTGGGATTCTTTTAAGTGTGAAAAATATATGGTTAATGATCGCCATTCGCTGCCCCTAGGAAAGATGAGTGTGATTATTAAGCCCCCCAAAAGGTTAAAACCTTTGGGACTCTTTTGATTGTGAAACATATGTTGTTTATAGATCGCCATTCGCTGCCCCTAGGAAGGCTGAGGGTGATCATTCAGCCCCCCAAAAGGTTAAGAAACCTTCGGGACACTTTTAAGAGTGAAACATATGTGGGTTAAGGTCGCCTGTTACGCTGCCCCTAGGAAAGCTGAGGGTGATGATTCAGCTCCCCCTAAAAAGGATAAATCCTTTGGGATTCTTTTAAGGTGAAAAAGTAAAGGGTTAAGATCGTCTTATTACGCTGTCCCTAGAAGAGCTGAGGATGATGATTCAGCTCCCCTAAAAGTAAAACTTTTGGGATTCTTTTTCTGAGGGAACCAAGAGGCTGTGTGAAGTACAACTGATCAAGGTTGAGACATATGTGTATCCAGGTTGTTGTTAGCCTGAATACTGTCTAGAGGGTGCAGGGTCATCGGGGTGCTTTATAAACACAAATGAATCATTCCCTGGTGCAAAGACAGGGTGTACAGAAGTCTTAAAGAATTCTAAGTGCATAGACAGACTTCTATGGGTCGAGGATTACCCTAACTTCACCACTCTCTCCTACAGACAATTAAGAGTGGCTGCTTGTGAACCTCTAAAAATGTACACTGATTACCTGTGAGATATCAGCTGGATTAGGCTGGTTTCCTGTTGTCTCAACTGACTTTGAGACACTAGACCCCTGTTGGTGGTCAGCAGAAGTATCTGATTCCACATGAGTATCTGGAACAGAGGAGGTGTCTTGGTTCACAGTCTTCTTTCCCTTGGCCTTAGCAACAGATTTGGTGTGGGAAGAAGATGGGATTTTCTTCTTCTTAGGTTGTTGGCCAGAAGAAGCCTTGGACGTCGTAGTGTGTTGCCCAGAGGTCAAAGACTTAGACTTGCCAGACACACTAGAGGTAATCACCTTCTCAGAGGAAGGGAGCAAGGACTTCTCAGCAGTTGGTAGTTTGTTGGCAACATTCATCATATGAGAGGTGACAGGGACATCTTCAGCTCCTATTTCTTTGTAGATGGCACCTGTGATGCGGTAGGGCTTCAGAGCAGTTAACGTAGAGTTATGGTAGTTGTCTCCCAACAGGCTTTTAAAGATCAGCGACAAGAAGCGAACATAGCAGATATTCTTTTCCCTGACTTGATTCCTTCCCTTCAGTTGTTCAACAAGGTTGGAGAAGAGAATGCTTCCAACATCAACATCAGCTCCCCAGATCATCCCATAAGCTATAGATTAATGGTTAAAGGACATATGATCTTGGGATCCCTGCATTCCTCCCAGGGATTTAACAATGTGGGTGAAGAGGACACGCCACATGGGTGTAAAGTACTTAATCTTCAGAGGAGATTTCGAGAGGACCTCAGCGGGTGTAAGAGCAGGGTTTACATCATGGAAGGGTTTGAGTGTGGCCAGGGCATCCTTAACAGCCTTTTTATCAACCACCTTAAGGCATTCATCACCATGTTTCAATCCAGCCACACTCGAGAAATCTTTAAGGGAGAAAGCAAATGGGTGTTCATTGCATGAAAGGCTAAAGGTTATTGTATCATCTACTACTTCAGCAGAGTACCAGAATTCCCTAAGGTATTCTTGGTAGAAGGTGGATGGGGATTTGGTGAAGGCTTCACTTAAATCACAGTTTTGCATGAAGTTTACCAGATCTGAGTAGGTGTCATTTGGAGCCTTGATCCATCCAATGGAGTTGTTTGAGGCGAGGATGCTTTCGTTGATCTCGAAGTTAACGTTTGCTGCCTTGGGGACGGAAAAAGCCATGGATTCAAGGTCGAAGGTGAAAGAAAATGGAGGATGGTTTAAGAGAGAGAAGAACTTAGAGAGAGAAATAGATTTGTGAAATGAGAATAGTGGTGGGTGAGGAGAGATGAGAGACAATATATATATTCAAAATAAGTAAACAGTTATTCAACCGCATTTAATGTAAAGTGAGAAAATGACTGCTCATGTGGGTCCCTTGACCTTTCAAAACTTATTTGTCTTCTCGTTATTCGAAAAATAAATGATTAAATATTTGAGAATATTTTTTGCATTTACTTGGAAAGTAACTACCTAGTTTCATGTGAAAAACATTTAATATAGAATCAATCATTTAATGAACACATTTAATATCAAGCCACAGGCTTTGAGATATTGAGCATCCCTAGCTCAGCAACTAGCCTGTTGAACGAAGGTTCAGCCAAAGGCTTTGTGAAAATATCAGCTAGTTGCAGCTCTGTGGGAACAAAGTGCAGCTCAATATCTCCCTTCATTATATGATCCCTGATAAAATGATACCTGATATCAATGTGTTTGGTACGAGAGTGAAGAACAGGGTTGTTGGAGATGGCAATGGCGCTGGTGTTGTCACAAAAGATTGGCACTTTGTCATATAAAATTTCATAGTCAGCCAATTGACTTTTCATCCAGAGCACCTGAGCACAACAGCTGGCTGCATCGACATATCCTGCTTCAGCTGAAGACATAGCCATAGAGTTTTGCTTCTTAGCCCTCCATCCAACCAATTTTCCTCCTAGGATTTGACAACTGCCTGAAGTGCTTTTCCTGTCAATACAGCATCCAGCATAGTCTGAATCTGAATAGGCCTTGAGATCAAAGCCTGATTCCTTGGGATACCGTAGACCTAGGGAAGGTGTTCCTTTGAGATACCTGAAAATTTTCTTAACAGCCACTAGATGGGATTCTTTTGGGTTAGCTTGGTACCTTGCACAGAGACATGTGGAGAATTGGATATCAGGACGACTAGTTGTCAGATACATGAGTGACCCAAAATGCCTCTATATAAAGTCTCCTTAACAGAGACCCCTGACTTATCAGGGCCCAAGTTGTTGGGTGGAAGCATGGGGCATTTCACTGATGCACAATCAGCTAAGTCATATTTTTTAAGTAAATCCTTAACATACTTTTCTTGACAAATTGAAATTCCCTTAGGACATTGTTTAATCTGAAAACCCAAAAAGTAAGTTAATTCACCCATCATACTCATCTCATATTTCTTGGTCATTGATTTAGCAAAACGTTTACTAAGATTGACATTTGTTGACCCAAAGATGATATCATCCACATAAATCTGCACAATGATGAAATCACTCTTATCCTTGAAGGTAAAGAGTGTTTTATCAATAGAACCCCTGACAAATTTATTTTCAGTTAAGAAATTAGAAAGAGTTTCATACCATGCTCTTGGAGCTTTTTTCAGCCCGTACATGGCTTTGTGTAGTCTGTACACATGGTTGGGAAACTCGCTGTTCTCAAATCCTTCAGGTTGTTCAACATACACTTCCTCAGCCAAATCACCATTGAGGAATGCACTCTTTACATCCATCTGATATACAGTGAAGTTCATATAGGCAGTATAAGCCAGGAAGATTCTGATGGCTTCAAGTCTTGCAACTAGAGCAAATGTTTCATCATAATCAATTCCTTCAATCTGAGTATACCCCTGTTCCACCAGCCTGGCCTTGTTTCTGATGATGTTCCCAATTTCATCCATCTTATTTCTATAGATCCATCTAGTGCCTGTGATATTATTTCCCGGTGGAGCTGGCACTAGTGTCCATACTTTGTTCCTTTTGAACTGATTGATTTCTTCTTGCATAGCAGCTACCCACCCTTCTTCTACCAGAGCCTCAACTACTCTCTTAGGTTCAATTTGTGAGAGAAATTCAGCAAAGAGACATTCATTGGCTGAGGCAGAATCTGAGTCATGAATTCGCTGTCTAGTAGTAACCCCTGCATTAGGTTCCCCAATAATGTTGACAAGAAGAATGTGTTGATCTCTTGACCACTTATTTTGAGGAGCTGGGGACTCAAGGACATGAACACTTGTGGGCACAGCTGGTACAATTTGAGTTTCATCCTGCTGACTAGGAGGGATTTCTTCAAAGACTACTTCAGTGTCAGAGTCTTCTTCAGCCATATCAAGAGGTACAACTTCATTAACAACAGGAGATTCTTCAGGGATTTGAAGAATTGGTGAGTCATCAATAGTAGTAGAAGAAGAAGGACTACCAGAGGTTTGTGGTTCTTCTTCATCAAGTTCCTGAGAGGTAGGAACTTCTATGTTGTGAGTAGACAGAGGGTTAAAGGCAGGAACATAAGGAGTGAGAGTGTTGGAGTGATGATGGTGATGACTGGTAGGTCTTGGTTCTGAGAACTCATCACTTGGGAAAGACACATTTTCATTAAAATCAATTTCATCACCCTTTGTTCCTGTTCTCTGTATGACTTCATCATCTTCATTGAATCTGACATGAAAGGTTTCTTCTACTTCTTGTCTTCTAATGTTAAATACTCTGAAGGCTTTGGCTGTTGGAGAGTATCCCAAGAAGAAACCATCATCAGCTTTTTCATCAAACTTTCCAAGTTTATCCCTGTAGTTGTAAATGAACACAGGGCGTCCAAACACATGAAAATAGCTGACATCTGGAGATCTTTTTCTGAAAACTTCATAGGAAGTTTTACCATGTCTTTTGACAATGATTGATCTGTTTTGTGTGTAGCAGGCAGTGTGAACAGCTTCTCCCCAAAATTGCTTTGGTAAGGCTGCACCATTCAACATAGTTCTGGCTGCTTCAATCAAAGTCCTGTTTCTTCTTTCAGCCACACCATTTTGTTCAGGGGTGTCAGCTGAAGAGAAGTTCTATGAAATCCCTTTTTCATCAAAAAAAGATTCAAGTTGATGATTCTTGAATTCAGTACCATTATCACTTCTTAGAGCTTTGACTCTAACATCATTCATATTTTCAACATGTCTGATAAAGGACATGATGGTATCGGCTGCATTACTTTTCCTTCCGAGGAAGAACACCCATGTGTATCTTGAAAATTCATCAACTATGACCAAGGTGTATTTGTTGTGATTAATGGTCTGAGGTTTGACAGGCCCAAACAAATCCATGTGAAGGAGATGTAAGCACTTGTCAATAGAGAATGATTGCCTAGTCTTGAATGAAGACCTGTGATGCTTTCCTTTGACACAGGCATAACAAGTCTTGTCTTTAGAAAACATCACTGAAGGTAGACCAGCAACCGGGTTTTGTGTGGCTATCTTGTTGATGTTCTTGAAGTTGAGATGAGACAGTCTTTTGTGCCACAGCCAATTGACACTTTCAGAGGCTTTAGCAAGAAAACAATTTGAGCTGTCTTCAGAGCAAACAGCCATGTTGATGACATAAACATCTCTCCTTCTAGGTGCAATAAGCACAACATCATTGTTTTTGTTGAATATGGTTCCCTGAGTCTTAGTAAACAAAACCTTATAGTCAGCATCACACAATTGACTGATGCTAATAAGATTGTGTTTAAGACCATTCACATATGCAACCCTGGTAAACGTAATCCCATTGCAGTTCACTGAGCCATATCCTTCTGTGCCACCTGAAGAGTTATCTCCAAACACCACTTTAGGACCTGGTTAGTTCCTATGGTGAACACACTTTCCAGTGGGTTCCCTGAATTGCTGATTAGCAACTCTTGTGTTCCTGTAGAACTTTTGGCGTTGGGAGGGACAATTCACTGTTTCATGGGTAAAACTTCCACAGATATCACACCCAGGGAAGTCACCACACTCGTCTGAGTGATGGTCTGTGAATCCACAGAATTTACAGGGAGGATAAGGTCTGCAGTTTCCCTGTTGTCTTTTGGAACCCTGTGGTCTATCCCTAGAGGGTGTCTGAGCTCTCTTAGCTGCCATATGTCTGTCATGATCTAAGGTCATGTGGTGAGAGTTTTTACATATATTGCAATAAGGTTTGATTAACCTTTCCCCTTTGGGTTCACCTAGGACTGACTTAGGTTCATGAGAAGTAGAGCATTCAGCGGAAGGCTTAATGTGTTGTTTCAAGAGTTCTACTTCTTTCATTAGAGACAACAGGCGTTCTTCAGTGGTAGTGTCAACCTTATTCACAGCTTTAGTAGAGACAGGCTTAAAAGCAATTTGTTTACCAGATTGTTTAGCAGGCACATGAAAAACTTTAGCTGGAGGTTTCTTAATATCTGTTCTAAGTTCACCCTTAGCAGCTCGTGAGGAACTGCTAGGTTCAACTCTAGAGAGTTTGGGCAAAGGTGGTAACTCAGCCACATCTTCAGAGACAGGGTCATTAGTCAAAGTGGTATCTGACATATGAATAGTCTCTGTAGATTTGAAGACAATGTCTTTGGGTTTGGTGAGAATTCTCAACTTATTTTTCTTAGCAGATATATCTCTTTTAATGTCAGCAGGCAGTTCATCATTAAGCAATTGATCTATTGTGAACCTAGCACACAGCCATTTTTCAATAACCTTGTTTAATTCAGAAACTTGATCATTTAAGGCAATGTTTTTCAAGGTTAACCTAGTGACTTCATTTTGCAGGGATATTTTCTCTAAATTAACCCGTCTGAGAGTTTCACATTCAGATTTAGCATTTAGCAGTTCATATTTAACAGAGTGAAACTTATCAAGTAGGTTCTTTCTTTGTTCCTCAACAAAGTGTAAATCAACAATGTTGTAATCAAGGACATGCTTGCGTTCATCACTATCAGACATAGATAAAAGCCTGTGTACCTTTTTCATTGTGATGTCAACCCATTGTCCTGATCTTGCATCACCTTTTCCAACAGTTGGTTCATCCTCAGCTATAGCCATGAAAGCCCTCACTCTTGTAGTATCTTCCTCATCTGAAGTCAGTGGCTCATCATTCCAATCATATGCTTCAGCTACCAACCCTTTCTCAGTCTTTTTATCACCACCCTTCTTTTTAGACAGAGCTTCAAGCTTCAAATTCATCTGTTCTAACTCAGCTTTAAGTGCCTTATACTTGTTTTTGTAATCCTTCTTCTCATTGTCTGATGAATTGGATTGGAGAGATGAGTTGTTGTGTTGTTTAAACTTGTAAGGTTTGGATGAAGATGATGGATAGGAGGGTGAGGATGTCTTGGTGGAAGGACAGTCTTTTTGGAAGTGTCCAAGCTTTCCACAGGCAAAGCAAGTTTCTTTTGACCTGTCAGTTGGTTTACTAGCTGATCCTATTCTCCCTGATCTTTTGAAGAATCTTCTTTGGTTAGCTAGTAAGGCTCTTTCATGAAACTCTGCATTAAGGTCTGTCAAGAACTCTTGGCTGCTGCGGGTGTCTTCTTCAACATCAGAGTCGCTGTCATGAGGATATGGTGCAGAGATCAAGGCTTTGGAAGATGCTCCTTGAACTACAAATCTTTCAGTCTCTGACTTGTAAATAGTATCAATCAGCCCTTCTTCATAATTATACTTTCCATAAAGTTGAGCTAAGGTGTCATTCTTGATTGAGTTATTAGCTCTCTGAGTCTGATTCATACTCAGCCACTTTCTTGGAAGGCTGTTGACAAATGTGGCATTAATCTCAGCTTGACCAATGGTGACATCATTCATTGCTAGGTCATTGATACAAGTGATTTTCTATGGTTCGATTTTACTCTTAGTCCTCTCGAATTGATCTCGGCTCTAAGTGGAATGATTTGTTCTTGGTTAATAAAAAGTGGTTGGTTTGTTTATCTATTTTAAACTAATAACAATTAATTAAGTGTCGAAGAGTAAAATTAAAGACTTGAAAGTTTGAACTAAAAAGGCAAGTTAAAAGTAAATGCTTGAAAACTTAAAGATTATATTAGAGAAAGATAAGTGAACACATAATAAAACCTAACACTTGGAAAACTTTGTGAAAAATAAGAACTAGTAGAAAAGTACTAAAAGAAAGTAATAACGGAACAAAGCAAAACAAGTGAATCGGAATAATGGAAAAATGTCCTTAATCGGAATATATTCCGATCACTGATCGGAATGTGGAAAAATGAGTGAGATCGGAATGTTGCCAAAGAAGCACAATCGGAATGTGTGACAAGAGGCCCAATCGGAATAACATAAATTGTTGCTGATCGGAATAATGGAAACTGCACAATCGGAATGTATAATCAAGAAGCCCAATCGGAATACCTGAATTTGAGGCCAATCGGAATGTGAAAATACTTACCGTCGGAATGCTCTAAACCCTTTTCCGATCGGGCGATCGGAATGAGGGTGGTGCGTTGGACGGAATACAAGGTCGGAAAAGGGCTTTGCCCTTTCCGAAAATGGTGCAAATTCGAATCTTAAGCAAGGGAAATAAGCTTATGGAATAAGCTAACTCCCAAAACTAGCTCGAATTCAATAATAAGCTGATCAAATAAGCGCTAAGAACACTTTATCTAAGCTTCAAATAATCAAACTTATAAATCAAAAGATAAAAAGATGAACTTTTTATAAAACTTTAAAAAGTAAATAAGCTAAATCAACAAATAAGCCAATAAGAACAAGGATCTTAAAGCTTATTAGTGTATAAACTTAAGGAAACATAAAAAGAAATCAACTTTTTAAGCACAAATCATTGATGAACAACACGGATCATACTAGATTTGTACCAAAATCAATCAAAGTAAAAGAAAGGAAGGATGAGATTAAAGATTAAAAGATAAAAACTTGAACTTGATTAATGAAAGATAATACAAAAGTTTGAATTTGAAAGAGAAAAAGATGAAATCTAGTGAGAGAAAGTTTAGAAATTTCTCTCTCTAAAACTAGAGAGAATGAAAATTAAACTAAGACTAAGTGTGTGAAATTTGTGAAGTAAGGGCCTTTATATAGGCGTGTGTATGGGCTTGCAAATGGGCTTGGTTTTGGGCTTCTTTTCTTCTTCCTTCTTTAGTCTTCTCGTCTCTTTTAATTAAACGTTTCCGACTTTGGATTTTTAGAAGTGTCGGTGAATAATTCCAACTCGTCTTATAATCTTTTATTTAATAGACTCGAGTTCTTCGACATATATGAATCTTCCATCTTTGGCTCTATTCTTCGATAAATCTTCAAATAGGCACAATGACTTCCAATCCTTTGCATCTCTTGGACAATAGACTTCGTCTTGAGTCTTTTTCCTTGATAAAGTCCGTGCAATCCCATGTTTTCTTCATTATTCATCCGGTTGACTCTGAAAACACAATAAACACAAAAACCACGCATAATTCCAAACAAATGATATTAAATACGTGTTTTGGTCTCGTTTTAGCCAGAATTAAGTGGTAAAAGGATGGGTGTTTTCACACCTATCAAATCCCCTACACTTAACCATTGCCATGCCCTCATGCAATGCTTAGTGACAAAGCACATTTACACTTTTCTCATAATCAATCAACCTTGGCCTTATTAAAATACTACTAAATAAAATTAAAGTACTAAGAGAAATTAAAACTTTAAAGTAAACAAAAGGATAGAAAATAGCTATGTGGAAATAACTTGCAAAGAGATCGAGGACTTACATTAGGGCTTCGGTGCTGCGAAGATTTATCACCCTCAAGTTTCACGTTCCCCAAACTAAGCTTTAAAAATGAGATCATTGTTATTATAAGTTAGCAATTCAAACACTCACACACATGGCTTAATTAAATGCTTAAACTCCCTTATTCCTAGGTGTATCTCTTATATTTTATTTTTGTCTTAGAATGATCATGAAGATGCATTTTTAGACTTATTTCGATAGTTATTTAGGCTGAAAGCAAAGTGGGACGATTTGATCAATAGTTAGCTAAAGGACAAAATCTCTTAAAACTGCTTCTCGGGATATCAAAAAGTTCATATCTTGGCATAACTTGGTTCGCGATTTGAGACCTTTCTCGGGCCGATATTTGGCATGTACTTCATACTTCATATCTTGAGAGACGTTCTTGAGATAATGGTCTTCTCATCGTAATAGAGTTTCTTTACTTTGGAGACTTTTGAGGGGTACTCCAATTTTGTTGACCACGACTTCATGATTATTTCTTCAATCTCTAATTGGGATTTTGAGATACAACGATCCGCCTCCTTTTCGGACTTGGATCTATTTATCCTCATACCTTGTTAGGGTCTTTTCGGATAGACTTCTCCATGATCTTTATGGGAGTTGATTGCTTTTCGTCGTGAGTCTTGATCTTTCATATTGATTTTGGGAATAATGCTTTTCACATCACTTGGGATCTTTAGCAATAAAATGGAATCCTCATGCCTTGTTAGGGCCTTTTCGGACTCGCCAATCTTCGCGCCCCGCTTCATAAGTTATGCCTTGGCTATGAACTCTTATCATTACCGAGCAACTTTTAAACGATCTTGGGCTAGAAGCTAAGTAACCTTTCAAATCGTACGACCTTACTTATTGCAGATAAATTATTAGCAAGTGATGGGAGAATAGGCAAATAATTACACCAAGTGAGCTTGTGCAAGAATACCGACTTATAATTGACTCTAACATTTCTCGTCCTCCACAATTTAAAATCTCAAGTAATGAGACTCGTGGACACTTAGCCTAATAAACCAATTAAGGTCTACATGGTTAAGGATACTAGCTAGAATAAACTTAGATAAGTCTATTCGGGTTGAGTCAAAATAATCGCAACGGGCCTAATATGTCAAAGACTTCTACACTAGCTACACTACTTTATTAATATTTTTGACTTTATTGCGGGATATATATATACGAAAGCAAAGATAAAAATTTAAAAATTACGACAAAATAGCCAAAGTTAATAAAAAATTTGAAAAATGTCGAAAAATATGATTTTCCGGTTAAATGAAGGCATTTTCATGGAAAAGTCCACTTAAAACTTCGATAGAAGTCCCCCCTACACTTAAGATAAACATTGTCCTCAATGTTTAAGCATGTGGGAAAAGTCTCCCCTACACTTAGGACATTGGGCACGTTGGTTAACTCAAGTTAAGGAAGAGACGACTAAAGTGATCAATTTCAAATGTGATTATGAAGAAAATTGAATCACGATAGTTGAGAGATAGAACCGGATTTCGGATAACACGAGAGCACGGTTCTTCAAGGTTTCCAAGAGTGCACTTATCCCTGTAATCACATCACCACACAAAGACAAACACCCTATAGAGGCCCCCCTACACTTAGGAGGTTAAAACATAAAAGGATAGATACTCGGGCTGCCTTCCGAGGAGCGCTTGTTTTTGATAACCGAGTCACGAGCCTAACTCGGCCCAAAATTAGTTTATGGGGAACGTGGTGAGGGATGGAACCACCTCCTGAGAGGTGTCCTCACCAAAGTACAACTTCACTCGTTGGCCATTCACCTTAAAATTAGGTCCATTAGGTTGAGCGAGCTCGAGAGTACCATATGGAAAAATTTGGGCAATGGTGAATGGGCCGGACCAACGAGATTTGAGCTTTCCCGAGAATATTTTCAACCGAGAGTTAAAGAGTAAAACTTTGTCTCCAACATGGAACTCTCGGTTTTTGATCTTGGAGTCGTGAATGAGCTTAGTTCTTTCCTTATAGATCAAAGAGTTTTCATAAGCCTCATTACGGAGTTCATTCAGCTCATTGAGTTGGATCTTGCGTAGGTCACCGGCTTTGTTGATATCAAAATTATCCCACTTCAAGGCCCAGTAAGCCTTGTGCTCCAACTCAATGGGGAGGTGGCACGCTTTCCCGTACACGAGACGATATGGTGTGCAACCAATCGGAGTCTTGTAAGCAGTACGAAAAGCCCACAAAGCATCATCAAGTTTATCAGCCCATGAGGCACGATGCTCTCCCACGGTTCTTTCCAGAATTCGCTTAAGTCCTCGGTTGGATATTTCAGCCTGGCCATTAGTTTGTGGTTGGTAGGCGGTGGAAAGACGATGATTTACACCGTACTTAGCCATGACTCTTGCGAATTGGTCATTGCAAAAATGAGTCCCACGATCACTAATAATGGCACGAGGCACACCGAATCTAGCGAAAAGAGCTTTCAAAAAGTTACAAACCACCCTTGCGTCATTAGAGGGTAAAGCTTTGGCTTCAACCCACTTTGAAACGTAGTTAACGGCTACAAGGATGTATTTGTTTCCTTTAGAAGAAGGGAATGGCCCCATAAAGTCGATACCCCAAACATCAAAGATTTCACACTCTTGAATGAAATTCTGAGGCATCTCGTCTTTATGTGTGATCGTGTCTTGTTTTTGGCAAACATCACATCGTTTAACCATATTGTGAGCGTCACGATATATGGAGGGCCAATAAAATCCCGAATCAAATACTTTTTTGGCGGTGTAGTTGGGACCAAAGTGACCACCGGTGGGTCCTTTGTGGCAAGCATCAAGGATTTCTGAAGCTGCCGGTCCGTCAACACATTGGCGGATAATCAGGTCGGCACATTGTTTGAATAGGTAAGGGTCGTCCCAAAAGTAAGTCTTAATATCGGTGAAGAACTTTTTCTTTTGTTGAGACGTCAACCCTTCCTTGAGAATCCCACCCGCCAAGTAGTTTGCAAAGTCCGCAAACCACGGGGTTTCATCAGAATTCGAATTTATAGACATTAAGGTCTCTAAGGGAAAAGAATCATTGATTTCTTTGTTCGGATGATCCCCTTGGTAAGGATCCTCAAGTCTGCTGAGATGATCCACGGCTAGGTTTTCAGCTCCTTTTTTATCGCGAATTTCGATTTTAAATTCCTGAAGCAGCAAAACCCAGCGAAGAAGTCTTGGTTTGGAATCTTGCTTTGTCAACAAGTACTTCAATGCGGAATGATCGGTGTAAACGATTATGGTGGAAAGGACAAGATAGGGGCGAAATTTTTCAAAGGCATAGACAACAGCTAAAAGCTTTTTTTATGTTGTCGTATAATGCAATTGGGCCCCCGTCATTGTCTTGCTAGCGTAATGGATCGGTTGGAAGTGTTTGTTCACTCTTTGTCCCAGAACCGCTCCAATAGCAAAATCACTAGCATCACACATCAACTCAAAAGGCAGCTCCCAATTAGGGGTAACTAAGACGGGTGCCTTAGTAAGCTTATCCTTAAGCGAGTTGAAGGCTTCAAGACACTCTTTGGAAAAGATAAAAGGAGTATCTTTTTCCAATCTTTGATGAATCGACGGTAGAAGCCCGCATGACCCAGAAAACTTCTCACACCCTTCACGGTTGAAGGTGGAGGCAACTTGGCGATAACATCGACTTTAGCACGGTCTACTTCAAGACCGGCTTTGGAAATCTTGTGTCCCAGCACGATGCCTTCTTTTACCATAAAATGGCATTTTTCCCAATTTAGAACAAGGCGAGTGTCTTCGCACCGCTTAAGCATACGTTCCAAATTGGCAAGGCAAGAAGAGAAGGAATCCCCGAAGACCGAGAAATCATCCATGAAGACTTCCATGGTTTGTTCAACCATGTCATGGAAGATAGCTAACATGCACCTTTGGAAAGTCCCGGGGGCATTACATAAGCCAAAAGGCATCCTTTTGTAAGCAAATGTGCCATAGGGACAAGTGAATGTTGTCTTCTCTTGATCTTGGGGATCGATGGGTATTTGGAAATAACCCGAGAAACCATCAAGAAAGCAGTAATATTCATTACCAGCTAAACGTTCAAGCATTTGGTCCATAAAAGGTAGAGGGAAATGATCCTTTCTCGTGGCATCATTGAGTTTGCGGTAGTCTATACAAACTCTCCACCCAGTAACGAGACGAGTGGAAATCAACTCGTTGTGTTCATTGGGAACAACGGTTATTCCGCCCTTCTTGGGCACACAATGGATTGGACTAACCCATGGTGAATCCGAAATAGGGTAAATCATACCCGCATCAAGAAGTTTGAGAACCTCTGTTTTGATGACTTCATGGATTTTTGGATTCACCCTTCGTTGGCTTTGAATTGTGGGCTTAAAGTCGTCCTCCATGAGAATTTTGTGTGTGCAGAAGTGGGGATCAATTCCACGAATATCAGAAATCTTCCAAGCAATAGCCTTCTTATGATCTTTTAACACGGTGATAAGTCGGGCTTTTTCTTCTTCCTTTAGGTCCTTAGCAATGATGACTGGCGACTTCTTCTCTTCTTCAAGGAATACATACTCAAGATGAGGCGGCAACTCCTTAAGTTCTAAATCCGGAGGATTTTCGACGGGAGGCGTATTCAAAGTCGGAGTATCGATAGCAATGACCGTGGGGGATGGAGGGGAGGGATTGTCTTCGTTGAGAAGATTGTCAAAGAAATTCATGTCTTCATCCCCATCGGTGGGAGAATCATTAGTAGCTAAATTCAGATCTCCCATGGTGTCTTCAAGATTGTTCCAAAACAAATCACTTTCTCCAAATAGAGACAGTGATGAATCAATAGAGGACACGGTCTCAACATTGGGAAGAGAGGTAGGAATACTTTTGCAAGCATTTTGGAAGTGTTCTTCACAAGCCTCATCAAGAACGTCAATACAATTAACACTCGCGTTGGAATAAGGTTGTTTAGACAACTTTCCCATGTTGAAGACGATTTTATCGTCACCCACTCTCATGATAAGCTCACCGGCTTCAACATCGATGAGAGTGCGACCGGTCCTCAGGAATGGACGACCCACGATCAAGGGAACACGAGGGTCCATCTCGTATTCGACGACGACGAAATCGGCAGGAAAAGTGAATTTGTCGACTCCTACAAAGACGTCTTCGGCTATCCCCACTGGATAAGCAACCGTACGGTTAGCTAATTCCAAAGTCATTTTGGTGGGGACTAGCTCAGGGAGAGATAATTGCTTCCAAACGCTTAGAGGCATTAGATTAATACTGGCACCTAGATCGGCTAGGGCCATGCAATTCTCTACTCCCGAGAAATTGCAAGGGATTAAAAAACGACTCGGATCACCAAGCTTGGTTGGCAATTTCCTTAAGAGTACTGCAGAGCAATTCTCATTAAGTTGGGTGTTGGCAATATCGAGAAGCTTTTCCTTGTCGCTCAGAAGATCTTTAAACATTTTCGCATATTTGGGCATGTGAGCGAGAGCCTCAGCGAAGGAGATGTTAAAATTCAATTGTTTGAACATTTTAAGGAAGTTCGAAACCTGAATATCGTCCTTGCTTTTGAGCTTCTCTTTCCTCAACCTAGATGGATAAGGTATATTGGAAGAAGAGGAAGGCTTTGGGAGAATAGGATCACTCACATCCTTAGGTGGAGGAGGGGTATTAGGAAGAGGTGGAGAAATTGGGGAAGGAGAAGGATGAGGAATAGGAGCAGGTGACTCGTTCTCCTTAGTCACAATCACCGGTGGAGGTCTAGGAAGCTCGGGTTCCTTGGTACCTTTACCACTGCGAGTAGTGATTGCTTTCATCTCCCCTCTTGGATTCGCAACGGTGTTACTCGGAAGAGTACCCGAAGAAGAGGGTTGATTACCGTGGAAGAAACTAGCCATCATGTTTCTTAAGTCATTCGTTTGACTATCCATAGTGTTTTTCATATCAGCTCTCAGATCATTCCCTTGTTTCATCAGGTCTGCTTTCAGGTTGCGCACTTCCTGTTAGAGATTATCCATGATCACATCGTTAGTCCGCATGTAGGTTCCAATGTCTTGATGTGATGCGGGGGTTTGGTTGGAAGGAGAAGTGTATGCGGGAGGTTGATAAGCAGGTTGCTGGTAAACTTGGTTGTTTCGTTGGGGTGGTTGTTGCTGTTTGTGAGGTGGGATGTATGGTCCACGAGATTGTTGTTGTTGTTGAGGAGGTCGTTTGAGGTTTTGTTGTTGGTTTTGGTTGTTAGGAGTAAAACCAGGTGGTGAGAGGTAGTTGTTGGAGCGGTAGCTAAGCAAATTACGGTCACCTTGAGGTCTAGCTTGATAAGCAGGTTGAGGATAGGTGCCATATGCTGCATTCACATTCTCAGCAGGGTAGTCTTGGGTGGCGGTACAAGTGGTGTAAGAGTGAGGACCCCCGCATATCTCGCATGGTTGGCTAACAGCGTTGACTTGAGCATTTTTAGCGTTGCTGCTGTTGTTGTTGTTAACGGTGTGGGTAACAAGCGATTCAAGAAGCACAGTGATTTTGTCCAGTCGCTTGTCGCTGTCACTAGTGCTAGCACTAGCGATATTGGTCCTAACACTCTTGGTTTGCACACGAGACTTATTCTCAATGATATCCCAAGCAGCATTGGAAGTCTTAGCCAAAAGATTACCCCCCGAGGCACTGTTTAGTGAATCTTGGTCACTCATGTTTAAACCATTGTAAAAAGTATTAATTTGATGTACTTTGGTAAAACCATGTTGTGGGCATTTTCTTAAAAGATCTTTAAAACGATCCCAAGATTCACTGAACGACTCATCGTACTTTTGTTCAAAATTTATGATTTCATTCCGCAAAGCGGTAGTACGAGAGGGTGGGAAAAAGTAATTGATAAACTTGGTTTCCAAATCCGTCCACGAGAGAATACTCTGTGGCGGTTCCTTAGCAAGCCAATGCCGGGCTTGTCCCTCTAAAGAAAAGGGAAAAAGTTGTAACCGGATTACCTCTTGTGGAACACCATTGAACTTGACCGTATTGGTGAGTTGCAAGAATCTCTTGATATGGTCGTGTGGATCATCAATGGTACGTCCCAAGAATGGTTGAGCGGAGACCATCTGGATAAAGCCTGATTTGAGCTCAAAGTTGTTGGCGGCAATTGGAGGTATGACAATTGGATCAGTGTTGCCGTCTACATGAGCTTGCAGCAGTTCAATCATCGGGCGATTATCCGGAAGGGGCTCATTGTTGTTGTTATTCATATTGTTGAAAGGCGGGTGGTTGTTGTTATTATTATTGTTTGGAGGTGGTATGTTGTTGTTGTTTTGTACACCGGCCATGTCTAAGTTATCGAGAGGCTCGGGCTCTTGATAAGACGTGGATCGAGTGCGCATACACCTGCAAAAGAACGAACAAAGAAAAACAAAGCAAAAATATTTTTGGTTTTTATTTTTTTTAATTTTTTTGTATTTTTGAAAATTTTATATTTTTTAGGATTTTTTGAAAATTTTTATGAAAAAGTAACGTTCACGGGGAACGGATCCCAAAATCCAAGTTCTCACAAAAAACTTTTGATCTTAACGAGAAGACCCGGCAGCGGCGCCATTTGATACAAGTGATTTTCTATGGTTCGATTTTACTCTTACTCCTCTCGAATTGATCTCGGCTCTAAGTGGAATGATTTGTTCTTGGTTAATAAAAGTGGTTGGTTTGTTTATCTATTTTAAACTAATAACAATTAATTAAGTGTCGAAGAGTAAAATTAAAGACTTGAAAGTTTGAACTAAAAAGGCAAGTTAAAAGTAAATGCTTGAAAACTTAAAGATTATATTAGAGAAAGATAAATGAACACTTAATAAAACCTAACACTTGGAAAACTTTGTGAAAAATAAGAACTAGTAGAAAAGTACTAAAAGAAAGTAAGAACGGAACAAAGCAAAACAAGTGAATCGGAATAATGGAAAAATGTCCTCAATCGGAATATATTCCGATCACTGATCGGAATGTGGAAAAATGAGTGAGATCGGAATGTTGCCAAAGAAGCACAATCGGAATGTGTGACAAGAGGCCCAATCGGAATAACATAAATTGTTGCTGATCGGAATAATGGAAACTGCACAATCAGAATGTATAATCAAGAAGCCCAATCGGAATACCTAAATTTGAGGCCAATCGGAATGTGAAAATACTTAGCGTCGGAATGCTCTAAACCCTTTTCCGATCGGGCGATCGGAATGAGGGTGGTGCGTTGGTCGGAATACAAGGTCGGAAAAGGGCTTTGCCCTTTCCGAAAATGGTGCAAATTCGAATCTTAAGCAAGGGAAATAAGCTTATGGAATAAGCTAACTCCCAAAACTAGCTCGAATTCAATAATAAGCTGATCAAATAAGCACTAAGAACACTTTATCTAAGATTCAAATAATCAAACTTATAAATCAAAAGATAAAAAGATGAACTTTTTATAAAACTTTAAAAAGTAAATAAGCTAAATCAACAAATAAGCCAATAAGAACAAGGATCTTAAAGCTTATTAGTGTATAAACTTAAGGAAACATAAAAAGAAATCAACTTTTTAAGCACAAATCATTGATGAACAACACGGATCATACTAGATTTGTACCAAAATCAATCAAAGTAAAAGAAAGGAAGGATGAGATTAAAGATTAAAAGATAAAAACTTGAACTTGATTAATGAAAGATAATACAAAAGTTTGAATTTGAAAGAGAAAAAGATGAAATCTAGTGAGAGAAAGTTTAGAACTTTCTCTCTCTAAAACTAGAGAGAATGAAAATTAAACTAAGACTAAGTGTGTGAAATTTGTGAAGTAAGGGCCTTTATATAGGCGTGTGTATGGGCTTGCAAATGGGCTTGGTTTTGGGCTTCTTTTCTTCTTCCTTCTTTAGTCTTCTCGTCTCTTTTAATTAAACGTTTCCGACTTTGGATTTTTAGAAGTGTCGGTGAATAATTCCAACTCATCTTATAATCTTTTATTTAATAGACTCGAGTTCTTCGACATATATGAATCTTCCATCTTTGGCTCTATTCTTCGATAAATCTTCAAATAGGCACAATGACTTCCAATCCTTTGCATCTCTTGGACAATAGACTTCGTCTTGAGTCTTTTTCCTTGATAAAGTCCGTGCAATCCCATGTTTTCTTCATTATTCATCCGGTTGACTCTGAAAACACAATAAACACAAAAACCACGCATAATTCCAAACAAATGATATTAAATACGTGTTTTGGTCTCGTTTTAGCCAGAATTAAGTGGTAAAAGGATGGGTGTTTTCACACCTATCAGTCATTGAGAAGAATCTTCAGCCTTGTATAGGTTTGTTGAACCTTTTCACCTTCAAGTGACTTGAAGGCATTGAACTGAAGTCTGAGTGCCTGAATCTTTGTCTCTCTTGTTTCAGAGGGTCCTTCATGGACAAGGATGAGGTCTGTCCACATTTGCTTGGCTGTGGGACACTGAATGACAGACTTCATGATATGTTTGGGAAGACAGGATATGATGATGCTTTTGAGACGTTTATCTTGGTTTGCCAATTTTCTATCAGCTGGAGTCCATTGTTTGAGAGGTTTGGGAAGAGGGTTTTCTTCAGTGGAGGTAAGCGCCATGGGAATATAAGGACCATTTTCTAAAATTTCTAGAAGAAAAGGTTCAAGTCCATCGAGATACACAAGAAATTGACTCTTCCAACTGGCAAAATCTTCTTCATCAAAGACTGGTACACTTGTGACATGTGATCCACCTCTTGAGTCAAGAAGTTGGGGTAGATCATCGTCATTGGCAGGAGGGTTGAGTCTTGGTGAAGATGGTGTTGTATAAGGTGAATGTGGTGGGTTATAAGTTTCTAGCATGGTGGATCTTGATTATAAAACTGAGAACGATGTTTCTTGAAGGTTTTAATATCAAACACCGCTCTGATACCAATTGAAAGTCCCTAATCAATGCTAGAAACCCTAAACTTAACTAATCAACACAAGGTATTACTTTTCAAACGTAATCTTATTATTATATAATAAAGAATTACAAGTGTTATGGATAACACCGTTTGATGACAATGTGTTGTGCACACTTTGAACAACTATAAACCCTAACTTATGAATACAGTCGCAGCTGTTTGATTCTATAAGTTCTAAGCAATAATGTTATGAATATACTGAAAGTGTTAAACATTAATTCATGGATACACATCCTATTTATAGTGATACGAGGTTGACCTAAATAGTACTTGATGGTGACTACACAAGACTTTCACTTTTCAGACATCTGACATGATGCTCTTCTATTCTTGGTAGTCTGCCATTATGCTTTAAGGAAACAGTTGTCGAAACAGTTTCCTTTTTCTTCATAGTCTCGAACACACAAATGGCATGTCCAAAGTGTGCTGAGTGTTAACAGGGTATTGCCACCCCTGTTAACCCTCAGCCCTTCAGAGTCCCTGATACATCTTGGCTGTTATCCATCACAGCCAATGAGTATGTCTTCAAGTAATCTTTGACTTCCTTGACAATGTCTCTGACATGGACTCTTCTGAGGTTGCTCACAGAGACTTGGATCTCTGTAAGTCTTGCGATACTTGCCTGCCTCCTGGGCACAGGCAAGGGACTATCTAACAGCTTAATTATGTTTAAATCTATGATCAGGGAATCTAACAAGTTTAGATTCCCAACAGTTTATTATTAGAAACTGAAGCTTAACCTTCCATAGTCCTCAACAGATGAGGACGTAGTGTCTTACAAAAAGACACCCAACCCAGTTCCAACATGGTATACATCTGTTGTCCCGACCAAGGCACAGTGAGCATGACTCACCCAGATGGGGATGGTCAATCCCTAATAGATCTATTTATAACATTCGGGCGATTTACAACAATTTAACAGTTCCAATAATAATCAATCATAGTCAAGTTTATACAATTTTGTTATGTCCATTAAGTGTTTGCATGTTTTCTCCTCCATAGAGGAAATTTTTTATCAAAAGTTTATATGGGGCTGTAAACTCACCTGGGAGTAGGCAATAACTGTTTAATACGAATATCCAAATAAAGCCCACGCCAAAAGTTATGCCTAATCAAATAGTACAGTCTTAATAGATAGTACAAAGAACATATATGTATGCTTATACATATTTTAGTTAGTTCATTTATGCTACGGTATTTATCTAAATAACCGTAGTTCAAGTATCAACAATATTCATTTAAACTTATCTATATAAGTTTCATTTCTAAATAAACATAAAATGTTTAACTTTTATTATCAGTTAGCATACATGTATTAATAGTAATCATTCAACTTACAATTAAGTTTCTTATTTAAGTAGACATAAAATGTCCTACTTAAAATATTAGTTTACGTTCTCCGTTCATGTATTATACTCACTCATTTACTATTAAGTTCCATTATTAAGTAAACATAAAAAGTTCTACTTAATATTAGTTTACGTTCATAGTTCATGTATTATAATCATTCATTTAAACTTACTATTAAGTTCCATATTTTAAGTAGACGTAAGGTGTTCTACTTAAATATTAGTATTCAATTTATCCAACGTTCATATAAATTTTATTTTCTAAAAGTATATGAGTTCATGCATAATAATACATATTCATATTTGTTTATACAATTTATTCCCTAAAGCAATTATAAATATTTTATTTTGAAAAATAAAATAAAATATTTTATTTAACTTTAAAGTTTCCATAAATCATTTTAACATTTATAAAATAATTTATATATTACAAGTTTAAGAATTTATATTTTAAACTCTGATAGTTTAGGGTTTGTTTAAGTTTTACTAGGTTTAAAAATAGAATTAGGGTTAGGGTTTGTTAAAGTTTCGGAACATGGCAAAACTAGTCCCTCCATATTTTTAAACAAAGTAAACTTTCAGATTTTACACATTTGGTACCTAGGGCTTGTCAAAGTTTCGGCTTATGGCAGATTTAGCCCCCTAGTTATATCTAGGTTTTGTAACTTTACTAAAATGACAAAAAAGCCCCTAGGGCTTTTTTAAGTTTCGGCTAATTACAAGAATGGTCCTTAAGGTTACAAAATGACAAAATAAATTTTAGAAACCTCCCAAAATGGTCCCTATGGTTTAATTTGCCACGGATGGTATTTATTAAACCCTAGGCTTTCGGATATTTTCATTTTCCGTCCTTATGTTTACTAGTTTATCAAAACAAGTTTCATAAGTTACGGTTTTAGTCCTTAAGTTTCATAAATTGTCATTTTAATCCAAAAAGTTTTTATAAGTTATATTTTATTATAAAAACTTTTATTTTAACATTCAAACATTATATGGGCTCATTAAATGGGCTAAACATCTAATGGGCTATCTAGAGGGCCTAAATATATCTCAAGTCCACTAATTTATTTAAATGGACCTTTAAATCATTTATTGGGCTTAAATACATTTTTAAGTCCTTTAATTAGTTAAATGGGCCTAAGTGTAATCTTAAGTCCATTAAGATACTAAGTTTTATCAAATGGGCTTATTGGGTCCACTAAGTCTTGGATTAACATTGCATGGGCTTATATAGTCCATTTACACTACTTTATATTTTATGTAAGTATTAACTTAGGATATTCTTATAAGCTTATTATTAGCTTATTCATATTTAGTTTTAAATCTTAATTAAAGAATAAAACTAATAGTTGGTTTTATGTGATGTTCCAAATTAGATCTAGGTGTGTTACAAGGTTGCATGCAAATCATAAGCCCTAATAGGAGCTTATATCTCACGACTATAATTTGTTATAGCTTATTAAGATGAGTTAAACTTGTTTTAAGGTTGCATGTACTTATATGTGTCTAAATTAAGATCTAGCTATGTATAAGTCAATAAAACAAGTCACAAGTCCAAAAATGAGATCTAAACTATGCCTAGACCTAAAAATCAATCATAGATCCATGTACACTCATATATAGCCCACGGCTATATTTCTAAATCTTGGTGTTTCCAAGATGAACACTTTAGCTAGTTTTATGTCTTGTAAATATTTACAAAAATACATCATGATTATCTAGGTTACACGCATGTTCCCAATGTTACTATTATTCCAAGAAGACTACATATAGCCCACGGCTATATTGTCTTCTCCAAAGGTTCTCATAAGATTTTTATAAGCTTGTTTTATGTTTATAATACTCAAGTTAACTCCATCATTAGATCTATGGTTTTTATAAGCATGCATGTACATCTAACCCGTTTTAGGTCATATGTAACCCACGGCTACATATATACACATAAGTTATATTTTGTGATTTTTAGTATTCCATTTCACATGTAATAATACATTTCCCATTATCAAAACTTGCTACATAACTCCTAGTCAATCCACTTAATATGTCGTGACCTTCTAGGTCAAGTTTTTTCATGGTTTTTGAGTTACACACGTTTACTCATGAGATCTATGATTATTAGTTAACCAATATCCCAAAAGTAATATTTGTAACCCATGCAACATTTTAAACTCATAAATGGTTCATATGATTTTTAATCAATGTTAAAAACATAGAGTACAAGCCTAAGGTTTCTTTATTAAAAAAATTTTAACCATAACCATGGTGATCTAAAATATGCTGTGACCTAGGATGGCCATGGCTTTACCAAAGCTTGATTTTAACAAGTTATTTACATGTGTTTATAGATGTATGATGATGCATACAAGTGAATAAATGAAAGAGCATAAGGAGTATACCTTTCTTGCTTAAAAGTACCAAAGATGATCTAGATGAACAAGGAGATTAGATATCTAATCTAGTTGATGAAGAAAACCCTAATATAAACCAAGTCATGGCTTTAAAGATTCGGCTAGGGCTTGTTTATAGTGATTCCAAAAGAATTGTTGCTACCAAATGATTTGCAATCAAGATGGGACAAAGATTTAGTTGATTTAATGAACAACTTTGGATTTTTGTGGATTATAGCCGAAATGTTTAGAGAGAGATGAAGAGAGAAGTGAGATTGCATGTATGTGAAATGGGAATGTGTGTGTTTCGGCTTAAAGAAGAGAGAGGGAAAGGGAATGCAAAAGGCATGATTGCCTTGGTAAGAACACTTGTGCCAAGTGTAGGCTTTTGTGTTTCCCATGCATCTCTTCTCCTTCCACATACACCTTGGTGCCGTGTAACATTCACCAAAGGGGGAAAGATGGGCTTTGGTCATGGGCTTATGTTGGGCTTAATATAGTAGACAAGATCTTGGGCTAGTCCAAGAAAGGTTAAGCAAGCCCATAGTGTGTATGCACATATACATAGCTACATATGTGTAATGTAGTATATTTTCAAATTGTGTTAAGTGTGGTACACACATTTCTAGTTATAACTTCATTACTTGTTTTTCCTAGTTTTTAGTTCATGGTTTTAGGTTATGAAGTTATTTACAACAAACATGAAAGTAAAAGTATAATTACATGATGGACAAGTTCACACACATCTTAAGGAGATATAACACATAAATGAGTGTTCTAGGATTATTAGGTGGAAATTTATTATATTCAATCATGGTAAAATCATGGATTTTACAGCACCACCCTGTTATTTTAGCTTTGTACTAAAAATGTAGTTATCTTTTAAATGCAAGATGTTCTAAGTATATGGTTAATCCCGAACACTCTTTCTTAGAAACGAAGGGTGACATTAATACGAAATGGTCTAAATCTAGGTTACTTTTATACGTCCGGTTGAGCAGTAATAGGGGTTGCTGCTATGGCTGGATAAAAGGGAATACAAAGAGATCTATATCCGGGTCGCACTATTCATCCGATTGAGCAGTAAAGGAGACTGCTGCTGTGGATGGATAGGAAGGGAATGCAAAGAGATCTTTATCCGGGTCGCACTATTCATCTGATTGAGCAGTAAAGGAGACTGCTGCTGTGGATGGATAGGCGCAGACCTTTCAACGGCGGTTGTAGTTATGTACTTTCAAGAGCTGAGAGAGGACCACTGGTGTTGTGGATTTGGTTAGGAGGACAAATCCATTGCAAATGGTTTCTAGTATGAGGAGGACACGCCAGCATGCTTTATATGCTGGGAAAGCTGGGGATGTATTTTATCCGCATCCTTTTTACGGGTGAGATATAGGTTATATCTCCACACCCGATGATGAGAATTGGGGGTTGAAAGTAAAATGAAAATATTTTAACTATAACCCCACCTATATCAACAACTTTATGAAAAGACTTACAATTATACCTCAAGCTTGTGGGATACAAACATTAGTTAATAGTACTAGAGTTTCTACCCAACAGAGAGGTTATGATTTATTTTTGATGGCGACAGGGTAAGGAGTTGCAAATAATCTGCTTCATTTGCCGCGGGGCTAAGCGAGAGGGGCGCAGAAAAGAAGTACCTCGAATGGTGGAAATAAAAGAAGATACCAAGAATAAAGAAGTGCGCGCCTTGCGGGATGCCGCAACAAGGGTCATGCATCCACTATTACTGGTTCAAAATTTGCACATTCTGACTTCTAAAGAGAGGAAATTACACCTCCCAGAGTATGGTGGATGATGGTATTGTCGAACTAATTGGACCCGAAGAGGAAAAAGGTATGTCCAAAAACATGGGACATTCAACATATCTTTACGAGGGATGTCGAACTTAACCCTACAAAATACACCCATTGTGAGTTGGATGTGCCTTTCAGGTTTAAGGTTGCCTAAGTGGCGGATATAACCCTACAAAATACACCTATTGTGAGTTGGATGTGTCTTTCAGGTTTAGGGTTGCCTAAGTGGAGAATATAACCCTACAAAATACACCCATTGTGAGTTGGATGTGTCTTTCAGGTTTAGGCGGGGAGAAACAGGTTAAATAAATGAGGCATCCCTTGACCAAGTATTCCCTGGCTTGCTTGGTGCTAGAAATGACACTATGTCTAGTGTTAGTTATATCGGGGTTACCGTCCCCTAGTATAATCAAGGTTTCATTTCCCCAAGGTATACGAACTAATTTTTGATCGCATAGGATATCTGTATGATATTTGTTAGTCAACTCGTGCTAATGATGGCATCAAAGCTACCAAGACTTACTGGAATTTGATTGATGTAAAACGGGTGATTGGAAAGTTTTAAGGAACAACCTTGAATGATGGTGTTAGCCATCATAACTTTTCCGTCGACTATTCTACGGTATAATAGGAGTCTAGAACTAACAGAGGGATTTCCAATACCTTACTAAATTTAGCAAATATAATGCTTTGGTCTGCCCATGTGTCAAACAAGATAGATGCATATCATTGGTTTAGTAAGAACGTACCGAGGACGACGTTGGAGTCTGGATTAGCTTGGGCGTTGCCGGCCATGTACACTTGCGAAGGAGTTCCCTTGTTGTCCTTCTTCTGGTTGGCCAACTTGGGACAGTCAGGTCTCACATGCCCAGGGGTTCCACACTCTTTGGTCCACTACTGCTTCCACCTGTGGGGTTTCGGTTTCCCTGCTGCCCACTTCCACTCCCACGTGCATTGGATTTGCCCTTGTTGCTATTTCCGGGATTGGTATTGGATCGACCCGGGATAGCAACATTTGTTTGACAATCACGAGCAAAAGGGCCTTGTTGGCCGCACTTGTAGCACCCATGGCATTGTCCTCCAACAATATGATGATAGTTGCACTTCGGACACTTAGGCTTGGATCCCGAGTAGTTCTTGGTACAGGTTGTGGGAGTAGTGTCATCAGCTTGCCCAACGTTTTGCTTTTTAGAAGGCTGTTGGTGCTGGCTACGAGAGCTTTCATCGGATTTTCTTTTGTTGTCCGTTTGCCTTTCGGACAGATTGCGGGCTCGCTTGTTGATCAGCTCAGTCGCAAATTCCATAGCACCTTCAACGGTAGTGGGTCGTGAAGCTAGCACACTGTCATGGATGTTGTCAGGGAGTCCGCTGACATACTTCTCAATCCTGTCACTCCTTAGCGGGAACATTCTGGTGCACATCAAGCTTAACTCTTGAAATCTTTGGTTGTACCAAAGGATATCACTGTTCTTACACTTTAGATCCCACAGTTCGACTTCCAGCTTCTTCATGTCTCCTCTGGGACAGTATTTCTTAGTCATTCTCTCCTTGAGGTTGGCCCAAGTGAGAGTATAGGCAGTGTCATGTCCAAGGGTGGCCACCACAAAGTTCCACCATGTAAGGGCGCTTTCGAGTAGGGTGCATGTAGCAAACTTAACTCTGTTCTCGTCAGCACAACCGCTGATGCAGAAAACTGTCTCTAGTCTTTCAAACCATTGCATCAATTCAACAACTCCTTCTTTTCCTCGGTAGTATGAGGGTTTGCATTTCAAGAAGTCAGGGTAAGAACAACCCCTGTTGACGTTGTTTCTGCGCATGTTGTGGTTTGGATCATCGTTCACATTAGCTTCTCTGGCTGCCATATCTGCCGTAATGCCTTCACCAATCATCTCCCTGAGTTGAGCAGCGGTAACATTATGAGTAGCTTCAAGAACTTCGGTATTAGCGGTGTTGGAAGCAGTTGCATTATTGGGTTTGATCGTGTAATCACCATTTTTCTATAATCATACACAAAATGAGATTATTAGTTCAAACGTTAGTACAATTTTTATATTATTTGCACGGGAAAAATTCATGCACTGATTTCATAACAAATTTGGATAACCTGTCAAGATCTCATAATATAATACATTGCACATCAAATATATTAAAGAAAGTGATTACATGTTATTTCCATAAGAAATTTAACATTCATCTAGCATAACAAAATCTAAGTCATAGGCCGGTCGGGCCTTGTCCAAGGTAATGATACACATAGTCTTTAAAATGTTACATCCCAAAGTTACATGTCCAAAAAAAAGAAAAGATAAAGTACAAGATTACATCACCAAAAGCTGAAAAGAAATAAAATTACAAAGGCCCTATGTCATGATAGCCGGGATGCAACCCGTAAGCTTATCATGACGTACAAGAAGTCTAGTACGTCTATACTAATCCTGCCTAGGTGGTCCACTAGATGAGGCCGATGCTGATGGTGCTGATGGAGCTGGTGGAGCTACAGAATTCCTCCTGGTGTTCCATAAAGTCCGAACTGTCGTTCGGGTCTCCTTAAGTGTATGGAGTGCTGATAGTAGCTGGTTCCGGAGTCTATCGACGACCCCTCGGAGATAAGCCATCTCCCCAGTAACCCCATCATGCCGGACAGTGGCGAGATCAAAGAAAATAGATAATGATTGCTCCTGAGCAGAAAGAGCAGCATGGGTCTGATGTTGCAGACCCTCCATGACCTGAACGCGCTGGTGGAGACGGTAGTTCTCCTCCAATAACCACTTCAATGCCTCGTCTGTCCTAGCCTGGATGCCTTTAGCGGTCTGGGATTCTCCTCTCATAGTACGAAAGAGAGAGTCGATACCATCGTAGATGACGGCGTGGCCTTGTTGACTAACTGTCAACTGGCTGCGGAGGTCGGATATCTCCCGCCCCTGGCGTGCGGCCAGTGCGACGATCTGGGCCTGGACAGAATCGACACGCCCTGCCCCGGAGCCTTCCCCGGTCTCATAAGTGGAGACGGGTACGGACCCAGAAAAATAGATCGATGATAAAGATGGAGGCACGGAAGATGGTATGCTAAGAAGAACCTGGTTCTCCTCCATAGAGGTTGGGGCCAGTATGGCTGATGCTGAGATAGAAAAAGGGTCCTCTGGAAGTACAAATTCGATAGTTGGGTCATCCTCTGAATCCGAGGCTGATAACCATCCACACTGCGTCGATCGTGGAGATGAACAAACAACTGGAGTAGGAGCTACTACGGGTAGAAGAGTCGAAGGTGCAGTAGGCGGAGTCATGATGCTCTGAAATAGTATTATTTTAAGTTTGAAGTAAGTATAAGCTTACAAACAAAGAACAATATTATTTTAGATTACATGTTTTATGTAATATATCCCTTTTAAATAATTATCATTATGTTTTAAGTTTACATATATTAATACTTATATATATTATCATTTACGCAGTTCATCTAACAATTTGTAAGTGCAAGGTTTGGTTTAGTATTACCTATATTTTCATTTCAGTATTTTACTAAGTAGTGTAAAACTTTCAAGTTTAGCATATCTAACATTTTCCATAGCAATATTTCACTAAACAGTATTAATAATCAAGTTTATGAACAATTTGTACACACTTAGTTCACATAGCATAAAATGCCCTAAGATCTATATGCTTAACTAATACAGTCCCAAATAAAATCCCCAAAATATTTTTATAAGTTATAGTCCAGTTTTAAATAAAAGAAAAATCATTTTGTTTTTATTTTATTTAAAAATTTACCTGGTTCTCTATAACTAACTTGGCTCTTATACCATTCTATGTGACACCCCGCGTAGGGTCATAATATGCGGAAATATCAACGGAGATGTCACAAGGGTGGATCGATAGCATATAGTCCATAGAGCATAAGATAAGGAGTTATTCAAATCAGATTACACGTTTGATAAACAAATAAATAAAAATTGTCTTAAACATGATAAAAGGTGATTGTTTATGTTTCCCAAATAAAACCCTTGAAGAATCCTATGATGCAGATTACTAAGATGCTGGAGACCATGCACACATCACGTACTAACTTCATTTTCCTGTGAAAAACATGCTAGAGGGTCAACATAAAGTTGGTGAATTTACAGGTTTATCATTTATTAGTTTGGACATACAATAATTATAAAAGTAACAATGCACAAAGAATTCTTACTAAAATTTAGATTACATTTGTTTATTATTAGAAACTGAAGCTTAACCTTCCATAGTCCTCAACAGATGAGGACGTAGTGTCTTACAAAAAGACACCCAACCCAGTTCCAACATGGTATACATCTGTTGTTCCGGCCAAGGCACAGTGAGCATGACTCACCCAGATGGGGATGGTCAATTCCTTATAGATCTATTTATAACATTCAGGCGATTTACAACAATTTAATAGTTCCAATAATAATCAATCATAGTCAAGTTTATACAATTCTGTTATGTCCATTAAGTGTTTGCATGTTTTCTCCTCCATAGAGGAAAAGTTTTATCAAAAGTTTATATGGGGCTGTAAACTCACTTGGGAGTAGGCAATAGCTGTTTGATACGAATATCCAAATAAAGCTCACGCAAAAAGTTATGCCTAATCAAATAGTACAGTCTTAATAGATAGTACAAAGAACATATATGTATGCTTATACAGATTTTAGTTAGTTCATTTATGCTACGGTATTTATCTAAATAACCGTAGTTCAAGTATCAAAAATATTCATTTAAACTTATCTATATAAGTTCCATTTCTAAGTAAACATAAAATGTTTAACTTTTATTATCAGTTAGCATACATGTATTAATAATAATCATTCAACTTACAATTAAGTTTCTTATTTAAGTACACATAAAATGTTCTACTTAAAATATTAGTTTACGTTCTCCGTTCATGTATTATAATCACTTATTTACTATTAAGTTCCATTATTAAGTAAACATAAAAAGTTCTACTTAATATTAGTTTACGTTCGTAGTTCATGTATTATAATCATTAATTTAAACTTACTATTAAGTTTCATATTTTAAGTAGACGTAAGGTGTTATACTTAAATATTAGTATTCAATTTATCCAACGTTCATATAAATTTTATTTTCTAAAAGTATATGAGTTCATGCATTAATAATACATATTCATATTTGTTTATACAATTTATTCCCTAAAGCAATTATAAATATTTTATTTTGAAAAATAAAATAAAATATTTTATTTAACTTCAAAGTTTCCATAAATCATTTTAACATTTATAAAATAATTTATATATTACAAGTTTAAGAATTTATATTATAAACTCTTATAGTTTTGGGTTTGGTTAAGTTTTACTATGTTTAAAAATAGAATTAGGGTTAGGGTTTGTTAAAGTTTCAGAACATGGCAAAACTAGTCCCTCCATATTTTTAAACAAAGTAAACTTTTGGATTTTACACATTTGGTACCTAGGGCTTGTTAAAGTTTCAGCTTATGGCAGATTTAGTCCCCTAGTTATATCTAGGTTTTGTAACTTTACTAAAATGACAAAAACAGGCCCTAGGGCTTCTTTACGTTTCGGCTAATTACAAGAATGGTCCTTAAGGTTACAACATGACAAAATAACTTTTAGAAACCTCCCAAAATGGTCCCTAGGGTTTAATTTGCCACGGATGGTATTTATTGAACCCTACACTTTCGGATATTTTCATTTTCAGTCCTTGTGTTTACTAGTTTATCAAAACAAGTTTCATAAGTTACGGTTTTAGTCCTTAAGTTTCATAAATTGTCATTTTAATCCAAAAAGTTTTTATAAGTTATATTTTATTATAAAAACTTTTATTTTAACATTCAAACATTATATGGGCTCATTAAATGGGCTAAACATCTAATGGGCTATCTAGTGGGCCTAAATATATCTCAAGTCCACTAATTTATTTAAATAGGCCTTTAAATCATTTATTGGGCTTAAATACATTTTTAAGTCCTTTAATTAGTTAAATGGGTCTAAGTGTAATCTTAAGTCCATTAAGATACTAAGATATATCAAATGGGCTTATTGGGTCCATTAAGTCTTGGATTAACATTGCATGGGCTTATATAGTCCATTTACACTACTTTATATTTTATGTAAGTATTAACTTAGGATATTCTTTTAAGCTTATTATTAGCTTATTCATATTTAGTTTTAAATCTTAATTAAAGAATAAGACTAATAGTTGGTTTTATGTGATGTTCCAAATTAGATCTAGGTGTGTTACAAGGTTGCATGCAAGTCATAAGCCCTAATAGGGGCTTATATCTCACGGCTATAATTTCTTATAGCTTATTAAGACGAGTTAAACTTGTTTTAAGGTTGCATGTACTTATATGTGTCCAAATTAAGATCTAGCTATGAATAAGTCGATAAAACAAGTCACAAGTCCAAAAATGAGATTTAAACTATGTCTAGACCTAAAAATCAATTATAGATCCATGTACACTCATATATAGCCCACGGCTATATTTCTAAATCTTGGTGTTTCCAAGATGAACACTTTAGCTAGTTTTATGTCTTGTAAATATTTACAAAAATACATCATGATTATCTAGGTTACATGCATGTTCCCAATGTTACTATTATTCCAAGAAGACTATATATAGCCCACGGCTATATTGTCTTCTCCCAAGGTTCCCATAAGATTTTTATAAGCTTGTTTTATGTTTATTATACTCAAGTTAACTCCGTCATTAGATCTATGGTTTATACAAGCATGCATGTACATCTAACCCATTTTAGGTCATATGTAACCCACGGCTACATATATACACATAAGTTTTGTGATTTTTAGTATTCCATTTCACATGTAATAATACATTTTACATTATTAAAACTTGGTACATAACTCCTAGTTAATCCACTTAATATGCCATGACCTTCTAGGTCATGGTCTTTCATGGTTTTTGAGTTACACACGTTTACTCATGAGATCTATGATTATTAGTTAATCAATATCCCAAAAGTAAGATTTGTAACCCATGCAACATTTTAAACTCATAAAATGGTTCATACGATTTTTAATCAATGTTAAAAATATAGAGTACAAGCCTAAGGTTTCTTTATTAAATTTTTTTTAACCATAACCATGGTGATCTAAAATATGTCGTGACCTAGGATGGCCATGGCTTTACCAAATCTTGATTTTAACAAGTTAGTTACATGTGTTTATAGATGTATGATGATGCATGCAAGTGAAGAAATGAAAGAGCATAAGGGGTATACATTTCTTGCTTAAAAGTACCAAAGATGATCTAGATGAACAAGGAGATTAGAGATCTAATCTAGTTTATGAAGAAAACCCTAATATAAACCAAGTCGTGGCCTTAAAGATTCGGCTAGGGCTTGTTTATAGTGATTCTAAAAGAAATGATGCTACCAAATGATTTGCAATCAAGATGGGACAAAGATTTAGTTGATTTAATGAATAACTTTGGATTTTTGTGGCTTATAGCCGAAATGTTGAGAGAGAGAGATGAAGAGAGAAGTGAGATTGCATGTATGTGCAATGGGAATGTGTGTGTTTCGGCTTAAAGAAGAGAGAGGGAAAGGGAATGCAAAAGGCATGATTGCCTTGGTTAGAACACTTGTGCCAAGTGTAGGCTTTTGTGTTTCCCATGCATCTCTTCTCCTTCCACATACACCTTGGTGCCGTGTAACATTCACCAAAGGGGGAAAGATGGGCTTTGGTCATGGGCTTATGTTGGGCTTAATATAGTAGACAAGATCTTGGGCTAGTCCAAGAAAGGTTAAGCAAGCTCATAGTGTGTATGCACATATACATAGCTACATATGTGTAATGTAGTATATTTTCAAATTGTGTTAAGTGTGGTACACACATTGCTAGTTATAACTTCATTACTTGTTTTTCCTAGTTTTTAGTTCATGGTTTTAGGTTATGAAGTTATTTACAACAAAGATGAAAGTAAAAGTATAATTACATGATGGACAAGTTCACACACATCTTAAGGAGATATAACACATAAATGAGTGTTCTAGAATTATTAGGTGGAAATTTATTATATTCAATCATGGTAAAATCATGGATTTTACAGTCGGGGTCAAGACGAGTTCATCTTCGTTTTCATCGTCAGTTTGTCAACTAGGTGAAAGGATAGTAGGCCGGGATTGTGGTTGGGAAGAGTAGTTTGCTTTGGTGGTTGTTGATTAACTTGCATTTGCATTTTCCATTGATTAAATAGCCAAACTTTTTAGGCATTAGCAAATGGGGTTCGAAAATTAGGATAATATGCCATTGGGTTGCATGGAGGTTGAGTAGAGGATATAGGATTGTTGCCCGGATTCAAAGTCTAGGCTGAAATTTGGTAGTTTGGCTCGTTTAGCATACCGGTAATCCAATTTAAGCCGGGATTCATTTTGTTAGATAAAAGAATTAGAATATTAGATTTGTTATAAAATATATTGAAAGTATGTGTGAAGTATTAAATAAAAATGAGGTATTTATATGATTTTTAAGGGGTAAAAATGAGGTTAGACTGCGTTTAGTTAGAGGAAAAACATCCTATTTTTTACAAAATATTTTCTAGAAAACAAGAAAAACAGAAATCATGTTCAAATCAGCCTTTTCTACACAAAATTTCTATTTTGCCCTTTTATACACAAAACAAAACAAAAACTTTTTTTTCTTTTCCATTTTTTCTATTTAACACATCAATTTTTATTTTTTCTCTTATTTTCTTAACAACACTCGACCAAACCCTAAGACCCTCTAACCACCATCACGAAAATGTTTATTTCGAATTTTTACGTTTTCGTCGGTATTTAACGTTTTCATCAGTATTTTACATTTTCGTCAGTATTTTTACGTTTACGTCCGATTTTTTACATTTCTGTCAGTATTTTTACGTTTTCGTCAGTATGCTTACGTTTTTGTCAATATTCTTACGTTTTCGTCAGTACGTTTTTGTTTTCGTCAGCATGCTTACATTTTTGTCGGTATTCTTACATTTTCGTCGGTACTTTTACGTTTTCGTCAGTATTTTTACGTTTTCATCGGTGTTTTTACGAAAACGTGAAAATGTTGACCAAAACATAAAAATACTGACGAAAAAGTAAAAAAAATCGATCACAAATGTAAAAAAAGCTGACGAAAGCGTAAAAATAGTGACGAAAACGTAAATAAGCTGACAAAATTGTAAAATTTTTGACGAAAACGTTAAATTATTGACAAAAGATAAAAATACTGAGAAAACGTAATAAATCGAAGAAAACCATAAAAACTGAAAAAAATGTAAAAATACTAACGAAAACGTAAATAAGCTGACAAAAGATAAAAATATTGACGAAAACATAATAAATCGAAAAACCGTAAAAACTAACAAAAACGTAAAAATACTGATGAAAATGTAAAAAAACTGACAGAAGATATAAATCTGACGAAAACGTAATAAATCGAAGGATAACGTAAAAACTGACAAAAACGTAAAAATTTACACGAAAACGTAAAAAATCTGACAAAGGATAAAAATACTGACGAAAATGTAAAAATGAGACGAAAACGTATGAAAACTGACGAAAACGTAAAGGTATTTTTAGAGACTAATTTATTGTGTTTTTGTTGAATCGTAGTCGTTTGAATATTTTTTTATATTTTTTTATGTTTAATTTTACCTTTTAAATTTTAAATTTTCTCGTTTTTCTTATTTTTGTTGATATTAAATTTTTCTTAAGTTTTTTACTTTCTCGTATTAATCTTTTTTTAGTTGTTTTATTATTTATTTGGTTAGTTTATGATAAATGTTTTTGTGTTTCGAAAATATTTTTATAATACTAAAAGTATATATAAAGAATGGAGATAGAAATAAAAAACACTTGAGCATGTTTTCTAGTTTTGCAAAATGGAAAACACTAACACATGATTCTCTAACTAAACACGTTTTCTAAATTTTCAATTATTTTGTGGAAATAGAAATCTCTTCTCTTTTTCTACAAAATGGAAAATAAGAAATGAAGAAAAATGTTTTCCAACTAAACACACCCAGTATTTTTAACGGCACGAGACCGAACGACGCAAAGACTGTAACCATCTACCATTGTTTTTTTTTTGAAACGGTACCACTGCTCCCCTCTTAGGCTAAGCATCGGTCTCGGACCGGGCGGACCGACTCAGATCGGACCGAATCGAGAACCAAAATAGTCCAAAACTTTAAACCGAGACCGGATCGAAATAGTTCGACCGGTCTTATTTTATTAGGTATAATCATAAAGTTTTTGGTGAACCGGGCCGGACCAGACTGAACGGGCCAAAGATCAAAATGGCCCAAAACCCTAGACCGAGGATCGAATCAAAATTGTACGATGCGGTCTTTTTGGTCCGGTCTTTTCGGTCCAATTCGGATCAGACTGGTCCGGTCCGATCCGAATGGGTCTAGAATACTTGCCCCTTAATTTTTATAAAACACTTTAAAATGACTTTAATGATGCCAAAAGTTCAACATAGTCCCTCTTTTTAGCAAAGTCCCAATGGACTCATCTTAGTCATCCATTTTATTTACATCTAACGGTCCAGATTAATTTAACAAAAAAAAAACGTTTATCTGAAACTCACACCTACACACACTCGCAACACACTCCACACCTACACACACTCGCAACTCACACACACTCCTCCCACTTCCACTTTTATCTGAAACCCTAACCGCCATTCATCTCCGCCACCACCACCACCACCACCACCCCCACCCCTACCCCAATCATCTCCGCCACCCCCAATCACTCTCCGATGATTCCTCCTATGGCGATTGAAACCCTGATGATTAGTGATTGAAACCCTAATAATCGATCTTACAGATCTACCCTAATAATCGATCTCCATTTCCGATTGAAACCCTAATAATCGATCAGAGATGGCTTCCAATCCTAAAGTTGGCTTGAATACTGGTAATCTTTTTCATTTACATTTTTAATTGTTTTTATGCTTTTTTTATGCTTAATTTTGAGTTTATATTTGCTTATTTTTGTTGATGTATTTTTTTAAAGATTTTTAGGCTTATGTTTGTTATTAATAGCTTAATTTACTGGTTGTTTTTTAGCTTTATTGATTAGCTGATTTTCTGGTGTTTGGATTAGCTGATTTTCCGGGCTTATGGGCAATTTTGGAATCGGAAAAGCTCATAAGCCCACTTTTTTCGGCTTACGAGCTTCTCAAATTGAGCTTATAGATTATGAAATAAGCTATAAACCCAAAATAAATGAAGCTCACAAAACAGAAAAAGTATGCTCCTGAGGTTTTCCGATTTCAAAGTAGCTCAAAAGCCCGGAAAATATGGTAACCCAAACACCCCGTGTTTGTTTTGGCATATGCCTTATTTGGTTTTGAGCTTATGTTTCATAAGCTTGGTTTTTGCGGCTTAGTTTGAAACTTTCAGGCTTATATAAGTTGATTATGACACAGTAAACTTATATAAGCCGAAAAGTTTAAAAACAAGCCCCAAAAAGTGAGTTTCTGAAACATAAGCCCAAAACCAAATAAACAAAATAAATGTCATGTCCTTGTGCATAATGTCAACAACGTGGGTATGGTCGACACGTAGTGCAAGAACATTCAGAAAATCATTGGTACACGGCTTTGCTAGTGATTTTGGCGCCACGCCCTATCCAAAAAAGGGTGTGAATTGACGGGAGCACCTTGAACCGGGTGCCTTTTGGCACCAACCATTGTCCACCCTACAAGGAATAGCTTCGGCATCTCTCCTGCCCAGTGGAGCCCCAACTGGATTAGGCAGAAGCCGATACTCGAACCCTTGACCTTTTATCCACAAAATCTCTCCAGTGGGTCATAGGTTTTTCGGAGGTGGGTACCAGCTGAGATAAGCCATGCCCTATAAAACAAGGTCAGGTATGGGCGGGTGGCATAGGGGAATAACGCGCCCTATGACGTTCGGTACCGATTGCTCTTAGGAATACTTGTTCGGCAAGAAGTGTTTAGCGTTTTTTTTAAAGGCTAGTTGAAGAAGTGTTTTAAACATCTACTTAACGAAACGTGTATATAAAACAGCTGTGAGCTGACAACTATGCTAACTTGATTAGTGGTTTATGAGTAACTGTCACATTACTGCTTATGTTTAAGTGATTAGGGGGTTTTGGGGTTGTTTATGTAAGTGCTTATCTGGTTATTATACTGTTTTAAAGAAGATAAGCAATCCCAAACACACTATTGAAGACTGTTTATTAGTTTATTATTGAATAAATAAGCAACTAGTATAAACACATTGGTACTTGCTTATTTTCAAACCTGATGACTGGTTAAAATAAGCGATCCTAAATACACTGGGAGTTATATATCTTAACACTTAAAAGATCAGAGGCTTTCGTACAGTCGCTGAATATCACAAGGACTGGTCACAAAAGGACTATATTTCCATAGCCCCTTTTGTTACAACTGACTCTGGTTATAATATCGATTATCAGTAAAACACCCTACTTCTGGATAGCTAATTGTTTGGACAGTTAATAAGTAATAAACAAGTATTATAATTACATCCATACAAACACTAGAAACTATTTACTGTACTGCATTGTGTTTAATTGTACTGCATTGTGTTCTTACTGATTTGTGTAACTGATAGCTCTTATACTGCATTTTCTCAATATCCGTAACTGATAGCTCTTCTTAGTACTTAACTGATTTGTGTTCTTACTTTTTGCAGTTCAACGTGATACAAACAAGCGTCAGAAATCTATATGTCATAAAGGATCTGCGTCACCTCCTGTCGCTGAAAAAAAACCAAGAACTAGTGCAATGCCAAAGTCAAAAGCTCCTTCCCAAAAGTCTAGTGCTGCTATTAAAAAAGAACCATCTGCTATTAAAAAATAAGCTACTGTTAAGAAGGAACCAGTTGGGAAGAGGAATAGATCTACTGATTTTGTAGATAGAATAGTGTCGGATGTTGTGAGTGACTATAAAGAGGAGTCAGATGACGATGATCAAAATGACGACGCAGTTAAGAAAGAGCCTGGGGTAAAAAAAGGTCCCCGAAAAGTGAAGGTTGAAAAGCAGGAATCTAGTGAGGACAATGTCAAAGATGAAGAGGAAGATGAAGAGGGTGTTAAGAAACCTGGGAAGAAGCATAAGAAGACTTCTGAAGGTGGAGAGGTTGTCTTGAGTGAAAGAGATAAGTATCTACTCAAGTTTCCAATTATAAAATCTAGGACAGTGCCTACTTCTTTCTTCGCAGCAATTCGAGATAGCAGGTTGGACATTGATAAGTTTTTGGGAAGTATTGGGTTTTCTTCATTTCGTTCCATTAAAATAGATACCTTACCTGGGCGTTTAGGGAGGTTTGCTGTTAGAGCATTTGATAAGGAGAGCTATCAGTTTAAGCTTTTAAACGGGTCTTCGATTCTTGTAACTCCTCAAAAGATTAAGGATATTTTAGGACTTCCCATTGGTGGAACTTCTTTATATGATCTACATGAGAGAGCTTTGGATGATCTGTTTGTGTTGTTGTGGTTAAAACAGTTTGATAAACCATGGAAACTACTTCGTGCTTCTGATATTCAAGAGAAACTTAATGAAGCAACAGAAGTTGACTTTATGTATAAAGTCAGTTTTCTTACTCTATTTTCTGTTGGGTTGTGTACAGCTTACACAATGAAAGCAATACCTGATCTAACTATTGTTCGGCGTATTCGTGAGGATACGGATATTGCTGGAATTGATTGGTGTGAGTTCTTATACAAGTGTCTTGGAAATAGCACGGAACCGAATACTTTGGCTGGTTTTTACATTGGGCCATTGTGTTTTTTAATTGTAAGTGTGTGCATATATACATTTTTACGTTTTTTTTTGTGTTTTTTTATTTTATGTTTATATTGTTTATAACTTTTAACAAGAAATAATTTTTATTTTCCTAACAGCTGCTGTATTTGGATTCAACAAAATTTGATCGTTATCCTGTTCTTCGGTCCAGACCTGCTATTCTGAATTGGAATACAACAAACATGCATCGCAGGCAGGATTTAGAGGTGCAAGATAATGTTATTGGGATGTTGGAGTGGCAGCCAGAATGGACTGCGTCCGAAGAGAAACAAAGTGAAGGTTTTTTTGATGTGGGTAAACAAAGTGAAGAAAAACAAAGTGGGTTTTCCAGTAAACAGGTGTGTTGTCGTATCTTTTTACGGTTTTTATTTTTTTTTCAATTATTTTTGTCAAGTGTTATAATAATTTGAGTTTGCATGATTCAACTGAATCATGCATGATTCAACTGAATCATGCATGATTCAACTGAATCATGCATGATTCAACTGAATCATGCATGATTCAACTGAATCATGCATGATTCAACTGAATCATGCATGATTCAACTGAATCATGAATTTTTCTACATGAATCATGCATGATTCAACTGAATCATGCATGATTCAACTGAATCATGCATGATTCAACTGAATCATGAATTTTTCTACATGAATCAAGCATGATTTATATATTTATTTTTGTAGGCCTTTTGCACAAAGATCAATGAAAAGCTTTCAAGCATTGCCAAAGACAAGGCCGAACTTGAATGCTTTTTAAGAGATGCGAACAATGAATTTCCAAATGATGAGAACATTCATCAATTGATTGAGAAATATGAGGGACTTTTTAAGGATACTGTTTCGTTTCAAGGTGAACCTACTCATATTGACGATTTCAATGCTTCGCCTGACGAGAATGTTGATTTAAACAAGCCAAAAGAGTCGGATGCAAAGGAGTTACCTACAAAGGACATTGAGCCCGGGAACGAAGCAGCAGCAGACGAAGGAGCAGACGAAGTAGCAGTCGATGATGTTGAAGAAACTTACACGCAGTGGCTTGAAAGAAACATTCATTGGGTTGGAGAGGTGATTGATCTGCTTTCAGATGCCTTTTATGACGTATATTTTTAACTTTTCCTCATGAGTTGTATAATGATATGGTCATATGTATGTTTATAATTAAATTTTTTTAACTTTTTGCAGGAAAATTTGTTTAATATGATTATGAATGAACCTACTAACGTTTCGCCTCCCAAGACGCCTCCACGAGTTTCTACTCGTTCATCTCCCAAGAAAAAAGTTAGGAAGCCATCTTCTGTGTTGTCATCTCCTTTTATGAATAAGAGAACTGAAGTTGGTCCTGATCTAAAGAGGCTTGAGTTTATACTGGGGAATAGTTTGTTCGCTATGCAAGGCGATAGATAGTAAGTTCTCTATTTCAGTTTTTGCTTTCGATTTTGTAGTTAAAGAATGACGTATCCTAATTTGTTTGTTATTTCTAATTGTAGTGAAACTGTTTTCCAAACTAATTCGGGTTATGAGCAAAAATCTGTACGAGTGAGCATGGAGACATTGACACCTGGATTATGGTTAGAACACAATGTTATTGATAGTTGGAGTGCATTGTTGAACCTGGAGGAGCGGGCTACATTGTTGAAGCTGGTGGAAGCTGGTAAAGTTAATGAGCGGTTAAGAAGGCTTTTTTTTACAACTGGCTGTATTGTAAGTTTCTATTCACATGTAGTGATGTTTTTTTTCATTCTGTAAATCATGCATGATTCATCTTGAATCATGCATGATTCATCTTGAATCATGCATGATTCATCTTGAATCATGCATGATTCATCTTGAATCATGCATGATTCATCTTGAATCATGCATGATTCATCTTGAATCCTCTCTAATTTTGTTTCGCTTGTCTGTAAACAGCCAGAAGGAACTATTAAAAGTACTCTTGATCCAGATGGACAGTGGAAAGTCTTTTCAGATGCCATTTCAACTCAATTGCAGCATGATGAGGATGCACTTCGCCTCTCGGATGTTGATTTGGTGTTTTTTCCTATTTGTGCTTCTGGACACTTTTATGTTGTTGTTTTCAACTTGGAGAATCCGTCAATGTTTATCATTGATAACATTTATGCTGGACCATATTCCTATAGTTCAAGATACAAAGCAGCTTGTGATCCTTTGGTAAGTTTAAAATCATTTTTGTTTATTAATGTATTGAGTTTTATTAATGTATCGAGTTTTATTAATGTGTATTTGAGTTTTGTGATCCTTGTATCTTTTATTGACTTTTATATTGTTTCTCTTTTACAAATTTTTTTGTAGAAAAAGTTTTTTATCAGGCATCTAAAAGAGCATGGGCATGACAAACTATCGGCCATGATGAAAGTCAAACCACGCATTCTACGTTTGAATTGGAGTACAGAGAGTAACTATGAAGATTGCGGAATATTTGCTATGATCCATATGGAATCTTACACTGGCACACCTGTTGGAGATTGGGATGTTGGGTTTGATGTAGAATCAAAGGAACAGCGCTAACAGTTGTTATGTATGAGGTATAGGATTGCTACCAAGCTTTTGTTGCATGATTTTAACATTCATAAACAGAAGATGTTTGAGTTGGCCTTCAAGTTTGAGACTGAGAATGAACACCAGAAAAGGGTTGATATTATTCAAGAGGCAATCAAAAACAGGAATGAGCGTGATCCACCGAAGACTATGCCTGGCCAAGAAGATCAGACAGAAGGGAACGATGTTAAAGATGCAGAAGTAAAGGAGGTTGGTAAGGATGTTAAAGCTGCAGAAAGGAAGGAGGTTGGGAAGGATGTTAAAGCTGCAAAATCGAAAGATTTTCATATGACATATGCTGGTGGTAAAAAAAGAAAGTGATGTTTGATTGTAGTTTGTTAAACTTTTGTTCGTAAAATGGATGGTAGTTAAATGGGAGGGTATTTTTATGTTATATTCTGATCTTATATGTTGGTAATCTTTTGTTCGTAAAACTGATGGTACTTTTATGTAATATTGGATGTTATCTTTTTATGTTATCTTTTAACTGTTACATGGCTGTCTTTTTTATGCTATCTTTTTTACTGTTATGTAACTGTTTGCATGGTTCATCTATTTCAGTTTTTTACTGTTATGTAACTGTTTGCATGGTTCATCTATGAATCATGCATGATTCACTATGAATCATGCATGATTTACTATGAATCATGCATGATTCACTATGAATCATGCATGATTCACTATGAATCATGCATGATTCACTATGAATCATGCATGATTCATAGTGAATCATGCATGATTCATAGTGAATCATGCATGATTCATAGAACATTATATGAACATTATAAGTCTGTTTGTAGTGCATCAGCAGTAGTTACCTTGCTGACTCATATGCATGATTTTTGGATGACATATGATGTTTCATTACGAATCATGCATGTTTCATTACGAATCATGCATGATTCATTACGAATATTATATGAACATTAAACAAAGTACTCCAATCTCAGAGTTTTAATACAGTTAAATCAAATTTAAAAAGAAATCTAACAAATATTATAAGTGTACTACAAAACATTAAACTAAGTACTCCAATCTCAGAGTTTTAATACAGTTAAATCAAATTAAAAAACAAATCTAACGAATATTATAAGTGTACTACAAAACAATTGAAGGAGCACCCGCACCAATTGTTGTATTCCTTGCTTCCTTTTCAGCAGCAGCCGCAATAGTTGCATTCTTTGATGCATTTGCAGCAGCAGCCACAGCACCCGCACCAGTTGTTCCTGTTTGTAGTGCATCAGCAATAGTTGTATTCCTTGCTTCCTTTTCAGCAGCAGCCGCAATAGTTGCATTCCTTGCTTCCTTTGCAGCAGCAGTCGCAGCAGCAATCTTTTTTACTTTAGCAATGTATTTTGGATTTTCCAGACATGTTGTTTTTGTATGTTTGTTAGTCTTCACTCCACATTGTCCACACTTCCGCTCTTGCTTTTTTTAGCATTGATAGCTACTTCTCTTGCACTTTTTCTACGTTGTCCTTTCTTAGCACCTCTTATTGAAGCAACATGAGGATTGTTTACAATATTCTTATTCGGCTTTTGAATAGCATAAATATCTTCAATCATGTCTGCCGTTTTCTGTGAAGGAGGCCTTGGCACTAGAACCTCAAATTCCTTCTTTATAGTTTTGAGCTTTTCCACAAATTGCGACAACTTTTCTTTATCTTTACTCAACAAAAACAAACCCTCATCTACTACATAGTTAGCCTCATTTGTTAATATTTCCATTTCTTTGTTTTTCTCTTCATATCTGTTCGTGCTTCTTCTTAATGAAAGTGGTATAAATCCCTCCTCCAACGCCTTAAAACGTACTTCTCCGGAATCATTTGAACATTACGGTTCTTCAAAACACAAAATACATGTCTACATAAAAATCCGTAACGCATGAAATGTCTACAGGTACACTCAACTGATCCATCTTCAAGAGAACGCAAAACCTTGTTTTGATGCAAAAAAAACGTATTAATACCTGATTCTTACTAAATCATGCATGATTCATGGAAGAATCATGCATGATTCTTCAATGAATCATGCATGATTCTTCAATGAATCATGCATGATTCGCCCATGAATCATGCATGATTCTTACTAAATCATGCATGATTCATGGAAGAATCATGCATGATTCATGGAAGAATCATGCATGATTCTTTATGAATCATGCATGATTCACCCATGAATCATGCATGATTCATCAATGAATCATGCATGATTCATCAGATGAATCATGCATGATTCATTGTTGATTATATATGAAACATGCATGATTGTTAAAAAAAATCCACTAACCTTGTAGTCTATTACTTTGTCTTCTTCCTGCACAACCATCTCTTTTCCTTCTTCTGTGAATAGTGTCCTATAAGCACCCGCCTTTGTGTCTCTAACTACAACCATCTCAACTCCCTCGTCCTTTTTAAACTCTTCTATTTGACAAGACCAAATAGATTCATACATTTCTGTTTGAACAAGCAGAAATATTGTCCTTGTATAAACTTTAGCCGCGTGTTTTTCCATTTCTAACATTGTTTTATATCTTGGGGCAGCATCAAAAGTTCTGAAATCTAGATGTTCTTGTTTACTCCTTTGCCTTTCCATTGCTGATTCATAGCACATCATGAAGTTGACCAATGTTGACCCGTGATTTGTGAAACCTTTAAAAAACGCGTTTTCACTCTCTGATCTTGAAGTAGTTCTCATTAAGCCAAACAGAGGTGACGTAATAAAATAAGCTGGTAACCACATTTTTCGAAGCTCATACATCTTTGTCATCCACTTGTGTTTTTCCAACTTAAAGTCTTTAATAAGTATTGACCATCTTGCTTCAAATTCTTTTGGCTCTATAAACATATTCCACACCAATTTGTTGAAACGTTCTTTGAAATTAGTTTTATCATAAATTTCTTCACATATCTGTAATTAAATCATAACAGATTATTTATAAGAATCATGAATGATTCAAAAAAGGTTATGAAAATGGCAATACCTTTGATGGGATTTTTTGCATGATATGCCACATGCATAATCTGTGTTTTGATTCTTTCAGAACTGCTTCAATTTCCCTTTTCATTGCCCCATCTTGATCCGTTACAATCATTGTCGGTTGTTTTTCGTGAGCAGTCATGAACGATGTTAGAAGCCACGTATAAGCTTCTGTGTCCTCGTTTAGTAGCAATCCTGATCCAACATTCACGTACTTTCTGTGATTATCTATGCCAGTGAATGGAACAAAGACCATATCGTACCTGAAAATAATGTACAATTAGAAAATAAAAAACAGATTATGCATGATTTATAATGAATCATGCATGATTTATAATGAATCAAGCATGTTTCATTCTGAAACATGCATGATATATTTGATGAATCATGCATGATTCATTATAAATCATGCATGATTCATGTTGAATCATGCATGATTCAACAAAAATCATGCATGATTTATTATAAATCATGCATATGATTCATTAAAAAAACAGATTATGCAAAAAAGACAGAATCAACATGAATCATGCATGATTTATAATGAATCATGCATGATTCATCTGAATAATCATGCATGATTCATCAGATGAATCATGCATGATTCATCAGATGAATCATGCATGATTCATTATAAATCATGTATGATTCACAATGAATCATGCATGAATCATGCATGATTCAACATGAATCATGCATGATTCATAATGAATCATGCATGATTTATAATGAATCATGCATGATTTATAATGAATCATGCATGATTTATAATGAATCCTAAAATAACTTACTTGTTTGTTTTGAAGGTAGCATCAAAAGATATAATATCTCCAAACTCTTCATAGTTGCGTTTATCTACTTCGTCCGCCCAAAACATTGCAACCAGTTCGTTGTTTTCAACCTTATACTGAAACGTAAAGCCTGGAACAAACTTCTTCCTGTTTTCCATCTTATTTATAAGCATCTGTGCATCACTTTCTCCTATATATTCATTAACATCCCTTATCTGATTCTTAAAATCATCACTAGTTCCATGCACATACTCAGCACCCCCTTTGATACTAGAATACACAGTATGTGCCTTGGTTCCCCCAAGTCTCAGTTGTGTTGAAGCTCTCACAACAAACACTCTTTCTGCATGAGTCATTTTTCTTTGTTTCTTTGTTAGATGCTTATACTCTGTCGGAAGCATTTGATGGTTGTGCTTAGCAATAAATTTGGTTATTTCATACTTTCTCTTAACATAATCCAAATCAACCTTTATTTGTGCCTCACAACCTGTTACACGATATCTTGTATTCCTTGTTTGCTTTCCACTGTTTGCAGGATCCAAGGTGTTAACATTTATGTCTTTTGGAACCCCTTGCCGGTTACACATGATGTACTTTGATTTAACGTCACCACTCCTATTTCTTTTTTGCGTGGACTTTTTAACTTCAAATCCTGATTTTTCAGCATACGCAGAATAAAACTCAATACATTCCTCCATTGTATCAAATCTTTTTCCCTGCTTAGGTAACAACTCGTCCGGAACAATTGGTTCCCAATATACAGATCCTCCGGGTGTCTCACTATGAATGTATAAACTTGGTCTTGGAGTGCTGGTAGAACCTGTTAGAGAATAACAATTGTTAGAGAACCTGGTCAAGAATTTTAATAATACTAAAAAGTATTCAGTATGAATCATGCATGATTCAGTATGAATCATGCATGATTCATGTTGAATCATGCATGATTCATTATGAATCATGCATGATTCATTATGAATCATGCTTGATTTTACATGAATCATGCATGATTCATACTGAATCATGCTTCATTTATAACTCATCCATGAATCATGCATGATTCCACATGAATCATGCATGTTTCCACATGAATCATGCTTGATCCCACATGAATCATGCTTGATTCCACATGAATCATATTAAATCATGCATGATCCACACATGCTTCAACATGAATCATGCTTGATCCCACATGAATCACGCATGATTCATCATGATTCATGCAGAATCAGCATGATTCATGTGGAATCATGCATGATTCATGTAGAATCATGCATAACACATACGATTTTGACAAGAAAGATCTCATTACTGTTTTTTATACAAATCATGCATGATTCTGTTTTCAAAGAACTGAAAGTAACCATTTACCTATATTTTCGACAAGATTAGCTTCTGGATCTGCATCTTCATTAAGAACGTGACGTTCTGGATCTAGATCTACATTATCAGTTTCCGTAACTGGATCCACAACAACATCTTCTTTGATTTGAGCTTCAATTCCTGTTTGTTTTTGTGTTTCCATCTTGTGTTTGTATTCGCCGGAGAAGATGACCGGAATAAGTTGTTAGGGTGGTTGTTGGAGGTTGTTTGTGGTAGGGGTGGTTCGCGGTGGATGGGTTGTAGGTGATGACGCCGGAAAAAGGTGTGTGGTAGGGGTGGTTCGCGGTGGAAGGTTGGTTGTCGGAGGAGGTCGCCGGAATAAGTTGTTAGGGTGGTTGTTGGAGGTTGTTTGCGGTAGGGGTGGTTCGCGGTGGATGGGTAGTAGGTGATGACGCCGGAAAAAGGTGTGTGGTAGGGGTGGTTCGCGGTGGAAGGTTGGTTGTCGGAGGAGGTCGCCGGAATAAGTTGTTAGGGTGGTTGGCGGCGGGAGGTTAGGTGGGTGGGAGAGACCCGACCTTTTTTTTTTGATAAAATGGTTAGTGTGTGTAAAATTTTAATATTTATAGTGGGACAATTTTATCCTTTTAATGTGGAAGGAGGGTTTAATCTGGACCCTTAAATAAAAAGAAGATGGATGGTTGAGATTGATCCATTGGAACTTTGCTAAATAAAGGGGTGTTGCGGAACCGGACTCTTTGCAATTAGATTGTAAACTAATTTTATTTTGAAAACACAGATAAGATAAAACAGGCGTGTTTATTGTTTGGGTCTTACTCACGAAAACTGAAAATCGAATCGAATTAAACTCGAATTAGAATCGAACCAAATATTAACTTTGGGTTGTGGGTCATAATCGAATCAAACCGAACTATGAATTTAGTTTTCGAGTTGGATATAAGTTTGGCAAATGATAATTAAACCCAAAAACCGAACCAAAAACCGAAATTATACAAATATATATATATATATATATATATATATTTACTAGTTTTAATGCCCGTGCACGCACGGGGATTTAAAAATAAACGATAAATTAAGTAATAATTTGTTAAAACATTTGTAATCCACTAATTCTCTTTATGAATTTCATCCATTGATCGATCTATTTGTCATAATAATAAAAGTAGGAAGATATAGGCATATCAAGTAGGAGAATAAATCATTTTCCTATCATATATGGTTTTAAAAACATCTAATGTTTATTGTTTAATTATTATTTTTTTACTGTACACCGCGTAAATTAATATAAACTCACTTAAAATTTTATTTTTCGAAATTACATACTCATTTTACTTTTGATATTTTTATTCTATATAGTTATATTTTAATTATTAATCAATAAACCATTTACATCAACTTTACACGTACACGATTTATAAATTTATGATTTCGTAATGCTTAATATTATTTTATAAAACTATATTAAAATTTTAACAGTCAAGTAGTTACAATGCTCATAGACCCATGATTTTTACATGTTTTTTAATTATGTGATAATATTAATTGATATTTTGTATAACTATTAGTTGAATAAATGATTTCACTTTATTTAACTCGAATGTTAGCTATTATTTTCTAAATATTGTGTGTTTAGTAACACATAACAACCTTGAAAAAATATATGTTTTTGTAATATGTATAATCCCGTCTATTTATTTTCATCTCACGCTGATGTTTGAAGTCATACATTCATTTAAATATGTTAATAATAATTTACTTAAATTGCATTGCTTAACTTTGTTAAATGTCAAAACAAAAATCGATAATAATTTGTGTTTTTATTTGAATATTTATAATCATGTGATTTGTTGATTTTTTTAATATAACATATATGTTGAATTTAAAATATAAATTCTAGATGGTATAAAGTTTAAGGGGATATTTTGTTTAGTTTTTAAAATTACTACAAAATATGGAAAATTATAAGTTTACATTTAAGTACATCTAATTTATTTAACTTTCAATCACTAAAGTTTTATTAATTCCCTCCTCCTTTTTTAAGTTTTTATTTTCACAAATTTAACACATATATTTTATTGTGTTTTCATCAAATTTCTCCACCAAAATTTTTAAGTTTGACTAAATTGAATTCAATTTTGACTTTTTTTTTAACCAATCAAATCGCTCGATTTTGCTTATGTGTCAAAATCAAGCCATTTGATTGGTTTAATTGTTTTTTTTACAACATTCACTTTTCACTAAAATTCTCAAATAATCTAATTCTTTTATTATATAAAAGATATATATATATATATATATATATATATATATATATATATATATATAATAATGATTATTAAACTTTAATTCTAATATAAAAATACAACTTTTATACTTGAAATAAATTTTTTTCTAAATATTGAAATAATTTTATTTTTTTAATAATTCAGGTTATTAAGATCGACCCGAAAACCGAACTAAATTCAAATTCGGTTTTCGATTCGATTCGGTTAAAGTACAATGTGATATGACTAAAATTACCATATTAACCTCAAGCAGCTTAAACTACAAACACCAAAGTGACACACCACTTGGCTACAATCCTATCAGACATCAACAATAACACCCATAGGAAAGAACTATTTGAAACCACAAAAAGACACCACTCCCCTAAGCCGAGCATAGCTACAAAACAGAAACATCAACATCATGATGACCGAATAATGGAGTTCGGTAAGAGCAACACATCCCTCGCAACTTAAGAGTCCTTAAAGAAACAAGACATAAGCTTAAGCCGAACTTTAAAAAATGCGCCAATTATACTTTTGCCAAATAAAATACTAACACGCCGCGACAACCAACTTACCAATAACTACCTGAAACCTTTTTCTTTTGAACTTTTGCGATGTTTTTAGACATTCATTGAGCATACATATAAGCTCAAAATCAGTTAGAAATGACAAATCTTGTCCATCCCTACTACTTATAAAGGATATAGGACTTATTTTTTAAGTACACTTATCTTTGGAAATATAGGAATTATCTAGGGAAATATAGGAATTTTGAAAGGAAATATAGGAAAAAGATTCCTAACATTCCATAGTTAGATAGTTGACAATGTGTAATTGATAAGCGTGTATGCCAGCCAGAGTTTCAAACAACCGGGCCTAATTCATTGTATGCTGCACACATAAAAAAACACACACAACTATTTTATTTCTCTCTAAACCCTAAAATAAAATACACACAGCCGCCACAAACTTTTTACCCACTTGATCTGCCGAATCCGCCACCATCTTTCGGTGGTTTAGGTGGTTTCAGGTAGTTCCGGTTGAAGGTATTGTTTGTTGGTTAGGGTGCGTGTATGCCGAATCCGCCATAAACTTACTACCTCGCCACCTCGAAATCTTTGACGATGCGCCGCTGGAAAATGTTGTCACGGGTAAATTTAATTAGTTATTTGGTTTGATGTTTCGATGGTACTAGCATAATAATACTCATACAAGTTATTTTCCTCGCGGGTTTGATGTGGGAGGGTGTAGAAGTGGATATGAACAGTAAAAGGAAGAAGGTTTGGAATGTGAAGATGGCCGAGAATCCTACATCCGACACTGCTTGGTCCAGGTAACACGCACATGTCTACTACTAAGTAATAGTGAGTTTCATTGTATAATTCGCACGTGAGTATTTTTTTAGGGTAAAGATCAGGTATACCCAATAACCGGTTAGAGTCGGGTTGTGTTTTGAGGGTAAAAAACCCCAAATGGTACTAACCGGTTAGGGTTGGGTACTAACCGGTTAGGTTTTTTTGTTTCCTACACTGACCATTTTTAGTCAACACATCTGTTCTTATCCTGCTACATATTTTTGAAGCAACTTATATCACAATTATTATTCTTAGGGATATTTATAGTCAATTATCTCGCTATATGTTCTTTAGAATGCCTTTATCGTGTTACCCAAAAAAACGGGGTACTCGGTATTTCTCTACCTGGTTCCATAATACCCGCTTCATACCCGGTTCTAAGTTCGGAAAGTGTAACCGATTAGTATTTGACGGTTATGGCCAATACCCCAACCGGGTATGGTCAATAACAAGTTATGATAGGGTCGGGTTCGGTTTCGGTTCCAGTTATTATGTGCACGATTATGTGAAACCTGTTTATAACCCCCAGCTGTGTGTACCGTCTGTTAAAAATTATATAGATTACTTCACTTCAAATGCAAGTGTTGCAGATACCAATAGATTTTAGAAACTATGTATTTTGTGCTTCCAAATGCATTATGCTATTCAGGACTCTTATAAAGGAGAACAACATGTTATTATTATAGTTAAAAGGTATTGTAACAAAATCAAAGAATCTAACATATTTTTGCAGCCTTTTTCTAAAATCAAATACGACCAAAATAAGTAAAAAAAACAGTGCTTAAATATATATTGCATTGGCTTTTCTATGATAATCAATGAATATTGCATTCACAATGACTTTGCTATGATAAACACCAAAATATATGTATCGTTAATTATCTGTCGCTAGGCAATTTTGCAGCTATGATAATCATCGAATATTGCATTCACTAAAGTCTATTTGATTAAAACAGTTTTTTTTTTTTAGATTTAGCTCTTGACTTGGCTCTACTTCTAATACATGTATGTGTCTTTTCTTTCGGTTTCTATCACATGTAAATGGGTTCCTACTAAAAACGATTCCACCAGTGAGCTAGATCACCACCATTGCACTGTAAATGAACCTGATCACATGGTTCCTGAAATGCGTGCCCAAATTCCATGTTTGGATGAAAGGATAAGTTGGTTGAAGATCATATGAAAAAGATTGATGTTAGCATTTTATACATACATAGGTGAATGTTATGTCTTTTTTGTATGCCATATTCAAATGAAATTTATATGAAACATGCTCAGATATATGTTCTTTCCAAATCTCATATCATTAGGTATTTTGTGTTTGAACTTTTTAGCCTGCTAATTTGCATTTTGTATTTTGCATTTTGCTTTTATGGTAATGTGGTGCAATTTGATTCTATTGTAGGATGAATTAAGAGATGTAGTGCTGCTTGTTGTTGCCAACAAACAAGATCTTCGAAATGCTGTAAAAGTTGTTGAAATCACTGAGAAGCTTGGATTTTAATCTCTCCGACATCAGTGCTGGTATCACTCTCTATAACAACTTCATACGTGCACACAGGCACAGTAATAGATATTGGGAAAACGGGCAGGTCAAACTAAAGGTGGATTTTGTAGTGGCCGAGACGGGTTGGGCTAGACCCAACACACTTATAATATAAAGTTAACTATTTTTATGGAATACAAAATTTGACAGCATGTACTATCTTTCTTACACTTGTATCCAACGAAACTTGAATCCACATTCGATTGGTTGATTGGATACAGCTGGACCAAATGCCTTTGGGAATGTGTTATAACTTGAAAGCATAATTAAAATTTTTAGCCTCAATAATAATAAGATGTGTTGATTAAAACAATTACGAAATCATGTATTATGCAAAAAGTTTTACTTTTTTTTATTTTACTTATTTGACCAGTTAGCCTGCAATGACATATTGATGTATATCCAGAGCACTTGTGCCACCTCTGGGTAAGGTCTATATGAAGGACTGCGTTGGATTTCCAACAACATTGCTAACAAGGTAAACCATTGAAATCATAATCAAAGTGATAGTATTCTTTAGAGGAGCCTGTTCTTCTTTACTTATGAAGAAAAACTCTCAAAATTTCAAAATTTGATTTAGGCTGGTTAAGAAAATAAAATGTGTCTTATCTTATTTTATAATGTGGCACTTTGTACATTCTCACTGCTCAACTTAGCCAGGTACCACAATAACATAGTCACACACTCACGGCAATTAATTATGCTGATTGTTTTTTGCTATTGAGTTGTGACCAAAATTGCTTAGAAAATTGTACGAAGTATTACATATTGTACTAATATTTGATTACTATAGTTTGAGTTGTGATAGAATGGTAGGATATAACATAAAATATACATATTTGCTTTTGCTTGGTTTTATTTGTAACCTCTAATGAGTATAGGGTATGGCATCTTAGCATAAACGGGCACGGTAGAAGTCTATGACTCTTTGACGTTTTGGTGAGTTGCTGTAATTACAAGATGATCAAAGATGATATATTTCTCACCCCATTCTTGAGTTACTTTTCTAATTCACATGAAAATTGTTATATAATAAACCATAAGTGCACTCCATATGACACCTTTTTCTAAACTCTGAATCTAAAATCTAAAACAACAAATAATCATTTACTTGATCATTTAATATCATTTTTACTTGTAAATCTCATTTAACTCAAATGAAACAGGTAAAAACCAATTGGGAATGTTTTTGGTTCTTTTAATGCCGATATAAAAGCAAATATGAGTATAACTACTATGACACACACTAACTACTCATTGCGTTTGATAGTACTATGGAGAGGTGCTCATAGCAAATAAGCAACAAAATTTTAGTTTTGTGTCTCTATTGCACTAATTTACTATTGCTCTATAGATATTCTAAACATATTAGTCCCGCCATTATTTGTTACAAAGAATGCCTAAGGTCTCGACTCATAAGTTCATGGATTGTCAATATGTTTGTCGTTATTATTTGTCGTAAATTATATGAATTACGTGTTACGTTCTGGCACATGTTTTCTAATTGGTTTGCATATTGAAGACATTGTCCATATGTTATTGAGGCTATCACAACATTTGCCGAGTCAATAGCATGGTATAAAGCAATTACAAGGTATACAACAACTTCTTGCGGTCCAAGATCACCATTGACAAGCACTTGGGAGTTGGAACTACACTGGAGACAAAGCAGTGAAAGCCCAAAGATTTGACCGCTCAAAAAATGGCTAAAGCAAAAGACTTTACCTTTCATAGGCGGGTGCGGATACGGATTACATGGTTAGCAGTTGACACAGTGGTTGCCACTAAGGATTGGGGGCTATTGGGCACTTAAAAGATGTGGCAGCTGGTAATGTGCAAAAACAATGGATCTGCTCACTAGGAATAAGGAGAAAGCTAGAGAAGTTTTCTGAAACTAGAATAGCTACAAAGGTTAGTCGAACTTGATCATATAACTTTTTTTCTTCGTTTTTGTATAAAATTCCTATAATAGGTATGGTAGTTTGTTCAATCATTTTGGATATAGTTGTCGTGCACAACTTGGATAAGAATGAAAAAGGTTTAGGGTGTTCGATCATTTTGGATATAGCTCTTAAATTTTAGCTGGTTTGTAATTTGTACAAAAACACTTGCAATATAACCAACTATCATCTCCTATAACCGTTTATTACAATTGATCACCTACGGTATTTATGTAAGTATCATTATTCGAAATCACAGATACTTCTGCATAAGGCATATTCAAACATCCATATTGTATAGATTATCACATAAACAGTTATTTGTGGTAATATATAGAATTCCAGAAGTACTAAAATGTTAAAAACGCGACCCGAGGAATTTTTTGAAGCGCTCATAATGATATAAGATAAATAATCATTGCAGGTGCAAGTTAAAATACGTGATTGCAGAAGTAGACAGGGTCTTAAGACCAGAAGGAAAATTGATTGTGCGCGATAACATTGAGATCCTTGCTGAGATCGATAACATGGTCAAGTCTATGCATTGGAATATCCATTTGAGTTACATCAAAGAAAAAGAAGGGTTGTTGTGTGTCGAAAAGACATTATGGCGACCATCGGAGGTCGAAACTTTAGCTTACACCTACTAATAGAGATGCCGACATAATTATCTCATGCTTAATTCCCGATGTGGTTTGTGTGTAATCTGCAGAAGTCAAAGCGAATAACCCACTGTTACGAACAGTGTTACCGAACATGAGTATTTTATGATATTATCGGTTACTTCATCATTTCATCACTGATTTACATTCATTAAGGTAATTAGTAATGTTGTTTTGACTTTTATTTGGATGAACATTATGTTTCAATATAGGCCTATGATTTTTATTTGTTGGGGCTGTTTGTTTAAGCTTATATTTAGGCTTACAAGCTTATTTGATTTTACTTGTCTTTCATAAGGCTCTACTTATTTTGTGCCATACGGGCTTATATAGCAGCTTATTTTCCAGCTTAAGAGCTTATTTTTTATTAACTATAGGTGATGAATATAGATTGTTTTTCTACATTTAGTGTTTTTCCACCCATAATAAGTTAATAGATCATAACATGTGAAATCAAACCGTATCTTGTCAATGCAGCATGGCCAGAATAATGTCTCGTGTGCTATGCTAACCTTTTATTCAGTTTTATGCTTGCACATCTGAGGCAAACGGCTTTACACAACTTTCTTAGGTACTTGATAATGGCGGGAAAAGGATAGGATTTAAATATAACCAAAGCACACTAAAAGGTTTATTGCATTTGATCTGTTATATCCATATACTTTTAGTGATTGCTTGAAGTCGATGTGATTTAGTAACCGTAACTCATTAAATCCATTTTTGTTATAGGCTTTAAAGTTTTGCCACATAATGATGTGTCTTGAATGATGTGTCTTGAATCTTGATGCATAAAAACGGATCAACGTGAAACCAAGATAAAAATCTAGCATAAACTTGGAACATAAGGAAACAACGTGTATCGTATTTGCCATTCACATGTAGTTGTTGAAATATATCGCATAGTTTGCAATTAAATTATAATCTTTTCATTTTCTATTTCAAGCATCACACAAAATACCTACCACAATACCGTCTATTTAATTATTTGTCGTTTTGAGTTTTCACCGCGCGTAATGACATTTTGCACAGAGTTTGATTTTACCACGGTATAGAGTATCGTTAATTATCTGTCGCCATGCAATTCCGGCGATATGCGCGGGTAATCGTCTAGTTTTACTAAATATCGACACTTTTTTATAAAGGATGAAACACTTTTTGTTCATTCATTAACGGGCACATATATAAGACACTAAATATGTTTAATGAACGTATGTAAAATACTAATTAAACAATCGGCAAATTTTCTATATATAATTTTTTGTTCCCTAATTTCAAACAAGTATTATTTTTTATTTCTTTTTTTTTTTTAGAACGGCAAATGTTAGTGGTTAGTGGGTCGAGTCGTGCAATGACATCCAAGCGGAAGAATATCTTCTTCGAACACTCGCCTAGTTATGTTAGACACTTATCCGCTTCGCCTGAAAGGCCCTTGACAGGTCTTGAACCAGGAATCCTCCCCCAAAGAAACCACTTAGTGGAACTTTGGTGGCCAACTTTATATATTTATATATGTTTACGTTTTTACATATTTATATATGTTTTTTTCCTTTTTAGTTTGCGCTCATCTAACCGGCCCGTTTAGTCCACCCGTTTAATCCAGCGCACGTGCCCGTTTTGCCACCTCATCAGTTCACTCTCGAATACGAGTGTCAAGCATTCAGTTTTAAACTAAAAAGTCTGACAAGTGATTTTGAACCAAATGTAACGAACCAATACTTTAAATTAGCTTTAAACAATACTGAACTAAATTCTTTTGAGAACAAAACTAAACCGAATTCAGTTAATTGTTCATGGTTCAGTTTATGTTCAGAACAAGTAATTCAGGTGAAATCATTATCAAATCAAATGGTCAAAATTTTATCTACAGTTGCCAAACGTTAAAATCAGCCATTTATACAATTTAATTAGCACATACTATAAACTTGAAGTGTCAATTATGATTAGGAGGAATACATCCCTTAAATTTGATTTACAGAATAACCCAACTTCAAATCTCAAACGCTTGCAAATAAACGGCCACATCCTGTGATAGGAATCTTAAACCACACTGACTAATTTAAAGACATGGCCACACAAACTTTAAAACAAGACTAGCAAGCCAGCCTGCAAACCCCTCAACTCCATAACGTTTCTGGTTACAGCATCCAATTGACGTGTTGAAGCACAGGCATAACCCCCGCAGTCACACTGGTTCTGAAAAGACCATGTGTCTTCCCCAAGACCCCAACTAATATACCAATAAAACAACCACCAACCACATGCAAACTTGCTCCAAAGAATATCCTGCTGCAGTGTAGAAATATGCCTCCCATATGACAGTCTCAACTCTCAAGTGGGAACCTTCAGACCAATATGTTACGGAGTATATAATATGAGCATCATAAAATGATGCAAAACCAAAAGATCCCTCAAAGTCCAAACATGCAGAAACAAAAATCTAATAAAACCAGTGATTATAACTCAACATAAACAACAATCCTTCATGGATAAAAATCCAGAAAACGAAACACCAATAACTACTCAATTGTACAAAAAAAAATACTACCAATAACTACTCAACAGTGCAAAGAAAGTTTAGAAATAAACATAATGACCCCCAATACAAAGTCGATTAAGTCATAATTAACGTGTTGATGTCTGTTAGTGAACATTGCTTCTAAATGGCATGTGAACTATTAAAGTGCCCAAGTAGAAGAGCAGATAAACACCATGGCTTAGGTTTTAAAGTTCAACCATTTTAGACATAAAAATAGTCGAAGAATTCAGGTTTCCTGATGCATCTACAAATGAAATTCTGAGCAGTAAAAACAACACCATACAAGGGATATTAATTTTACCTTTAAAATTATCTAGTAACATCTTGCACCATACAATGACTAAGGATTTATTGTTGCAATAGATTGTCAAACACCCACACAATAAAGTAGCAAAAGATAAACAAGCAAATTAAGCACCCTAATACATGTGTTCCATGTTAGAACCTGTTTCTGTCATGAAATTACTACTACATTGCTATTTGAGCATGATCGTTTTGCTGAAACAGAAATGCCATTCTCTAACAGGAGTAACGCAGTTTATGCCTTATAGAGAGGGAAAAACAAATTTTAATTGGTAGCATCACGGCCAACTCAGTTGTCCTTTTAAGACGATAAACAAAACTTATCCTAAATAACCTTACAAATGGATCATAGCATGCAGTGAACCTTTTTAGAAAGTTAGATTTGTAATTTTACAAGTAGAACGTTGTTTTATTTTTTTTGATATTTGGCTTTATAGACCTCGGCTTTCAATAGCTAGTAAAAATAAGATATTAGACAACCAAATAGGTTTTTCAAATAAGACAATGATACATCCTTAGTGTGCACATGCACCACATCTAGACACACAAAGCACGTTTGAAAATAATAGACTGCACACGGACATACTTACGTATAAACCAGTTAATCAACATTCAAAAAATTATATTCAACACATATCTGATCACTTGTATCTGCCGGTTCGTAGTTGGTATGTACCAGGAAAACATAAGACATAGACAATCCAAATACCCGAAGATCTATTTTCTTTTTGATAATAAGCATAGTGTTCTCTCAGACTATATACTTCTATCTTTTAAAATTGTTGGAACTTTCATATACAAGATTTTACAAAGAACTCAGCAAGTGAACTGAACTGTGGGAATAAGGGCACACAGATGCAAGAAAGATTACAGAAAAAATCAGCAACTGGCTGAAAAGTTGCAAATGTTTTTTTATCAACGTGCGTATTGCATGGTTGTATCAAACAATTTAGAGGTAGTTTGCAGGAAGATCATAAATAAGTACAAACAAACAGAAAAACGGACTATCTCACAACAAAGAGTGAAAGTTATAGGTTACGAGACTCTCCAGATGTACAAGTAGTAATTACCATATACAGTATAAAAATAAGAAAGAAGGATTAAAATTCCTTTTGCATGATGTTCAGAAATCAGGATTATAAGATTAAGTGTGCGAGAATGTAATGCGATGTTAAATAAACTACCGACTAGCAAGTATATATCCCCTGAAAACCTTCAACGCTCCAACCAAGCACCGGTTGCGAACAACACTCTCAATTATCACAATCAGTGGTAATTATGAAACACTTATGGGGTAAACTTGTAATGTAATGAAATAAGATATATCAACAATCAGGTGACGATGTCAACATAAAATCTAGCAACACCTGAGAAACAAACCACAGATTCTGCAATTGATGAAACATTGAAACTCCCAAGTCAAAGATGCACATATATTGCAGCTATAAAAACACATATGAAAACCATATTGCAGAAACTCTAACAAATGTCTTACAAACTCCAGTAGGAAGGATATAACAGCTTGCAAGTACTAAACAAACAACTAAAGCATACTGACTACCAGTAAAAGGCAAGAAACTAAGATCCATCACAAAACCACAACTCAGATAGACACATAGAGTGAAGCGGCAACAAAGTACAGGCAGCAATCCATTTATGTCAATCCATGAATCACGAAATCAGCACAACCATTTAAAGCATTTGCGTCCAAGAAGCTCTCATAGACCTGAACCAAATGCCCACATTCAACTCAATTTATCATAAAACAACCAAGCAATTCAAAAACAACATGAGAAATAATGACTAATAAACAAGAGAGCATTCCCGGTATATTCAAGAAGATTTCTAAAACACCTGCTAACAAGTTATAACATATTTAACCTGAAAAAAGCCAATTTTATGAACTAGCTAATGACCTAATAATCTGCTGAAAGTCAAAATGCAATCTATATGTACCCTTCACCAGATTTAGTTGCCACATATGCTTTATCTATCAAGAGAAGGCTGAGATGGCTTAATTTAACCCAACTTCAACGACAGACAAACAGCTATACCCACACTCTGATATTATGAATGTACAAATTATGGAGACTATGGATTCAAATAAGTACAGTAATACGTTACTTATTTAGCTAACGATTAGAATACTTAGGGTGTTTTCAAATCATTTTAACATCCATTCAATATATAAAAGTAGTTATCATCAAGTTCTAGATTATCAGAACCATCAGGCCAACACTTCAAATCTTGCTCAAAGTACACAATTTTCTGGTTAATTTACCCATTTGGTAATAAAAATAGTTTCTGTATTCGTCCCCTTTAAACCCTTGAAGACGTTGTAAATACACCATTTATGCATAATATAGAAACATACAGTAAAGGGAAAATAAAATCTAAGCAACTTGTCGTATCCCCCTAAGGAAAGCACAAGAATCTTTACAACAGAAAAGTCAAAAAGAAAGATTTTATTTTTAAGCGCAGAAATCATTTTGCCAATAGTTTGAATGATACAAGTCTGGAACTTCTGCATGTTCTGAAAAAAAAAACTGACCCTCAACAGAACGATCAAATTGCTCAAGCAAGATCAGACTGATCGACACAACTAGCATCATAGCTCTTTCAAAACAAACACACGATTATATAAACAGGTAACTACAAGGAAAGCGAACACGTTAGATCTTATTCTAATATCAAATTTGAATCTTTATATGCAAGTAATGAAATATTATACCAGGCCTTATTCAATCACGCTTATGTTCATATGAATAACAAGAAGCAAAAACTTTAGAAACACTGTTATGCTCCCAAGAAATATCCAACTCCTAAAAAAAGTATTAAGCCCAACAAACAAAACAGACAGTCCAGCAATTAACTCCACAAACTAGTGCAAAATTTGTCATAGACCAGTTAAAAAGGAGCAAAGATGACAACAAACTTCTCAAACGTCTAACCTTTAAAAAACAATAAAGCCAGATTGACACATAAAACAGGTGAATAAAGAAAAAGAAAAAAAAAAGCTACACAGAATCTAACTTCCAGTTAAAAAAGATTTAGGTACTTAACAGCTTGAAAGACAGAAACTTGTATGTTTATATGATATGCAATTGAGAAGACAAATAAGTTAAATCCTTGCCGGTGGCTAATATAAACGAGTAAATGAAGTATATTTGCTTTAAGTCGGCTGCCAATCAAGAAACGTACTTGTAAGTAGTAACATCCATTATGTGACCCCAAAGTGACAATACTAAACATCTTTAGGATGTGCATATGCATAACCAAGGGTGATGTGATCATAGAGCACGACATAATTATCTAGATACAGAATAGAGAGAAATTACCTCAATAGTAAGGTGGCCCGCCATGAAACATGGGTCCAGGAGGACCTCTCGGACCAGGTGGTGGCTGGTGCATTTGCGTTGGATAAGCTGAAGACACACCATAGTTGCCACCATCAGGGTATCCTCCTCCTGAGCTTGGAGGCATTCTATTCATAGACGACCCATAATTGCCTAACCCAGGTCCAGGATAGTCCCCGGAGGCAGCCCCGCCTCCAAAATGTGAGCCGCTACCGAATCCGCCACTACCAAATCCGCTGCCACCATAGCCGCCACTACCAACACCACCATAGGAAGGTGGCCCTTGATTACCATAACCGTGGCCGCCGCCAACCGCTGAAGGTACTGAAGAATTCATCGGTGGATTTTGATGGGGAGGCAGAGGACGCCCACCAGAGTATCCACCGTAAGATGGTGGCCCACCTATATAATCCACCATATAAAGAATGTTATCAACTTGAATATTATTGTACATACACGCATCTGCGTTTAAAGCTTCTTAATTCTCATCTTTGAATCTCATAAACCTTCAATTAACTTATTTAAAGAGCCAATATACCCAAAGTTAACTACATTTACGGTAATACCAATTTAGCAAATTCCCTATTAGCCGTTTCAACACTAGAGATCACAACTTATGAAAATATCACCAAACACAGACTACTATTACGTTACGGAAATCTAAATACTTCAAAAAAACAAACCAAATAAATAAAAAGGTAAAAAACAACCATACCGTAACCAGAATTCATAGACCCAGGCATCGACCCAAAAGACCCCGGGGCACCACCTTCACCACCCATTCCACTCGGTCCCTGAATACCTCCCACTTTCTTCTTCCCGTCAGTGGCCATCTTACAATTCACCTGATGCCCATCAATAACCTTAATCGGATCCACCACCGAGTTCCTGGCCCCTTCCTCACTCTTATAAACAAAAAACGCAAACCCTCTGGCCTTCCCACTCTGCTTATCAAAGCCCAAAGGCCCCTCCTCAATCTCCCCATACGCCGCAAAATGCGCCAACAGCCTCTCGGAACTAATCTCAAACGGAACATTCCCAACATAAATCTTCCTCATACTCACATCCACACTCCCAAGTTCCCGATTAACCGCCAATTGCGCAACAGTAACCCTCCCATCAATTTTCTTACTAGGCTCTTTAACAGCCAGCATCGCCCCATCAATATGCTTAAAAGTGACAAACCCGTAACCTTTCGACTTATTCGTAACCTTATCAGTAATAACTATAGCCTCTTCCAACTCCCCATAAACCGAAAAAACGGTTCTTAGTTTTTCGCTAGTTGTTTCCCAACCAATCCCGCGAATAAACAATTTTCGCTGAGATGGGTCAGCGTCAGCGATAGCGCGGACCGCATCAAGGACCGCGCTGTCTCGGACGAGGACGGGTTGGAGGATGTTAAGGAGCTGGTCTTTTGTTAAGGAATCGAGGATCTTTCGGGCGTCTGATGGGGTTAAGGGAGTGCTTGTGGTTAGGCCGTTATCTTCTGTCTTGCGTTTTTTAGATGCGTCCATTTTTTTTTTTCAACTGTAAACCCTAGAAACCCTAGAAGAAGAGATTAGAGATGATGTGAGAGTGGTGAAAACTGAAAAGTGTAAGTTTATTGCTTCAGTTTAAAGCTATTTTAATGGATTTGGGTTGATGTTAAAGCCCATTTGCTAAAATAAGCTACTACTAGTCCTATCTTAAGATATTTGTATTTTTTTTATTTTTATTTTTTAAATTGTAAGATCGTCGATCCTAATCGTCGATCTTACAATCAAAATTACGATTTTGATAACTTTAGAAATAGCTTTATAACCGTGAGAGTGAAGTTACTGATCCTACAATCAAAATTACGATTTTGACAACTTTAAAAATAACTTTATAACCGTGAGGGTGAAAGTTACTATTTTCGTCTCGAGTGAGGATTTTAACTCGTTCATTCGGCAAGCATTTATAGATGATAGTATTATACTTTATACTTATTTATCGTCCAAAGAGCTGATAGAAAGAAATATGGCATAACTTTTAAACCATCTCGTCATCATTATTAGAAATAAGCTTAGCCACATAAATTCATTACAATTCGTAAGTGGTTTTCCTCTAATTTATTCTTTTTTATTTGTCTCACGTTTTATACTTTATATGTAGGAAATATGTGAAGATAAGTATGAACTTTATAAAAATAGATAAGTACACATCATTTATAGTGTCATCCACCTCAACTTACTTCCATAAAATGAGGACTTAATAATACTTGGCATCGACTATATAAACAGACATCTAAAGTTCCAAACATAGCAACAATGCACAACAACCTTTCAGTCGATAAGATAAATCGTGTGAAAGTACTTCTATATAAAATATTGATCCATTAAATCAAATGCATGGAAATGTTGTAAATATTTGAAAGGGATACAATCGAATCGAGAATGAACGGTGTATTGCATGATTCGGACTTCATCACTGGGAAAAACCGATTACTAGCAAAAGAACACATAATGTCCCGATTATTCAGTTATGTTTCAATTGGGTTTCTTTCGGAATTTTTTTATGCCTTTGAGTGAATCAATACGAACGCATGATACGTTCGCATAATCTTCGTGATACATATGACTTTTAGATGGTTTTTAGATTGCTCCAAATTTTGGTGTGTCTTATTGGGTTTCATATTGATTTCAAATCCACACAATGACACAAACGTAACATATTTATTTTGTTGTCATTGAGGAGTTGGCGCTGAAAAGTTGGTATAGTCTCGCTTGAATGCATCGAAAAGTTTCTCAAGAATGTCAATCGAACCAATATTGAATGTATATTGTAAACCTAATCGAGAGACTATGTTTTATTTTGCTCTGCCATCGGTTTTAAGTCGGTGAGTGATCAAGTTGGAGTTATGTCATGCATCATCGTTGTCACCGGTGATGGATATGGGAAGAACAAGATTGTTAGAGATGAGGACATAGACTATGCTAGTTTAATCTCTTTTTATCGCTAACTCGAAGAAATTGAGAATGACAAAATAGTTAGTAATACCCTCATTCTTTCATAAAGAAAAATTTAAATATTATGTTAAACACTTTTAAATCTACAAGCTTTTTTAAATACTTTTAGATCTACATGTTTTTTTAAATACTCTTTAAAAACACTACATTCTTAAAAAAAACTCAATTGTTCCATCTTTAATACTCGAACCATCGATAGTAAACTGTACCGGTTTTGAGACCAGGGCTTTCACCTTAAAATTTTGGTTTCTCGATTAGTTTTCTATAAGATTTTACACTATTTGGTACAAATACTTGGTATAATTCTTGCCCTAATCAATTGTCATACGTCAGACATTTCAAACTTATTAAGATTTTTCTTAAAAGTATGTAGGTATGTAACACGAACCATGTTTGTTAAAAATGATGTCATTTCAAGCTTATTAAATTTTTTATTTAATTTTAAATGTATGTCATAATAATTTTTAATTTATAATAATTGTATCCGTGTAACGCACGGATATTTGTTCTTGTTGTATGTGTTGGAAGAATAATAGGATTGGTAATGCTAATTTCATTTTGAAAATTTTGATTGTATGTAATGTACAATATTCATCTCAAGGAAAATATATGATTTTGTACCATGTATTTTTTTTACTGAAAACTACGCATCTTGATAATAACCAAACAAAGCAAAAGATAAAGTATTTAATAATCAAGTGAAAACATGGTTCTAAAGATCTACTAAGTACGAGGTAAGTAGATCCGTGTGATGTATACGGGCTTTGTCCTATTGTTCCATGCACCATGTTTCGTTCTAACGGGTGCATTATGTTGTTTAGAGTTTGTATAAATTTGTCTCTTGAATTTCGTAGTTGGCTAAATTTATAGATGCACGTTTGTTCAGTTAGTTTTATTTGAGTTGTTAATTATGTTATTTAGAGATCGTGTCATAAATTTATTTTAATCTGTTTAGTTTACTTGTTGCTTTTGTATATACGATGAACTTTTCTTTGTTTTTTTTATTATTATAAACACGGTGAAAATCTCTGATAACTGGATGGTTTTTTTTAATATCAAACCAAAACTTTACGTGTTTCTTTTAATATTTAATTATAGTTCACTAATAGCATTTTTTGTAGTTTTGGTACTTTTGTGCTCAAATAATATTTGAAAGGGGTTAATTTGTATTTTTTTTAAATCTTTTATGAATGTTGATTAAACTTCCGGCATGTAATGGTAACGGAGCCTCTTGGGCTTTCTTAACAGTGCTAAATAGTGGATTGATTACCACCACAAAATCATGTTTACTTTGTTTATATAACGTATTAGCCGCTTCTTAAAACTTCATCACATCTAAATCAATTTCTTGATCTTTGTTGGAAATCCACTTTATGTGACCACATTTAAGAATTCTCATTAGTTATCATAGTCTCACGCAAAGACTAGACTAGGAAATTATGTATAGTGTAGGTGCGTGAGTGACTATAAATACCCCTCCAAGGCTTCTAAGGAGGGGTTGTTGTTTGTGTTTTTCTCTTTTCATTAATACATTTGCCTTTCTCTCTCTAGAAACACCTACAACCTTTCTCTCTCTATCTACCCATGGCAACCATCTACCACCATAACCCTAGACCATCGCATCTACTATAATAGCAAACCCACAATTGGCATCAGAGTCGACGGTTCAATCCTTGGATCGTTCGTGTTTTTTGTCTAGAGATTTGGTGGTTAAAAATATTTTTGGTCTGAATCTGTTATAAATTTTTGTCACCGTGGTTGTTGATACAAAAGTTGGATGATCCTTGCTAGACCCGAATTAGGCTTAATTCGGGTTGGCTGGGCTCCGGCTCTTGCACCAAGTGAATAGTCTTGCTGAGATCCTGCACACTAAAGCAACACGCGTTAGGCTTACCGTGGGAATGTATCCCACGATTAGACTCCAACGTGAGAGTAAGTAATCGGTTAGGGTTAAGAATCGGATGTGAGGTTTAGAGTATATAGAATGTGATTCCTTTGTGGAACCCTTGGGGGTTCTTTATATAGGCAGTGAAACCCTAATGGGCCCACTTTTACTTCGGCCCCAAGCATAAGATAATCACCATAATTAGCTTGATTGTTATCTTCTAATTATGGTTAGTGTATATCCTATACTTGAAGGTAAATCCCAATCCTAATAGGATTGTGATTCTGTCTAACCATGTCCCGACTGTACCGGGCCGTGGGCCGCACACACTTTATGCGGCTACTGTTCATTCTAGCCCGTAAGCTTAATTGATCAATCCAACCCATTCGTGATGGGCCGGATGCGGGTAGTACCCAAGGGCGTGGTTCATGACCCGGCTGGGAACTATACGTCATCATGTCCCCCCAGTCTAGTTGTTACAGCCGTAGGCGGAATATCTAGACTAACAAGATGCTCCCCGGACGTACCAAGAAAGAACATTTTGAAATGCTGAATTTTGAAAACCATGTTTCGGCCGCATGTGGCAACCTTGTTAGGAATTTATTCCTATAGTACCCCAGCCGCATGTGACGACCGAGACAAATTAAATGAAACATTGAATATGGTCTTACGTATGACCGCATATCCCGACACAATTGACTGTTCATCTACCATTTTGACTGACAAAGTGCAAACAGTCAGAACCTCGAGCGACGCAATCTTCTGAGTCAGAAGTGACCCGTGGGTCCCACCTGACTTTTCACTTGCCACTCTCTTCCCAACCACACGATTCTGGTAAGTGGAAGACACGTGTCATGAATCTAACGAACCATGACCAACAAGGCAACCCTATAAATAGGTTTCCCATACGGCTGTGTGTGACACACAATCTTTTTCTCATTTCTGCCATTAACGCTTTCCTCCTTATCACCACCTTCTTTCGCACGGATCCTTCCTTACACAGGTTAGAATACCACGACCCCATCTTGCTTTTAGTTAATTATGGCTCATAGAAACAACCCTTCCATCGGATCCGTGCTCAATATAATGACGGAAGAGTAACTAGGGCACTTTTGCTCTGATTTCTTCATTCCTAGCAACCTTCATCCCTCTCTCCCTGGTGCAGGGGACCTCATAACTGAGGCACCCCAGGGAAAGATTGGCTTATACACTCGTCTCTTTGACGCGACCAATTACCGCATTCCTTTTACCCGATTCCTCGTAGATCTACTAGGTTACTATGATGTGCATATCACCCAGTTACACTGTATAGGCGCGTGTAAGATTAGCCAGTTTGAAATCCTATATCGTGCAAGAAGTATTCCCCCAACTGTAGAGTTATTTAGGTTGTTTTACACCCCAACTTAGTGAATGGGTGGCTTTCCTTTAAGAAACCAGCCCCTCAGCTCACAATAAAGCCATGGACTCGCTAAAAAATTGGTACGACCACTACTTTTTTATTGACGCAGTAGTTTGGCCGACTGATTTTGTATTTATACGTAGATTATCCCCTGACCCTCATCCCCGGGTCGGTACATACAATGCACAGCACACCAAAGAAATAGATAGGAATAGGACAGGGTTTCATAGGAATCTACCCGAGTCATTCCTTTGCCTGCTAGGGATTAGCCGCAACTACTTTGGCCCGTCAAATAAATACCCTGTTTTTTGGAGAAGCCGTGGTGAAGGTAGGTATAATATCCGCACCCTTGAATATATATAAATCCGTTGTCTGTAGCTAACATACTTTGCTTTACAGAAATGAACTTCTTTTGAGTCCTACGCCAGGGAGATCCCAATACCATACTGGAGGGAGTACGCCCCGGACGAGAGAACGAGCTATCCCTTCTTGAGCACACCAGAGATGTGACCATCGCCCTAGCGGTCGTACCGGACCCTCAATCTGATGAAGAAGAGACAACAATTCTAAAGTCTCCCGAAGACTTTGCCAACGAAGATGGGGACAATTTGATGCTGGAGAATGAAGCCGGGCCCTCCTCCCTGCCGAAGACTGCCACCCCTGCCCATGAGGAGGAGCAGGGTGATAACATAGAGAGAACTACCTCCAGCCTCCGCCAAAGGCTGGGTGATGACGAGGAGGAGGTACAAAGAGTAGAAGAGGAGGAGGAGGAAGAAGCCCAACCCGTCCCCAAGCGTACCCATAGAAAGAATAAGCGGATAAGGAGAGCTACTGAGGCCGTGATCGGGGAACACAATGCCCCCGTAAAGAAAGTGCGACAGGATCACCCCCTCTACCAATCTGGTGAGAGCACCAACCAAGCCTCAGGGACGGCGCAGGCTGCTCCCATAGCTCCGGACGTGCCGTTACCAGATGTCGAGCCAGTCACTCAGGTGCCCCCCACTACGTCCGAGCTGGAAAAAACTAACATGTAAGTCTTCCGCCCATGCTTGTCATTACTTTTCTCTAAGTAAAAAGTACGTCCTTCCGTAAACAAGATTAATGTTTATTTCAATTTTTGTTGCAGGGATGAACAAGCTGGTTTCGCACCTGTCCAAGGGACAAGGAAGGAGAAGGAGCCCATCCTGCATGCTGCAGCGACCAAATCTGGCCCAGCCTTTGAGGAAGGCACTCCCACAACTTCACAAGAGATACCGGTGTCCGGCCCCCATACACACTTTAACCCTGATTGGAAGACAACCACCGCTTCTAGAATGAGGGAAGCTGAAGAATGTCGTGACTATCTCAACAACTGCATTCCACCCGGCCTGGTAAAGGATATAAATTCACTAAGTCATGCAGACTTAGTGGATGAATATAATGGTGCCTTGGTGCATCAGATGGCTATGGGTACTTCCATGCGGGTAAGATTTGAGGCCGCCTTAGAGCCTGTTGAGTCACTAAAGAGGAAGAATGGTCGGAGGGAGAAAATGATTGAAGACAATGAATCCCAGATTTCTGCCCTCTAGTCCCAACTTGCTACTGTTGAAGCCACCATTAAAGAAGAAGTCGTGCATGCCAATGCTCATGATCAACGGGTAGCCGAGCTTGAAGCCCAACTTGAGACTGCAACCTCGAAGGTATGTATCCGTATATCGTCACACCCACGTCCACATTATTCTGTATTCTAACCCTAAGGTACCACATGCAGGTGACCGCGGCAGAAGCGTTGGCGAAGACCTCCTCTGACCGAGTATCCACCCTCATGAAGGAGCTTGAAGACGCACAGGTATTGATCCAAGGCGAGGAGATGCTGAAAGAGGAGCTTGCCAAAGAAAGGGTCGTGGCGGAATAGTTGATGGAGGCTTCCACACAAAAAGATATGGAGCTGACTGCCCTTACCGCAGACCACGGTGAAGTATTGTACCCCCAACTACTAGCAGCCATTGTCGGCCGCAGGTGGATGGTGGGTCATGGGCACGCCTGGCCGTTACAAAAGTGTTGGAGGCCCCTCAATTCGTGCAGCAATTTGTAGATCTTGTATCAGATGGCATCGACCACGGCCGTCATGAGGGGATGGTTATGGTCGCAGAGTTAATAACTAAGAAGCATAATTTTACTAAACATGCTTACTTTAACACTGGATCCGCAGAGAAGATGACCGCGTCCATGGCTGCCATGCGGGATCTGAAGTACCTATTCTTGGTTGAGCTCGAGGCTACGAAGGATGCATCCAACAAGGAGATCATGGAGAAGCTAAGCCTTGGTGCCTTCTGGCAGGACGAGGGACACTCCTGGACTCACTTCACACCCTCCCCCAGCCAACTCACCCTTCCCATTTATGAGGACGTCACCAGAATCGTAGTTGGTGAGCAACTATTAAGTGAAGTACTGGAAGTGAACGCGGCTCGGGCTCTGGACAGGGAAGACCATGGTGAAGCATTGCCTCGAGTAGCCGAAGAGCAGCGGGAGATAGGTAAGTTTCTCTCCCCCCCCCCCCCATGTAGGGTGTTCCTTTATTGATGTAATTTCTGAACAATTTGGTTTGTAACAAAACATTCGTCCGCGGATGTCCACGACACTTTATCTTTTGTAACCTTATCTGAACATTTAGAATAATATTTATGAGTCCGTGGTAGTCATGGCAATTTTGATAGTTGGAAACTTACTTATATTCTTTTAGATATTATATATATGCGTCGCATGACATATCACGTCTTACTTAGAATAAAAACTAAGTCTATATTTTACTAGACGTGCGGCGTGCGTCTTTACCATGTCCGACACTATGTAAGTGCGGCATATGGAAACTTATTACAACGTCTTGTAGATAAGGTGTCTAGTAAGGATACATGATCCGCGTCACTAGGGTTGTATCCCTCTTATGCAACAAGTTGAATTATTAGGTTCACTTAATCCTCTTACCCCACATGTGGGCGAATAGTACATGTACGATTTGAATGAATGCATATGAATAAGAAATGGCATATTATAATGATAAAGAAATCTAAAAGACATGACAATAATTTGCACAAGAACGTGTCGTGGAGCTAGCTAGGCACCACGATATTTTATTAGAACGTTTACGATTTTTTGACAAGAATGAAAATCCTAAGACAAATAGAACCTAGAAAGCATGAAAACAAAAAATATGGATCTTCATTGAAGCCAATTATAGCGAAGTGTCCTTGCGGAGGCCGTAGCCTTTCAAAGATAACATTTTTTTAAGGTTGCAGATATTCCATGTACGTTCCAGGTCACGGCCATCCATATCACGCAACTTGTACGCGCCCAGTCCTAAGGCTTCCGTAACCTCATACGACCCTTCCCACTTGGGGCCCAGCTTTCTTGTATTCTCCGCGCGACTTGCCTTGTTAGCACGATAAACAAAATCCCTCGGTCGAACGGAAACACCTTTAACCTTGGCATCGTAGTAAGCCTTCATTCGTGCCTTGGACTTGGCCTCATTGATGGCCGCTATTTCTCTTTTTTCCTCCAACAAGTCCAGATTAATCCGGAGTTGCTCATCGTTCGTGACGACATTAACCTCTGCCGTGCGGATGGTTGGCATTCCAATTTCTGCTGGTATAACAGCCTCGGTCTCGTAGGCCAGCGCGAATGAAGTGTCCCCATTGGCTGTTTTAATCATAGTCCTATGCGCCCATAGAACATGCGGCAACTCGTCTACCCACTTGGCACTTCGTTCATCCAAGCGTGCCTTGATGCCTTCGCCTAAGCTTTTGTTTGCCCACTCCACAAGACCATTAGTCTGCGGGTGCTTAACATATGCGAAGCGCCACGTGATGTTCAATGCCGCGCACCAATCCTTGAATGGATTATCCGCGAACTGCTTCCCGTTATCCGAGATGATTTCTCCTGGTAAGCCAAAGCGGCACACAATATTTTCCCAAACAAACTTTTTAACTTGCTTGCCCGTAATGGATTTAACCGCCTTAGCTTCTATCCAGCGTGTAAAGTAGTCCATTGCGACGATCAAGAACTTAACTCCCCCTGCAGCAACGGGAAAAGGTCCTGTGATTCGATCCCCCACTTATAGAATGGCAATGGGGATGTGATGGGTGTCAATTCTTGCTGCGGATGTCGCGGTACTAGCATGTGCACTTGGCAATCATTGCATTTACGGATCATATCACGTGCATCCCGATGCATAGTAGGCCAATAATATCTTGTGCGTAAAGCTCGTGCTACTACGGATCTGGGGCTTGCGTGCATACCGCATGACCCTTCATGTATCTCATTGATCACATAGGTAGCCTGTCTGGTCCAACACACCGCAACCACGGCTGTAAGAAGGAGCGCTTGTACAGAATACCTTCTCGGAGCTCAAAGTGCTGTGACTTTCTTCTGATACGCCGCACCGCCTTTTCATCGTCTGGAAGGGTCTCATCAGTTAAATAGCTGATGATCGGGGTCATCCATGTAGGTCCCTCTTCCTCAACTATAGCTGCGATTTCCCCTCCCGTTATAGATTTTTCCTTTAGTATTTCTACCAAGACTTGCTTGGATAGGTGGGCGAAGCTTGTAGACGCAATCTTGCTAAGAGCATCCGCCTTTTTGTTTTCACCTCTTGGTACCTGCTTGATAGAAAACTTCCCGAAAGTGGCTATGAGCGCCTTGACTTTCTCCAAGTATTGAACCATGTTATCCTCCTTGGCTATGTAACCTCCTATGATGTGATTCGCAACAAGTCGTGAGTCCACATAAGCCTCAAGGTTGCGGACTCCCATCCTAGCGGTGATTTCTAAACCCGCGATCAATGCTTCATATTCCGCCTCATTATTGGTGGCTGTGAACTCAAAACAGAGGGCGTAGGTAAACTCCATTCCTTCCGGATTCGTGAGAATAAGGCCTGCTCCTGATCCGTCCGTGCACGAAGATCCGTCAGTAAACAAAACCCATGGTTCTGCTGGAACTTCCTCTCGTTGTACCATTTGTCCGTCCTCCTCTAGCTTCTCAATTAGGAAATCTGCCAAGATTTGGCCCTTGACCGTTGTCCTTGGTCTATAGGAGATGTTATGCTCTCCTAGTAGAATGCTCTACTTCTGTAGCCTCCCGACCACATCTGGCTTGGAGATGATTTGTTTTATCGGCTGAGCAGTGATCACCACAATTGGGTGCGCCTGGAAGTACCGGCGTAACCTTTTCGTGGCGTATACCAATGACAGAACCAACTTCTCCATAGAGGAATAGTTCAACTCCAGCCCTTGTAGTGTTCTACTTATGAACTAGACCGGAGTCTGGATTGTATCCCTATCCGTTATAAGTATTGCATTTATTGCTCCGTGTGTAGCAGACAGATACATAATGAGCTCTTCCTTAGGTCGGGGAGCCACTAGCATGGGAAGGGCTGCGAGATGCTGTTTAAGCTGATCAAAAGCTTCCTCTGCCTCCTTTGTCCAACGTAAATCTACTTTCTTGATGCCCTTCTTGAGTGTTTTAAATAAAGGTAGTGATTTCTCCGCGGACTTCGACAAGAACCTATTTAGCCCGGCCAGCTTTCCATTTAGTGATTGTACCTCCTTTCGTGTCCGAGGGGATGGTAACTGTATCACCACGTCCGTCTTTTCCGGACAAGGCTTGATGCCGTTTGGATCAATCATATATCCAAGGAACATCCATTCCGTGGCCCCAAACGTGCACTTTTTTGGATTCAGTTTCATGTTGATTCTCCTCAACGTGTTAAACGTCTCCTGGATGTCACAAAGAAGTGCTTCCTCCGTATGACTCTTGATGACCAGATCGTCAACATAGACCTCAAGGTTGCGGCCTATCTGGGAATCGAAGGCTTTATCAACAAGTAGCTGATATGTCGCTCCGGAGTTCTTTAGTCCGAACGACATTTTTGTGTAACAATACACGCACTGACTAGTATGAAACGTCGTTTTCTCTTTATCTTCTTCCGCCATCTGGATATGATGATATCCTTTGTATGCATCTAAAAAACACTTGAAAGGGTATCCACATAAGGATTCCACCTTTCAATCATATTTTGGTAACGGATAGCAGTCTTGCGGACAAGCTTTGTTCAAGTCCGTGAAGTCCACACACCTGCGCCAACTCCCGTCATGCTTCTTGACCATGACTGGGTTGGATAACCACTCGTGATAGTTTACCTCGCGCATGATTCCTGCGTCTACTAATTTCCGTATCTCATCTAGTATTACCTGACTGCGCTCTGGTGCTTGACCATGCTTCTTTTGTTTAACATGAGGATATCCCTGGCGGATTTGAATTTTGTGTTCTACTATCGAGCGCGACACACCTGTCATGTGCTTAGGCTCCCACGCGAATACATCCAGGTTTGCTTTTAGGAGAGAGCACGTGGCCCTCTTGCCGTTATCCGAGAGCGTTCCTCCTATGGACACCTCTTGTTCCGGGTAGTCGGGATGGATTTCCACCTTCCAATTAGGGGGTGGTGATCCTTCCTTAATGGGAACAGGCTGGACTGGTGTTGTCACGGCGTGGCATTCAGATGCTGGCATGATTGAATTGTAAATAGTAACAATTCCCCCCTCGATAGGGAACTTAATCATACCGTGAGCCGTGGACGGAACTACCCGTATGGCCAGGATGCCTGGTCTTCCAATAATCCCATTGTATGGAGAGTGTGAGCGTATCACCATAAAGTTCATCCACGCCGTGGTGGAATGCTCTTCATTCCTAATGGTTACTAGCAGACGCAGTTGTCCTATTGGCCAGATAGTGTCTCCACTAAAGCCAATGAGCGGCGACGTGGCCGGTGCTAATTGGCTTCTTATCTCTGGTCGCAGCTGTACGAAACAGTGCTCGTAGAGTACTTCCGCCGATGTTCCAGCTCGATGGGGAGGTGGCATGATTTCCCGTACACAAGACGATAAGGTGTACAACCGATCGGGGTCTTATAAGCTGTAAGGAAAGCCCACAGAGCATCATCTAACTTATCGGCCCACGCGGCACGATGCTCTCCCACAGTACGCTCCAAAATTCGCTTCAATCCACGGTTGGAAATCTCGGCTTGCCTATTGGTTTGGGGATGATAGGCGGTGGAAAGACGATGATTAACACCATACTTAGCCATGACTCTTGCAAATTGATCATTACAAAAATGAGTCCCGCGGTCACTGATGATAGCACGAGGAACACCAAATCGAGCAAACAGCTGCTTTAAAAAGTTCACAACCACCCTCGCATCGTTCGTAGGGAGAGCCTTAGCTTCAACCCATTTAGAAACGTAGTCAACGGCTACGAGGATGTACTTGTTCCCTTTGGAGGATGGAAATGGCCCCATAAAGTCGATGCCCCATACGTCAAAGATTTCACATTCTTGTATGAAATTTTGAGGCATCTCATCTTTATGTGTGATCTTGCCTTGGCGTTGGCAAGCATCACAATGCTTAACCATTTCGTGAGCGTCACGATAAATGGTGGGCCAATAGAATCCAGAGTCAAACACTTTTTTGGCGGTGTAGTTGGGACCAAAGTGACCACCAGTGGGTCCTTTATGGCAAGCAGCAAGGATTTGCAAAGCTGTCGGTCCATCAACACATCAACGAATGATTAGATCAGCACATTGTTTGAATAGAAAAGGGTCATCCCAAAAGTAAGTCTTAACATCATTCAAGAACTTCTTCTTTTGTTGGGATGTTAACCCTTTGATTAGAACACCATCCGCTAAGTAGTTTGCAATGTCCGCAAACCACGGGGTGTCATCAAGATTGAGATTTATAGACATTAAGGTCTCAAAGGGGAAAGAGTCATTGATCTCTTTGTTCGGATGATCCCCTTGATATGGATCCTCAAGTCTACTCAGATGATCCGCGGCTAGGTTTTCGGCACCCTTCTTGTCACGAATTTCAATGTTGAATTCTTGAAGGAGTAAAACCCAGCGAAGAAGTCTTGGCTTAGAGTCGTGCTTAGTCATCAAGTACTTCAACGCGGAATGGTTCGTGTATACGATTGTGGTGGATAAAACAAGATAGGGGCGAAATTTTTCAAAAGCATAGACAACAGCTAAAAGCTCTTTTTCGGTTGTCGTATAATGCAATTGAGCCCCCGTCATTGTTTTGCTAGCATAGTGGATTGGTTGGAAGTGTTTATTCACTCGTTGGCCCAAAACCGCACCAATAGCAAAGTCGCTAGCATCGCACATCAATTCAAAGGGTAGCTCCCAATTAGGGGTAACCAAGACCGGTGCCTTAGTTAGCTTATCTTTAAGAAGATTGAAGGCTTCGATACACTCTTTAGAAAAGATAAAAGGAGTATCTTTTTCCAAGAGGTGGGTCATCGGGCGAGCGATTTTAGAGAAATCCTGAATGAATCGACGATAGAAGCCCGCATGGCCCAGAAAACTTCTCACACCCTTCACGGTTGAAGGTGGAGGTAATTTGGCTATGACATCAACTTTAGCATGGTTGACTTCAAGACCGGCTTTAGAGATTTTGTGTCCTAGCACAATGCCTTCTTTTACCATAAAATGGCATTTTTCCCAATTCAGAACAAGGCGAGTGTCTTCGCACCGCTTAAGCATACGTTCCAAATTGGCAAGGCAAGAAGAGAAGGAATCCCCAAAGACCGAGAAATCATCCATGAAGACTTCCATGGTTTACTCAACCATGTCATGGAAGATAGCCAACATGCACCTTTGGAAAGTCCCGGGGGCATTGCATAAGCCAAAAGGCATTCTTTTGTAAGCAAATGTGCCATAGGGACAAGTGAATGTTGTCTTCTCTTGATATTGGGGATCGATGGGTATTTGGAAATAACCCGAGAAACCATCAAGAAAGCAGTAATATTCATTACCCGCTAAACGTTCAAGCATTTGGTCCATAAAAGGAAGAGGGAAATGATCCTTTATCGTGGCATCATTGAGTTTGCGGTAGTCTATACAAACTCTCCACCCAGTAACGAGACGGGTAGGAATCAACTCGTTGTTTGTATTGGGCACAACGGTGATGCCGCCTTTCTTAGGCACACAATGGACTGGACTAACCCACGGTGAATCCGAAATAGGGTAAATCATACCCGCATCAAGAAGTTTGATAACCTCTTTTTTGATGACTTCATGGATTTTAGGATTCACCCTTCGTTGGCTTTGAATTGTGGGCTTAAAGTCGTCCTTCATGAGAATTTTATGTGTGCAAAAGTGAGGGTCAATTTCGCGAATGTCGGAGATTTTCCAAGTGATAGCTCTTTTATGCTTCTTCAACACGGCGATAAGTCGGGATTTTTCTTCTTCTTTCAGGTCCGTCGCGATGATGACCAGTAACTTCTTGTTGTCTTCAAGGAAAACGTACTCAATATGAGGAGGTAGGTCCTTAAGCTCAAGAGTAGGAGGATCCTCAATAGATGGTGTAACTAACGATGGATCATCATTAGTCACCTCTTTAGGAGAAGGAGGAGAAAACGGGTCTTCATTGAGAAGTCTCTCAATAGAACGAATGTCTTCATCCCAATCGGTGGAAGAATCATCATACTTAAGATCGAGAGGACCCAAGCTAGCTTCGAAATCATCCAAGTCACTTTCTCCAAAAGGAGTCAATGCCGGAGCAATTGAGGCAACGGTCTCAACATTGGGTAGAGAAGAGAGAGTACTTTTGCAAGCATCATGAAAATGTTCTTCACAAGCCTCATCGAGAACATCAATAGCATTAACACTCTCATATGAATAAGGTTGCTTAGAAATCTTACCCATGTTGAAGACAATTTTATCGTCACCAACTCTCATGATTATTTCGCCCGCGGCTACATCAATGAGAGTGCGACCGGTCCTCAAGAAGGGACGTCCAACGATTAATGGAACACGAGGATCCATCTCGTAGTCAACGACAACAAAATCCGCCGGGAAGGTGAATTTGTCAACGCCAACGAAAACGTCTTCGGCGATCCCCACTGGATAAGCAACCGTAAGGTTAGCTAATTCCAAAGTCCTTTTGGTGGGGACTAGCTCGGGGAGAGATAATTGCTTCCAAACACTTAAAGGCATTAAGTTTATACTGGCACCTAGATCGGCTAGGGCCATGCAATTCAATACTCCCGGGAAGTTGCAAGGAATCAAGAAGCGACCCGGATCACCAAGTTTGGTGGGCAATTTCCTTAAGAGAACGGCGGAGCAATTCTCATTATGTTGGGTCTGAGCAATGTCAAGAAGCTTCTCCTTGTCACTAAGAAGATCTTTAAACATTTTCGCGTATTTGGGCATGTGAGCGAGAGCCTCGGCAAAGGAGATGTTAAAATTCAATTGTTTAAACATTTTGAGAAAGTTTGAAACTTGAATATCATCCTTGCTCTTTTGCTTCTCTTTCCTCAACCTTGAAGGATAAGGTATATTGGATGAAGAAGAAGGCTTTAGGGGAGCAGGATCACTCACAACCACGGGTGGTGGGGAAATGGGGGTAGAAGGCAAAGGAGGTGGGGAAAGTTGCTCTTTTTCCTTATTCACAATCACGGGTGGAGGTGTAGGAAGCTCGGGTTCTGTATAACCTTTTCCACTACGAGTAGTGATTGCTTTCATCTCCCCTCTTGGATTCGCAACTGTGTTACTCGGAAGAGTACCCGAAGAAGAGGGTTGATTACCTTGTAAGAGCGAACCGATCATATCACGTATGTTAAGCGCTTGAGTGCTGAAAGAATCTCTCATGTCTGCACGTATCTCATTGCTTTGTTTTGCCATGTCATTCCTTAGCTCGACTCGAATATCGTTCCCTTGTTTCGCCATTTCGCCCTTCAAGTTGACGAATTGACTCTGAAGATTCGTCACCATCTCTCGATTAGTCTTCATGAACGTCTCGACGTCTTGATTTAATGCCATCGGTTGATTGAGAGGTGGAGCTTGGTAAGCTTGAGAATTTCCTTGGGTTGGGTATGGGTTTCTTTGGGATTGATATTGATTGGTAGCACGAGGTTGGGATTGGTTGCTTCGGTTATAGCTTTGTTGTTGATTTTGGTTTGGCGGAGGGAAACCGGGTGGAGCAAGATAGTTGTTTGAACGATAACTTAGCAAGCTACGGTCTCCTTGAGGACGAGCTTGATAGCCTCCCGTGGGATAAGTACCGTATGCCGCGTTAACGTTTTCAGAAAAATTGCCTTGAGTAGAAGGACAATCATTGTAAGAATGAGGACCACCACATGTGTCACAAGAAATAGAAACGGCTTTAGCTTGTTGAAAGTGGTTTGTGGCCATGGTCATGAAATTCTTGTTCATCTCTGCGATTTTTTGGGTAAGTTCGGTTATCTCGGGATTGGAAGTAGTAGAAGAAACATTGACTCTCGAGTTAGATATTGAGGATGCGGATGAATCCCAATTCTTGTGGTGAGTAGTCATGTTTTCGATCAACTCTCTACACTCCTCCGGTCTCCTTTTCATAAAAGTACCACCGGCGGCGGCGTTGATCGTGTCACGATCACGAAAAGTGAGACCATTGTAGAAAGTATCAATGAGAGTGACGGGGAGCATATTATGGTTCGGACAACGGTCGATCAAGTCATTATATCATTCCCAAGCATCAAAGAGCGATTCGTCATTGTCTTGCATGAATCCACTAATTTGGTTACGAAGGCTTGTGACCATGGATGGTGGGAAGTAGTGCGACAAAAAGCGTTGAGTCATGTCATTCCAAGTATGAATAGAATTCTTTGGGAGACGGTCAAACCATTTTCGACATGGTGAGAAAGCGAGTGGGGAAATAGTTGAAGGCGAAGGTCATCCATAGAAACACCAGGGGACTTCATGCTTTGGGTGATGGTAATGAATTTGTCGAGGTGTTTGTTGGCATCATCATCCGGAATTCCGCGAAATGGGTTAGTTTGCACTTGTTGGATCATGTGATGCTTCAACGAAAACTCCTGAGCCGTGACGTACATCGGCGCAATCGGGCCTCCGCGTCCGTTCATGGTGGGTTGACACAATTCCTCCATTGTTCGTAAATCAGGTAGGGGGACATTGTTGTTGTTGTTGTTATTATTATTATTCAAATTGGGTAGAGGTGGGTTATTATTGTTGTTATGAACACCAGCCATATCTAAATCTTCACGAGTCTCGGGCTCAGAATAGTTCGAAGATCTAGTACGCATACACCTGCAGAAGAAGAATATACACAGAGAATATCTATATAATCTTTTTGGTGCAAAACCTTAGGAAAAGAATTGCTTTTTATGATTTTTCAATGTTTTTGTATTTTTGAAGAATTTTATATTTTTTAGGGTTTTTGAAAATTTTTAAAGCAAGGAAAATAACGTTCAAAGAACGGATCCCAAAATTCAATGCGTCTCTCACTAGAAACCGTTAATCGTAACGAAAAGAGCCGGCAACGGCGCCATTTAATACTTAGTTTTGTCCAAGTATCAAAATTCGTAGTTCCAAATCTTTTCGAATTGATTTCCAGTCTAAAGTGCGACTCAATTGTCTTTTGGTGAACAAGAGAATGGTTTGATTGTTTATCAATTTAGAACTAATAGCAAATAAATGTAAATGTCGTTGAGCAAAGTAGAAGTTAAAAGATTAAACTAAAATGACGAGTTAAAAATAAATGCTTGAACACTTAAAGGCAAGATTAGAATAATACTTGAACACTTAATAAATCTAACACTTGAAAACTTTGCAAAAACAAGAAATTAAACAATTGGAAAACAAACAATTAATGCCAAATCGGAATATCCAAAATACATTAATCGGAATGTGTAGTCGGAAAACACTGATCGGAATGTGCAAAATGTCCTCGTCGGAATGTATGCAATCGGAATATGGGACAAAAGAGTTGATCGGAATGTGGTAAATTAATGCAATCGGAATATCTCACTTGAGTCAAATCGGAATAATATGCAAAACCCCCAATCGGAATAATCAACAAGCCCACAGTCGGAATATGAAACCCTATTCCGATCCAAGGTGATCGGAATATAGATGCTTAAATCGGAAAACCAGAAACCCTTTTCCGATCAAACGATCGGAATTAAGGGAGGGGTGGCTGGTCGGAATGCTACGATCGGAAAGGGGCCCTTTCTGATTTATGTGGGAATCGAAAATTGCCAAGGAATAAGCTATTATGAATAAGCTAATACCCAAAACTCGAACGAATCTAATATGAAACGGATTAAATAAGCACAAATAACAACTTTTACTAACTTAAAATAAGCAAACTTTTAAATCAAACCATACAAAGATAAACTTTTTAAGAAAACTTTTAAAAGGTAAATAAGCTAAACATATAAATAAGCCAATAAGTACAAAGATCTTAAAGCTTATTCGTATGAAAACTTAAGTAAGCATAAAAAGATTAACTTTTTAAGCACGAAATCATTAAGAACAACACGGATCATAAGAAATTCGCACCAAAATTAATCTAAATATCAAAGAAAGGTAGAAGGAGATGAAAGATTAAAAGCTTTAACTTGATTAATGAAATCAACAATACAAAAGGTTTAATCTTGAAAGATTAAAAGAAAGAAAAGATGAAACTTAGTGAGAGAAAGTTGAGAACTTTCTCTCTCTAAAACTAGAAAGAAAAATGAAAAAAAATGAAAACTAAACTAAAAACTAACTACCCTCCTAATGTGTATTAGGAGGGTATTTATAGGGAAAAATGGGAAGGAGTGCATGTGTTGCCTCTTCTTTCTTTCTTTCTTCACGTCTTCTCGACTCGATTTAATTCTTTGTCTTTTCTCGACGTCGTCTCGGAATTTGAACTTGTCTTGATAATTTTGTTCTTTCATTTAGACTTGAGTTCTTCGACTTCATTAAACTTCCGTCTTTAGACTTTTTCTTCGATAAATCTTCAGAATAGGCCTTGGACTTCCGTTCTTTTTGCACTCTTGATCTTTTGACTTCGTCTTTTCCCGTTTTCTTCGATAAAAGCCCGTGAAAGCCCGTGTTTTCTTCCTTTTTAATCTTTTGGTCCTAAAACACAATAAAAACACAAACCACGCATAATTCCGACTTTTATGACATAAATCACACGTTTTGGTCTTGTTATTATTGAAAATAAGTGGTAAAAGGATAAGTGTTTTCACACTTATTAACGCGCCTTCCTCTTCTTATGAGTTTGGGGAGAGGTTCTGGATACAACCCTGCCAAAGTTGAGCCTAGATTGGAGGTTCCTACCTAGGTTCAACCTTGACGCGATACCCGGGACAATCCTCTCAAAGTTCTGTGTGAGAACACGAGAGAGGTCTTCGTCACTAAGTGGTTCGACTTCCACTTCTTCTTCAATTGATGGCCTGCGTGGCTCTTTGTAAGGGGGAGGAGGTGCACTCCCTGGGTCAGGGTTGTCCATGGTCATGGTTGGTGGTAGGGTATTAGCGGACGTGCCTGTCCCACCCACAGACTAAAAAACACTTCGGTTGTTCGGTCCACCTGTTTGGTTAACAGGGGGCTGGGTGGGGATGAGTATCCCGTCCCTTGTGGACTTCTGATTTGCAGGATTCGTGTTCCTGAGATTTCCTTGCGGATGTCCTTTCGTCATTGAAAGAGATCGAGATGAAATTTGCTCTAGCTTAGTGTATTGGTCCCACGGATGGCGCCAACTTGTTGATACAAAAGTTGGATGATCCTTGCTAGACCCGAATTAGGCTTAATTCGGGTTGGCTGGGCTTCGGCTCTTGCACCAAGTGAATAGTCTTGCTGAGATCCTTCACATTAAAGCAACACGCGTTCGGCTTATCGTGGGAATGTATCCCACGATTAGACTGTGGCGTGAGAGTAAGTAGTTAGGGTTAAGAATCGGATGTGAGGTTTAGAGTATGTAGAATGTAATACCTTTGTGGAACCCCTGGGGGTTCCTTATATAGGCAGTGAAACCCTAATGGGCCCACTGTTACTTCGGCCCCAAGCATAAGATAATCACCATAATTAGCTTGATTGTTATCTTCTAATTATGGTTAGTGTATATCCTATACTTGAAGGTAAATCCCAATCCTAATAGGATTGTGATTCTGTCTAACCCTGTCCCGGCTGTACCGAGCCGTGGGCCGCACACACTTTATGCGACCACTGTTCATTCAAGCCCGTAAGCTTAACTGATCAATCCAACCCATTCGTGATGGGCCGGATGCGGGTAGTACCCATGGGCCGGATTCATGACCCGGCTGGAGACTATACGTCATCAGTGGTTGTATTTTTTTGTCACAACAGTTCTTGTCCAAACAGTTGTCATGTCACTGGTTAAGTTTTTGGTCACTGGTATCATTTTTTTGGTCCGAGTGTTCGTGTCACATAATTTCATTTTCATCAGTCACTTTCATCAGTCACGGTTTGGAATATTTGTTCCTTGTCCATTTTATTAGTACTACTATTTTTTTATTTTTGAAGATGAGGATAAGACCTGCCCAGAAAATCCCAGATCCAGAAAAAAAGTACTTTTTGATAAGGTTTTCAAATTATTCCGAGATGAGCATACAGGACTTATTGCGAAATGAGTTTCTCTATTATTGCAAAATGGAGAGTTACATTATTGCGAAATGGAGTGCTCAATTTTATTGTGAAATGGAAATGTATCCACTTTTGCGCAATGGAAGTGTATCCAATATTTCATTTTACCGGGTAACCCTTTACCCAAAAAAGTGTATCCAATATTGCGAAATGGAAGTGTATTCAATATTGCGAAATAATATTCCAGAAAACATTGCGAAATGAGATACATAAAACATTTTGAGTTCATGGTTTTTTGTTTTAAAAAGATTTCGAGACCATGCTTTTTCAATAACAATACTGATGAGATGGCATTTATACATGATCTTATCGTTCTTTTCAGGCTTTAAATGCATAAATGTCATAAAATACCATATATATGCTTGTGTTTGTTTACTTGTGTATTTTAGGTATGGATATCGTGAAAAAGACGAAAGATCACAAGAAACAAGGAAAAATGAACACGAGAAACGAAGCCGCACAATGAACTAGGCCCTAGTTTATGATTTATCAAAGAAAAACCCTTGAAGACTTGAAGATGTATAATATTTAGCCCTCATTTATGAAGAAATGACACTTATTACCCTTTTATATTTATAATTACAAGTTTGGTCCCTTAAGTTTGTCAAAATTACAAAAAGGTCCTCCAAGTTTGAAGAATTGGTAAGATTAGCCCTTTAACAATTCCAAAATGTCAAGAATGATCCTTCATAAAGTCCAAGATCCAAAGAAGCCCTTGAATTTCAAGAATATTACACTTCTAGCCCTTTTAAAATGGATAAAATATCATAAGGACTGAAGTTGTAAATATGCCAAAGTATTAAAAGCCCTAAAAACCCTTTCCAAAACTTTTTGTGGCCAAAGTCCAAATTCAGAAACTTCAAATAACAAAGGAAACGAGTTTATTAAGAAAATAAACTTGTAATACCACTTTTCCCAAAATCTAAGGACTGAAGTTGCCTTTTCCAAAGTTTAAATAAACAAACACGCGCCAAACAAACCCCACCCCCTTTTTCGGATCAAAAGTTTTACTATTTATCATGAAGAACCCAGTTTTACCTTCACTTAAAACAAAGGGTAAACTGAAATTACCCACACCCATGCTTAATTCATACGCACACAAACTCACCCCAATCCCCACTCACCATGTGACCCCACCATTCAACCCGTTACCCAATCACATGACAACTTCCTCTCCAAGCAAGATGACATGGAAAGATCAACGCTTTAGGCTCATTCCTTGGCCCCAAAGGATAAATGAACGTTTTGGATCAAATTTGACAACTCAAAACACACCAAGCATCTAGAAGCATTCAAGGGCAATTTTGAGATTTTCTAGCTAGGGTTTCTTGTATTTTCCCATTCTAGAATCGTCTATGCAGTCTATAAAAGGAGGCCTTAACATGTGAGAGCCCTTTTGTTCCAGATTTTAGCTAATACTTTGTAATTCTTTTTTATAAATAAAAAGTTTGGTTTTCTGAAAATTGTGAATTCCCTTTTGTGTTTTATGAAAGTTTGGTGTTTGATTAGCTGAAATCTGAGTTCCATTTATATGTTTGATTGATTTTGAGGAAAGGTTTTAAGGTTTAAAACTCTTGTTTTCAAAAATAAAGTGATAATCTGTTTTAATTAACTTTTGAGTTTGTTGTTCTTAGCAGTTATTAGAAGCTGGTGCTTGTTCTTGCTAGCACCTAAGCTCAAACAATCCAAAGTGTGGATGTACATTTTGGAGGTTTGAATCTCTTATCCCTTTTATTTTTCTGAAATTTGTATGAATTTTGGTGAATTTGGATTTTGATATGTGAAAGTGTGTTATTGTGGTTGATTTGTGTTTCTAAGGTTTGATTGTTGTTATTAGGGTTGATTAGACCTTGGTTTGAGGGTTAAATCATAACAATCTTTTGAACAATTGAGCAATCAGTTTCCAAAGGGGTGTTTGGGTTAACTGATCAACCAAGATTTAAGGCAACTTGTGTGGTTTTTTTGTGTTGCTTATTGTTGGTTATTGTTTATCTGGTGTAAGTGGTCATTTATCTACAAGTTTTGAGGGTCTTAACACCTAAATCCAACAAAGGTCATAAAATCTGATTAACTTGGTATTTTTGGCTAAAATTTTGGGGACACCTAGATCTAAGGGTAGACTAGGGTTAACAAGTGCTAAGTTTTAGTTAACATAACCAGGGAAAGGGATTTAAGGGTTTAAAATTGGATTGGTGGTCAAATAGATCAGCAAAAGGATTTTGGATAATTGCCTTTGTTCATCAGTAGCTGCATAAGCTTGAATCTGCTTCTAATCTTTGATCCAGTGTTTGAAACAAGTTTATTTGTGCTTATTGGACTTTATTATAGCTTGTGTATGCATATGGTTCATGTTGATCCCTTTGGTTGGATCTATATTCTGTTAAGAATTAGTATAATAGTTTGTAATCAAACTAAAACACTTTGAGCTCTCTTACTAACACTAAATAAGTTATACGGAATCTAACTTATAAAGCACAGAAGAACATAATTACTTTTAACTATTCGATTATCTTATTAATCGACTTGAATGAGGTACATGAAAGACATTGTACCTATGTTCCTTTTATAGAGTAAGGAACCCTAGAAACCTTAGAATATTCTATAAAGATAACTATATCACAGACGATATATTATCAATATTCTAACTATTTAGGTATATCACATAAGATATACTCTAACTATAACTATGACATATCTTATACAAAGATATATTCGTCCTAATCATCATAGCAGTACTTACTTTATAAGTAGCAGTACTTACTATGTACCGCGTTAACACTAACGGTACTTACATAACACTAACAGTACTTGGAATATACTAACGGTACTTGACACTTAACAAATAATTCCCAACAATCCTCCCCTAAACAAGAAATGATAACTTGTTGTCTTCTTGTTTCTCTTGTACTGGATGTATTAAAAATACATGTCTTCAGTCTTTCCTTCATCCTTGGATTGAACTTGGTAATTTGTATTTATATCCAACTAAATGTAGCCAAACACTTCAAATGTAGATCTTCTTCTGATAAGACAATCTTCGAACATCATGAGTATCATCTTTGTCTTCAATCTATGATCTTCTTGTGTCTTCTAAACATTCTTCATCTTTGCAGCATCAGTTATTGTCTTCTTGAGTTTAGTCCTTGAACTCTTGATCATAAATCTTTGTCTTGATTTGATGATAACAAAACCTTCTAAGTATTATTTTTTTAAATACTTCTTTTGCCTGCAATCTTCATACCAGTTAGTCGTACACTCTGGAATAGCCAATACTTTATTCACAAAGAATAAGATGTAATGAAAACCTTACAATTTTTGGTAAATTGTCAACCATCAACGGATTTGATGAAGTCTTTACCTAGTACCGTTTGTCTAGGACTAGCCAACTCTTTGTCACGAAACAAGGTGAGTTAGAACCATATAGTTTTTAGCAAACTATCAGCTTTCAACGGATTTGATAAGTCTTTACCACAAACCATTTGCTTATGGACTAGCCAGTTCTTATGTGTGTTAGACATGGTGAACTGAGAACCATTTGTGAAGTGTGACTGAAAGTCAAACACTTAAGATTCTTTCTCAGCTTCTTCCTCATCTTTCAAATCCTTGATTTGTTGTTTAACCATTCTGATCAACTCCAAAGCATCAGCAGACTCTTCTGTAACTTCTAATTGTTGTTCTAACATCCTTTCCAACAATTTTCTTTTGAATGGGTAAGTTTTCTCTTGCCGCATATAGTATGTAACATCATCTACATCCAAAATATGCAATCCACATGACCTGTAATATCTCTAGTAACTAGGAACCTGATTCTCTAATACCTTCAACATTTCTTGATCACAGTTGTGTGGCTCATACATAAAGAGAAATTCCCTATATAATAGTGATACTTCTGTTTTACCTGCACTGGCTTCTTGAACTAACCTTAAAAGATCTTGAATATCTTGTCTGTCAAGAATGTGAAGAATATCCTCCAAAAGTCTGAATACTCTTGTTGTGCCATCAGTTCTCTGAATTCCATGAGCTTCAAGTCCTTGATATGTAGAGTAAATCCACTTAGCAATGGATTCTCTCTTTCCAAAAATCTCTGTATCAATACATTGATCTTCAAATTTCACAATCTTCAAGTACTTCTTTAAGCTCTCATCATCATCACTATCCTCTGCTGTTGTTTTAGCTTTCTTAGCTTTCTTCTTTAGCTTTGTTGACCTTTTCCTTTTAACACCCTTGGAAATTTCCTCAAGTTCTGTTGAACCCTCTTCCAAGTTTGTATGTACCGTTTCCTCAGTATGTACTGTTGACTGTGTATGTACTGCTTGTACATTTTCAGTCTGAGCAATACCTTGAGTTTCAACTCCTGTATTCATTCTTTGAGCAGTCTCTTCCTCCCTTGAACTTACATTCTCCTTTCTATTCTTCCTCACACAAGTGGTCTTGATAGGTGGAGATGTATTTGTAGGTTCAACAGTACTTGGCTCAATTATAGGAGTACTACCAAATTGTCTTTGTTGTTGCAGATGTTTCTTGAATTCTTCAACAGCTTTCTTGTCTGCTTTAGATCCAATCTCAACAAAATTCAATTCAGTCCTCTTACTTTGCTCATACAAAGTCTTGATTTCTTCAAAATTCTTCTTGACTAGCTGAATATGAGTAAATCCTTTAACTTTCTTAAGAAAGTTCATCATCTGATTTATAATTTGCATAGTAGTTGGAGGCTTAATCTTTTCTTTCCTTCTCTTTTCAACAAAGAATCTTTGTTGCTCTCTTACCAGATCATCAATAAATTTTGATTTCTCTTCTTCATCATATGCATCTCTCTATTCAGCTATCAATGAGTCTGCAAGAAGCTCACTTGCATGTATTTCAGCTTGAATCCTGTCATACTCTTGTATGTTCCATTCTTGCTGTATTCTTTTAGCTTCTAGCAAATCTTGCTTTGCTGCAAGTTCTTCCTGCAATTCATTTTCACGAATTTGTGCTTGCATTATATAAGCAAATTCATCATCATGGTCTATTTGATTAAATCTGTACATGACTTTGTTTATATCATCATCTGAATCACTTTAATCTTTAGATTCTGACAATAATTGCTTCTTCCCCTTTACTTTGGATTAATCTTAGGTACCTTCTTCTTCAGCTTGGTAGCTGTTTCTTCATCAGCTTTCTGTTGAATGACTATACCTTTGGTAGGTTGTGAAGCTTGAACTTTCTTACCTTGAATTTGATCCTTTTTGGCAAGAACTTCTTGTTGTGTCTTTTTCTCTACTTTTGCTTGTTTAGTCTTCTCAACTAAATTCTTCTTTAAATCAAGCAGCAATTGGGCTAAAGTCTCATTTTCTCCAAAAGAAGTTTGGCTTTCTAGTGAAGGATGATCACCAGTGGTACTTGTAATCGGCTTAGTTGGCGTAGCAGTACTTGGGTCTTCAACAATGTCAGCAGTACTTGCAGTCGGCTTAGTTGGCTTAGCAGTACTTGGATCTTCAACAAAGTTGACTTCACCACTATTAGACACACTTGTTTCTTCAATCACTTGTGTATCCCCAGATACTTTTTCTTCCATAGAAGCTATCATATCAACTTGCACCTCTTCAGTCTTGTCTGATTCATTGCTCATTCTTGATCTAGACAGTACTTGCAAAGTATGTTTCCTTTGAAACCATACTTGTCTTTGTGGTGATGGAGTTGAATATACAGGAATCTGAATAGTAATTTCCTCTAACTTCTCATAGAAAGCACTCCAATTAGCTTGAAGTGGTGATTGAGTTGATGGTTCTGGCTGAGTTGCCAATGTTTCTTCAACTTGTGGCTCCTCTGGCTGATTTACCAACTTTTCTTGAACTTGTGGTTCCTCTGGCTGAGTCACTAACATTTCTTGAACTTGTGGTTCCTCTGGAGTAGGTTGTGGTTCTTGCTGTTGAATCTCCATATCTGAAGGTCCATCCACACCAGTCTATAAACCAGTTCTATCTTTATAAGTCCTTCTGACATCTTCATCCAATTCAAAATTGATGTCATTTCCAAAGATCCTTGTCTGATTATCAGAAGAAGGTGGTTGTTCTTCATTATTCCTCCCCTGTTTGGTTGCATTCAGTTGCCTTTTCTTGTGGTTCCTAAATCTTTGCTTCTTGATTGCAGATTTCTGAACAGACCTATGTTGCCTCATCCAAGATGACACTTTGTTCCTTAACTTGAGTAGGCTAGCTTCTAATTCAGCAATTCTCTTGTCTTGAACAAGCTTTTCTTTCTGCAATACCTGTACCTGTTGGGACAAACTTGTACACAAAGCAGTTAAATTTGAAACATTCACCACCTCTGGGGCTTGTGCTTGTGGTGAACCACTAGCAGCAATAGAAGCAGCAGGTGTGTGGATCATCTCATCATTGTTTGGTGGAACACCAACATTGTGAGAAGAAGATTGTGAATCTTCTAAGGAATGGGAACTCTGGTGAGAAGGAGTTTGCTGAGAAGCACCAGCATTGCTAGGATCCTCACCTTCTTGATTGGCATGTTGGGCTAACATATGAGCAAACAATGGTGTTACTGTTCCTGAAAAGGCATTGCCTTGTTTGGTCAAGAAAGAGAAAGTTCTCTTTGTGAATGAAGGAACATCCCATGTATCAGTTAACTCTAGTAGGTTAGGTATTTGGTCACTAACTAAAGTCTGAATGAATCTAGGATACATTAAAAACTTCTTAGTCCCTTCCAAATTCCTAGTCATGCCTTCAAAAATTAATTTTGAAAAATTAAAAACCCTGTTATTTGCTAGACAAATACCAACAGATGCCAATGCAGCAGGTATTTGATCAAAAGATGTACTTTTTGAACTTAAACAGTGAATAATAGCATGAAAAAGCAATTTCCATTGAGGTGAAAATAAAGCTTTAAAGAAAGTAAGACTTTCCCTACCACCTCTATAGCCCATGGCTACAAGGCCATCATGAATCTCTGTATTATTAAGCATACTAAGTCCATTTTCGTCATTTAATCTCAAACTTGCTCGTAGCAGTACCTCAGTGACATATATATTTTTATGATTCACCCTAGCCTTAATGCAAGGTTGACCAAAACGAGTACCTAATACAGCAATATCCCAAAATTGTTCAACAATGGGTATAGAGACAACTGGACTTACAGTGAGTGCGAAGCGAACATGACTTCAAGATAGGAAACCAAGCATCTCATGGAAACCAAGAGAGTCATCATTCGTAGCAAGATTCGCAACCAAATTATGCTTAGAGATTACTTGTAAAGCAGCCATTAGTATTTTTGATGATCGAAAGATTTGAGAGAAGGTTATAGAATCAAGAGATAAAAATAAAAGATTAGGTGAATCAATTGTGTAATTATGGTAAGTATTTAAGTAAATAACAAACCCAAGCGCGAAGAAACCGCCAAATTTACAAAAGAGACCCTTAACGGTACAACAGACATGTAGCGGTACATGGAACATAAGCGGTACTTGGTTTTGTGCTAGCGGTACTTGGAGTGACAACGGTACCTCACAAATTTGACCAGTTCATGCTTTCCACTAGACATGTAACCTCTTTTATCTTTTTCTATAAACCTGCAATAACATCAAAAACACAAAACATAGACTATACAATAAAAATTATAAAAATTTGTACAGCCATTACCTCCCCTCAACATATGCAACATGTTATTGGTTGAGCATGCCAATGTGTGTCACCAAGAATTCGAATGTCTTTGCATCAAAAGCCTTGGTCAACAAATCAGCTACATTGTTGTCTGTATGAATCTTCAAGACTTGAATACGCTTTTTGTCATAAGCATCTCTTATAAAGTGATGTCTTATTTCAATATGCTTAGTCTTGGAGTGAAATACTGGATTCGTGACAATGCATATAGTACTTCCATTATCAATGTAAATCTTGGTGTTCATGAAGTTAAACCCATAGTCCAACAATTGATTTTGAATCCAAAGTACTTGTCCACAGCAATGAGCAGCAGCTACATATTTAGCTTCAGTTGTAGAAGTAGCAACAATGGTTTGCTTCTTACACTGCCATGATATGAGTCTTCTGCCTAGGAATTGACAACCTCCTGTTGTGGATTTCCTATCATGATTTGCTCCAGCATAATCACTATCTGAGTAAGCTTCCAATTCAAAGGTGGAATCTCTAGGATACCATAATCCTAAATTGGGTTGACTTTTAAGATATTTAAAAATCTTCTTCACAGCATGTAGATGTGACACCTTTGGACGAACTTGGAACCTTGAACAGGCACACACAACAAACATTATATCTGGTCTTGAAGCAGTAAGATACATCAATGAACCAATCATTGACCTGTATAGATGAATGTCAACATCTTCTTCATGTTCATCTTTTGATAGAGACTTCTTGGCTTCAAAAGGTGTGCTTGTACTCCTTGTATCCATACATGAAAATTTCTTTAAGATTTCAGCAACATATTTATCTTGACTGATAAATATTCCATCTTTCCTTTGTTTGACTTGCAATCCCAAAAAGAAAGTTAGTTCTCCTATAGAACACATTTGAAATCTTCCTTTCATCAAAGCTTCAAACTCTTCACACCATGTCTTCTTGGTAGAACCAAAAATGATGTCATCAACTTAAACTTGAACTAGAATGATGTCCTTGGCATTTTTCTTGTTGAACAGAGTGTTGTCATTGGTTCCTCTCCTATATCCATGTTCTAGCAGAAAGTTGGATAAAGTTACATACCAGGCTCTTGGAGCTTGATGCAGACCATAAAGTGCTTTGATAACTTTGTAGACTCTATTGGGGAATTTAGGATCTACAAAACCTAGAGGTTGTGAGACATATACCTCCTCTGAAATAGTACCATATAGAAAGGCACTTTTCACATCCATTTGATAGACTATAAAACCCATATATGATGCAAAGGCCAAAAATAACCTAATGGCTTCTATCCTTGCCACTGGTGCAAAAACCTCATCATAGTCTATCCCTTCTTCCTGTCTATAGCCTTGAGCAACAAGTCTTGCCTTGTTCCTCACAACAACCCCTCTTTCATCCTTCTTGTTCCTGAAGACCCATCTAGTACCAATTACTCTTTTACCTTAGGGAAGATCCACAAGAATTCAAACCTTTTGTAGCTCAAATTATGTTAATTCTTCTTGTATGGAATCTACCCAACTTTCTTCATCAAGAGCCTGAGAGATGTTTTTGGGCTCTACTTGAGATAAGAAACAGGCAAACAAACAATGCTGAGTATCTTTATGATTTATTCTCTGCTGTTGTTTGACATAACTCACTAGTGCATGAGTTTCAATATTGGTTTGCAGTTGTCTTCTGGTTTGTACAACAGATTTTGGATCACCAATAATCTGTGTAGTAGGATGGTTGTTGTTGACTTTCTGAGTGGGAATAGAACTGACTGGAATTTCTGTTTCCAAATTGTTGAAATCAGTTACTGCATCCTGGTCATCATAGGAAGCTTTAGAGAAGATTCTTTCAGCTGGACTGGCATATAAGTCTTCATCGTCCAATGCTTGTAAAATCTCTTCTAGTGAGTCAATAGATTTGGCAGATTTTGACTTAGCAGTACTTGTAGATGAAGTACCGCTAGGTATAGTATGTACTGCTGAGTGTTGTGACTTAAAAGATTCTTCTCCTGAATGCTTATTAGCAGAAGTAGCATTCTTTTCTTGATCTTGAAGCCCCTGAATCTCCTGGGAGGCTTGATCATCATTTGATGGCATGGTTTGCTTCTTGGGAGTTGTAGACATGGGAGTAACAGTATGCATGTTGGGCACATAGATATGAACATCATCATCTGATGAAGAAACATCTTCTTGAGTACCTGCATTAGTTGCACTTGACTCCTCACCTGCATTGTTAGTTTGATAATCCTTTTGCAAAGAATAGTAATCCATGGAGTTAGTCAGATAATCTAAATCAAACATCCAAGCATAACCTATTCCTGGAACATTGGGTTTATTTTCTAAGAAATTGACATGAGCATTTTCTTCAACTTTCTTAGTTGCCAAATTATAAACCCTATATGCTTTACTTTGCAATGAATATCCTACAAGATATCCTGGACCAGACTTTCCATCAAACTTTCCGAAATAATCAAGAGTATTTAGTATAGACACATGACACCCAAAAGGTCTTAAATGACTTATGTTAGGCTTTACATTAGTCAAGAGTTCATAAGGTGTTTTGTTTTGAGGCTTAGTTACTAGGACTCTATTTAACACATAACATGCAGTATTGATTGCTTCTGCGCAAAAGGTATTTGGCAAAAGTGAATTAGCCAACATAGTTCTAGCAGCCTCAATTAATGTCCTATTCTTCCTTTCAGCTACTCCATTTTGTTGTGGAGTTCTAGGATTACTAAATTGTCTCTTAATTCCTTTAGACCTACAGAATTCATCAAAATCAACATTCTTAAATTATGTTTCATTATCAGTCCTAATGATTAATACCTGTTTAGTGAACTGTTTTTCAACTAAAGTGATAAAATCCTTTAGTAATTCACTTGCTTCACTTTTAAGGGCTAAAAAGAAAACCCAACTGAATCTACTATAATCATCAGTTATGACTAGACAAAAGGTCTTATGACTAATACTTCTGATAGAAACTGGACCAAATAAATCCATATGTAAAAGTTGCAAAGGTTTTGTCACAGTGTTTACAGTCTTAGTCTTACAAGAGGCTCTATGTTGTTTACCTTTTTGACAAGCAACACATGTGAAATCATTTTGAAAAGATTTGTTAGGTAGACCTCTAACCAAATTCCTTTTCACCAATCTATTAAGATTCTTGAAATTCACATGACCTAACCTTCTATGCCATAAATTTGACTCATCTAAAGAAGCCTTAGCTAGCAAACATGTAATACCACCTGTTGGAGTAATAGTATGAAGATTAAAGGTGTACATATTTTCTTGCCTGGGTACTTTAAGCAGTATTTGAGATTCCTTAGGCATCTCAAAGTCTTTGGACAACACCAAGCAGTCTTTGTCTGTGAATAGCACCTTGTTTTTCTTATCACACATTTGTGATACAGAAAAGAGATTGAACTCATTCAATTCTTTTACAAAGAAAACATCTTCAAATTCCAACTTTCCTGTGTTGATATTCCCTTTGCCAGTGATTCTACCTTTGCTACCCCCAAAGGCTACTGGACCTCCTCTGAATTCTTCAAATTCAGCAAGAAAATCTTTGTTTCCTGTCATGTGTCTTGAGCATCCACTATCTACAATTCCTTTATCTTTTAATTCATAAATGAGATGCCCCTCAGTATCTTCATGTGAGAGAGCCATTAATCCAAGCTCTTCTTCTTCTTCTTCTGCCCAATTCACCACTCCATCTACAGTAACCAATGCTTTGGTTCCTTTAGGACTCCTGCTGTTTCCTTTTGGAAAGCTTTCAGTTATTCTTGGACTGGTTCTATAGCTGTTCTTGGACTTCTGATTGCTAGTCTCAGCTTTATCTCTAGAGCATTCTCTTGCAAAGTGTCCATTCCTTCCACAGTTATAGCATTCAACTTTGGACTTGTCATATCCTAATGGCTCATTAGGATCAACAGTCATTTTTCTTCCAGTCTTCTTGAAGAACCTATTAGATCTTACTGACACCATAGGAGCTTGCCATTTAAGATCCATCTTTTCAACATCAGCATCATCCATTTGGAACAAGTCATTGAGAGTTAATCTTGGCATGTTGTCTTGTCCAGCAAAGAATGAGAAGGCATCATTGTCACTAAACAATGGTGAAGTCCTTCCATGTGGATTTTGAGAGACTATTTGACTTCTTTCAATACTTTGTGGGTAAGTACTGCTTGTAAGTCCTCCAGCGGCATTTGTGAAGTAAGTACCGCTGCTAGATCCACTAGCGGTATTTTGAAAGTAAGTACCGCTGTTCCCATCTGACACAAAAGCCAAGTTAGACTTTGAAGTAGTTGCTGTCTTTACTTCAGTGCCTTTCACGTCCATCTCATATGCTCTAAAATTGTTGTAGAGATGATCAAACGGAATTGTTTCCAAATCATCTCTTGTGATGAAGTGCATACCATTGCTTTCCACTCTGGTGGAACACTTCTTAAGAATTCTAGATTGGCTTCTTCATTAGGAATTACTTGTCCATAAATTGCTAACTGAATAAACAACTTGCTGAACCTTCCATATCCACCATGTATCCCCTCTATATTGGTAATTGAGAAGTTATCAAATTCTTGCTTAAGAACAATCTTCTTAATTTTCTTAGATTTGTCATTGCCTCCAAATCTAAGTTTTATAGCATCCCACATAGCTTTGGCATCTTTATAATGATGAAATCTTAGTAGAATGTCTTCAGAAAGAGCCATAGCCAAAGCAGTTCTGGCTTTTCTTTCTCTGATCTCTGCTTGTACCTCCTCAGCAGTCACAGCAGGTAGAACATAGCATGTATTGTCTGGAAACTAGTGTAGTTTTTTTGGTGTATTCCCATTCTTGATAACTTGCCACACAGTGTGATCTGTGTGATTCAAGTAATGTTCCATCTGCATGGCACATGTCTCATAATTGTCACCTTTGAGAACTGGGAGTTTAACAGCAGACATAGTATGAGAAGGTGTTGGTGTAGAGGTAGCTACAGCATTCACGGCTTTAGCACCTTGTGCTGGTGCAGGATGCACAACTTCTGGTTGTCCCTGTGGCTGAACAGGATCAGGGTTCTGAACATCATCCAATTGAGCATTATCTCCATCTGGTTGAGACATTGAGATTTGGTATGTGTGGAGTGTTTGGGGTCGTGTTCTTCTTTTTCAGAGTTTCTCAACAAGCTCTGATACCACTTGTTGATCCCTTTGGTTGGATCTATATTCTGTTAAGAATTAGTATAATAGTTTGTAATCAAACTAAAACACTTTGAGCACTCTTACTAACACTAAATAAGTTATGCGGAATATAACTTATAAAGCACAGAAGAACAGAATTACTTTTAACTATTCGATTTTCTTATTAATCGACTTGAATGAGGTACATGAAAGACATTGTACCTATGTTCCTTTTATAGAGTAAGGAACCTTAGAAACCTTATAATATTCAATAAAGATAACTATATCACAGACGATATATTATCAATATTCTAACTATTTAGGTATATCACATAAGATATACTCTAACTATAACTATGACATATCTTATACAAAGATATATTCGTCCTAATCATCATAGCAGTACTTACTTTATAAGTAGCAGTACTTACTATGTACCGCGTTAACACTAACGGTACTTACATAACACTAACAGTACTTGGAATATACTAACGGTACTTGACACTTAACAAATAGTTCCCAACAGTTCATTTTGGTTGGCTTATTCATGCTTAATCTGCTTATTTTGTCATAACTGCTCATTTTCAAGGTCTGTGCTATATCTGGTGACTGTTTGCTTATTCTGTACTTATTGGCTAAACCAAATTGTGATTTCTTGATTGATATTGACTCCTTACAACTCACTGGTTGTAAGGGTGCCTTTATTTTCCATTGAATCCAACTGGATCTCTCTAAAAAAGCAAGTCAAATAGTCAAAGCAGTGGGAACTCCTTTCCCCTGCAGTTAGCCACTACTAGTGTTATTTCACCTTGTGCTTATCAATAAGTTGTTCTAGCTTATTTAAACCTGCAACAACTTTAATTTTGTAATAGGTGTTACTTATTTGACCCATTTGTTCATATTGGAGTATTTGAGGGGTTGACTTTAAGCTTTGACTAGAAAACCAATAACTTTGACTTCTACATAAGTGCTTATCAGCTTATTTAGCTTATTTGGCTTGGATTAATGAACTTTTATTTTCTTAATTTGTCTTAATTAAGTCATTTAGAGTCTTTTGCAATTTATTTCAAGGTCTAAGGTGGTCTAGAACTCCAAGTCGACTATTTTGTCTTTTAGTGAAAACTTACTTTGCTTATTTCTGACTTATTGGTTGAGCTTATTTGAAAAAAAATTTCACAGATCTCTTAGGCATCTCAAAAGAAGGTTGTGTGTCAAATCTGAGCTTATGAGATTGGCTTAGAGCTTAATGGGCCAAAAAGTCCATTAAGAATAAGCTATTGTTCTGATAAGCTGTGATAAGCTCACTTTCAGCTTTTGGGCCTTCAGACTTTTGTGTTTAGAATTGATTTTAAGCTAGACTAGTGATTTTCAGCTTATTTGGTTAAGTTTCATTTTATTGGGCCCAAAAGCCCATTTTCATAGGCTGTTTTTTATTTTAGCCAATTTGGGGGCCCAATAGGGGTATTTTGGTAATTTCAATTTCATTTTCTGTTCATTTAGGTTAAAATAAACTAGTTTAAAGTTTTTAGCTTTTTTTATAATTTTTGGATTTTTAATAATATTTTAATATTATTTTAATATTATTTTATTATTAAATTTCAATTTTCACATTTTTGCAACTTTTATATTTTTCTTGGGTCAAATACATTAAGTTAGGATTTTTAAAACTCTTAGATTAATTTTAGCATCATTTTCTTAATTTTTTATTTTAATATTTTAATAGTTTTTAATCATTCAAAAATAGTTTTTCTTAGTTTAAAAATTCATAAAACTAGGTTTTTAGTTTATTAAAGTTATTTTTTTTAATTTTTTTTTAGTTTTACAAATTGAAAAATCTTTATTTGGACTTTTTAATAATTATTTGGATTTTTAGGGCTTTAATTAGCATTTAAAAATTAATATTTAATTAATTAAAAAGTTTGAAAAAGTTTTGATCAGTTGTAAACTCTTAGTTTATTTAATTTGATTTTTGGTAATTTTTTGGGTATTTTTAGAATTAATTTTTATTTTAGCACTTTTTACGATTTTTAATATAGTCGTCGTAGTAATAACTTTCACGTATCCGTCATTTTAATTTCTCATCCCTTCTTTCTCATATTAATCTCAAATCATTTACATTTTAATCACACACAAATACCTCCTTGGGAAACAAACTTTCACCTTTAACGGTCATTAGTACACGATTTTCCTAAACCGTCGTATTTAATACTTATCGCTCATATACGCTCTTTTTCCTAAAAGACGTATTTTACTCCAATCATTTTGGCGCCGCTGCCGGGGAGGTGTGTCGTGATTAATTTGTCATTTTGTTTATAATATTAACCATAAATAGTATTTGTATTAGTATAACTCTACTAATACGTATTATCGGTTTTTTCGTTTTTCTTGTGAAATTATTATTACTATATTGTATTAAGTATCACACCAAATACAAAATATCTCCAAAAGTATGAAAACACAACCTTAATTGGGATTTGATCTCCTAATTATTGTATTCGAAACTCAAACAAAAAGAAAAAGGCAAAAATAGATAAATACTTTCGTGAAGCTCGATTTTGAAAAATACGAACTATAAGGTGGGTATAAGGCGGGTATTATAAAATATACCCTAAAGAAAAAGGCTCTTAAGTGCTTCGCGCCGCCTCGTTTCTCCGCTTGCTTGTGAGTATTTTGAGATTGAAAGCTAATCGAGGGTTTTTCCGCCCAAAGTATTATTACGTATCATATATATTTGCTTGGTTTCTTTGTGATTAAACCCTCTTGAACAATTTGGTTTTCACCAAAGTTATAAAGTCATTCGAAGGCTTTCACTCCACATGATCGTTTTCATTCTTTTGAGGCTTCTTTAATCAAGAGTTTGATTCGAGGAGAGATTTGGTATATTGTTGTCTACAAATACACACAAAATCCAAAAAAATTAAAAACAATCAAAAACACAAAAAAATTGAAAATCCACAAAACACCCAAAAAGAATCTTCTTTGCTCACCTCCCATTCTTCGTCAAGTTTATGCTAACTCGTAATAAAGCAAAACGAGCTCGTAAACGTCGTCAAAGTCAAGGAAATCAAGAGCCTTTGATTGAAGAACAAACTCCAATTGTCGAACCTGTTATAGAACCAATAGTCGCCATGGCTAATCGTACTATGATGGAGTTGCTTCAAGCACCCACCGAGGGTTTTGGATAAGCTATTGTGATTCCCGCCATCCTTGCGGAGAATTTCGAGATTAAGACGGGTTTAATGTCGATGTTGCAAGCAAATAAGTTTAGAGGTCATGAAAAAGACAACCCGCACTATCACATAAGGAATTTTAATCGTCTCACCGCAACAAGCAAGTTTAAGGATGTTCCACATGACGCCATTAAGATGATGTTGTTTTCATACTCGTTGGATGGACCCGCTAAAATTTGGCTCGAGAAAGAACCGCCAAATTCGATTTTGACATGGGGTGATCTCGTCTCTAAGTTTGTGAACCAATTTTTTCCACCATCTAAAACAACACATTTGAAAAATTAGATTTCAAGGTTTACACAACGAAATAATGAAACTTTTTCAATGGCATGGGAACGATTTAAATAAATGTTACATGAATGTCCACAGCATGATTTTTTGGAATTGCATCAAACAGATACTTTTTATAATGGGCTTAATGATCATGAACGAGATTATTTGAATGCCGCCGCGGGTGGTAATTTTTGTGTGCAAAATGACCGATGAAGCTTTAAAGATTATCTAGAATAGATCTAAGGTTTATAACCCTCGTAACACACCGAGTGTTGCCAATATGGGTTCGTCATCGTCATCATCGTCTCGTAACATTAATGCCTTACATGATGAAGCAAATGAGGAAAATCAGTTTTTGATAGGTTTTTGACTCTTATAACACATTGGAAAGCACAAGATGCTTTGAATTCCGCATTGGTTAAAGCTGTTGAAAAGAGTTGTTTATCTTGTGGTGGAGCTCATGATCTTTCTGAGTGCATTACCGCCGGTGGTAACACTTCGAGTGCTTACGTAGCAACGGGAATTTACAACCAAAATGGCCAAGGTTCCCACCCAAATCAAGCTCCATCAAATCAAAATGCTAACAACTATCAAAACAACAATCAAAATGGTGGTTATCAAGGAAATTCACGTAATTATAACAAAGGGAATTATCAAATTAGGAATGGACAAGTTTCAAATCAAAACCAAAACCATGATTTTCAAAACACTACACAAGGTTTTCAAAATGCTCACACTAAAAATCTTAATGGAGAATTTTTGGATTATGCAAAGGCAAACGATGCTAAGTTTGATAATATGCAATGTGAGATGATTAGCTTAAGATCCGAGTTGAAAAACGAGCTTAAAAACGAACTTGCTAATGAACTTAAGACTCATGCTAATAAAATGGAGGGAAACATTCAACGTCTTCAACAAAATCAACAAAAGATGGAATAAGGTCAACATGAGATTAAGCAAGAGTTGTTAAAAGCGGATGCTAGGCAATCAAAATTTGAAGACCGAATGGCTAAGATGTTTGAAGCAATCATGTGTAAACCCTCTTCCTCGGGTGGTCTTCCTAGTGATACCATTGCAAACCCGAAAGGAGAATTGAAGGTTATTACTACTCGTAGTGGTAAAACTTTCAAAGAACCCATTTAAGTACTTCTATGGAGAAGGAAATAGAGAAAGAGCCCGAGATGGTGGTAGAAAAGGAGCAAATGACAAGCCCACGAAGTACCTCTCAAACCACACCTACGGTTGAACCAATACCAATAGTGGAACCCGAGATTCCAAGGCCATTGCCTAATGTCCAACCCACACCACCCTTACCTTACCCTTTGAGACATAACAAGGAAAAGGCACAAGAACCGAATAATTATCAATTTGAGCTATTTATGAAAGTGTTTCGTGATATACATTTTAATATAATTTTTGTCGGCGCTCTTATCATGATGCCTCGATTTGTCGCAAACTTCTAAAGTATGTTGAATAACAAAGAGAAGTTACAACAATCGTCTTATTGTTCATTGGTTTTTCTTAGCCGCATACCACAAAAAGTCGATGATCCCGGTAAATTTTTGATTCCGTGTGCAATTCAAGATATGGAGGAATGCTACGCCTTGGCCGATCTTGGTGCTAGTATCAATTTAATGCCTCTTGAGATTTTCAAATCGCTTTCGCTTCCGGCTCTTACTCCTTCGAACATGTCTATCGAGATGGCCGATCATTCCACGATTTTAGCATGTGGAGTAGCCGAGGACGTCTTCGTCAAAGTTGGAAAGTTTTACTATCCCGTTGAATTTATCGTTGTAGACATTCCTATCGATCGAAAAGTTCCTCTCATTTTGAGTCGTTCGTTTTTGGATACATCGAGAGCACTTATTGACGTTCATGCTCGAAAAATCACCCTTCGTTTCAATGAGGAAGAACTTGTCATCAATGCAACACAAAACTCCAAACTTTCTCATGTATATTCTATTGCAACTTTAAACCATGGTGATTCAACCAGTGTCGTTTGCAAAGAATTTTCACCAAGAGTTTTAGGAAATGTCAACAAGAATAATTTACCATTTCCTCAGCCGGTGGAGGTTATAAGTGTTAAACCTACAATCAAGAAACCGTCAAAACTTGAAATGAAAAATCCTTCGCCTCGCCTCGAACATTCATTCTTGAAAAGTGTTGATAAGTTGCCGGTTTCTACGGAAGATCTTTCGAATGACGAATATGTTGACCCCGATGGGGAGGTTTTCTTTGTCGATAAACGTTTTGAGAACTTACCACCACCAAAACGGTTTTCAAATGTGAGAATTTTTAGTGTGCCTAACATCATCTTAGAAACACCAAATGTTTTTGACATAATCAAAACGGGTTTCATAAGAAGAGTTAAAAAAGGAAAAGATTTTGAATGTGATTTAAAAGATTTTTCTACAAATCTAACTCCGTCATCACCACGTGTTTTGAGTACTACAAGCTCGTCTTCTCCTTTTGACGATGCTTTGTATGGTTTTAGTATGGGGGAAGCCCCTTATGTTCCCTCATCCTTGTCCACCGAGGACGAGATATTTGATCCCGGAATTGCTTATAAAGGGAAATCTTGGTCTTCCACCGATGCCATAAATGGAAACTATATCTATTTTCTTGGTGCGAGTCTACCTCGAGTAGCTCAAAAGTTTGTCTTACCAATTATCCCACCCTTCTACTTCTCATCTCTTTTCTTCAAACTCTTTGAGTTTATGGCACATGTTGAAGTGGCGTTGGTTTGTTTAGCCAATGAAAATGAGGACGCCATCTTCGATCCCGGTATTTTGCATCATCAAAGGATTTAGTTCTTAATACCGGTTGCTTTTTGGGCCTTGTTTATCATGTAAGACCCACTAAAATGACCATACCATGATTTTCCCTAAATGATCACATTTTGAGGGGATCGAGTCGAGCTCATGACTCGACAATAAAAAACGAGGTACCTCGTGGGGAAGATCCCATGCTTATCCTTTTATGCTTTCTAATAGAATAATGAGAGGAGATTTGTGCCCTTCCAACTCGTTGTCTCGTGGTTATTTGTGAATGTGTTATCTAGATCATCATCATCACTACGATTGAAGACTCTCATGTTCGTTTACGTGAGCCTCGATCGTTTGCTTGAAGAATTTTCACAAATCCATGACATATCCTTTATTGTTCTAACAATTATCTTTTAGCATAATTCACAAACGGATTTAGATATATTGTTGATCACCCTTTCCATGCTAGATCCTAAGCATTCGACTCTTCGTCTCTAGTATGGGGGTGCTCCACCTTTAGACTCGAAACATTGAGGACAATGTTTAATTTTTGTATGGGGGGTGAATAGATACTTGCTTTGCTACGTCCTCACGTTTTCCAACTTTCAACGTTTTATTTTGTTTTGTTGCTAATAAGGCTAAAAATGGCCCGATTTCAAAAATTTTCTTTGTCTTCATAAGTGTTTTTAAGATACGGATGTATATTTTCTGATGGGTAGAATAAGAGTTAATTTTTGACTTGATGGGCATTTGGAGCCCTTCACATTCCTTAACCCGCTTAAATCAAGTTTTGCTAGACTTTTATATAGGGAACTTTAAAACGCGAAAGTCTTAGCTCATTCGAGTTAAGAACAAGAACTTTTTGCAAGTTCCTATAATTGATCCTAGAAAGTCTAATATTTCGTTTTTAGTACATCGTTTTTCTCTCGGTCTAATCGAATGGATATAACACTTTCAAGTTTGACTCAATTGTTTTTGGTTGAAAATAGCTTGTTTGGAATCTAAGCTACTTGGCACATAAAGCATGTAAAAAATGTAAAAATATTATCTAATCTACGTATACGTACTATTCTAAAAACATATTGCAATTACGAAATTTAAATGCACGAAATATAAAAATGTAAAATACAAATTTAAACTACAAAGTAAAATTACAAACTTTAAATTGTAAATCTAAAAACATATTTTTATAAAGGAAAATCTAAATCTACTTTAAACTTAATAATCCAAAATACACTTTATACTAGAGAGATCAGTTAAAAGAAATCCAGGCCCAAACTAACTATAGCCCAACAACTAATTCAACCCATTAACTAATTCCAAGCTAGTAACATGCCTATTAACTATTTAACTGATAAGGACTGTGATTGAAAGAACATGCATCAAACCCATCAAACCCAAGGGCTTAATATGTGAAATCTTCACTTAACGTGAGAACTAAAACTGAATACAAGAAACAATCAAACTGCCTAACTCTAAGTCTATCTAAATTAGTAGAATCCAAATACAAGCCTACTGAAATTGAAGGAAGTGAAAAGCTAATCAGAACACAACAAGTCAGCGAGTAAAATCAAATATCAAGCTCCAAATATCTAATCAACTCGAACACATTGTAATAACGAACCACAACTTGCAAATCCAAACACTCCTATTTTACACAAAATGTAAATTCTACACAGCTAAGAAATTAAAACTAAAGAACTGAGTTGAAACAAAGATCAAACATGAATATGCAGAAACTTCACAAACTAAGAAACATTAACAAGAACAAGTAAATCGACCAGGTAGTAGACTAATAACATCCAAAGGCAGATAGTACAGTTATACGAATAAGCAGATTAAGCATGTATAACACAAATTCACTCAACAATTTTATAGCTTGCAAGTTATCTATGTTTGCAGAAAATAGAAAGATGCTTGACCTGTTACATCCAAGCCTGTCCTTTGATGTTGAGAAGCGGAGCGCTGAGCTCGCTACAAAACACCACCAAGACTGAATCCAAAGCTACGCTACACTGCTACCTCCATACAGTACATCCAAATCCTGCATACATTCACAATTAACCTGCAAAACAGATTTAAAACCAAACACCGCTACACTTATGATCTACTGATATTTGATGAATCGAGTCTTCTAAACTACTAATCACGAAATCTGCATAACCTTCACAATAAACATGCAAAATAAATCGAACACAAGAATCCAACTATATATGCTGTCTATATTACAGCTTAACAGATTTATCAAAGAAAGCTTGATCAGAAACTTCGAATTACACCAACTGATTTTCAGAAAACTCATCTATATCATCTAAACTGAAAACGCTAGCGAATTCATCTAAACTGATAAGAATCTGATACTCAAACAAACAACTGATAAGATTTTAACTGCTCCAAAATCTTTACCGAAAAATCTACTAAATCGACTCTTTTAACACAATCACAAGCTTTTAGAAATACGAATATTCAATATCAAAATCATCATCAGACTACTCTATAACGTGAATCAGTTCTAATATTCAAACTAACTTTAACTGAATCAATGGAGTTTAACTGAATCTGAACCTATAACCTAACTGATTAACATCATTATAACGAACTCTTAACAAGTAAAACAGTAACTAGTAGCCTGAATCAAAGGTTCCCCGTAAACAGTAACCGAAGAAGAGAAACCAAAACTTATAAGAAAATAAAGAAAGCTTGAAAATGGAACTTTACTTCATTAATGGAAGAAAATGAGAATCGGTTACAACTACTTCAACTGTAAAACAAATTTTGTTACAAGTTTTAGCAAGAAAACTTAACTGCTCCTAATCTACACCTACTACTATGTGTAAACTACACCTAAGCTAACCGTCTCAAATGAGGGTCTTCTCCTTCTATTTATAGGCGTCAAGAGGAGGAGAGGTGACGTGTTTCTTCCAATCAGGAGATGCCACGTATTTAATACGATGATCTTGATTCGTTCTTCATTCTTCATCATTGGGGGTTTCTTCATTATCGAGTCTTGATTTAATTAAATCGTATCACTTTGAAGAGGAGAAAAAGAGAAGCGTTTTTGTAGTTTGAAGCTTGACTTGATTCCTCCTTGATTGTTCTTAATAATCACTTGCAGGTTTGATGTGGATAGAAGATGAAGTCGGCTGTTTATGTTTCTTTCTCTCTCTTCTTTGGAGAAGAAAAGATGAAACGTGTAGGTGTTTGTGTGTTTGGCCGAATTTTGGTCAATGACCAAGTAAATAAAGGTTAACTTTTCTTTTCTTTCCAAATTTCCTTTTAGTCCATCCATTTCAATCTTTCATCAAATGTAATATAAACTTTTAAGCACATTTCTTTCATCCTTCGTCTTTGTAGAAATCGCAACTCAAGCCCTCGATCTCAGTAAATAATAGCAAGTAAGGTCCTTGAAAGCTTCTTTCGTCATTTTCTTCGTCTTTTCATCAAATAAGTCCTTGAAAACGCGTCTTTGCTCAAAAATATATCTTCTCACCTGAAAACACATGAAACGCAAATACACGCGTAATTCTGATATTTTAAAGTTAAATATTATGTATTTGATAGTGTTTTGAGTGGTTTTTGGATCATTATTGATGAGTGTTTTCACACTTATCAATCCCCCTTCACTTGACCATTGCCATGACCTCATGCAATGCAGCATTTTAAAGCACCAAGTTACACTTTTCTCATAATTAACCAACCTTGGCCATTTTATGATTTGATAAACTAAACTATACTACATGATGAATGGTTTTGAATATTTACAATGCAATGCAAGGAAAACAATTTTATTTTTATCTTTTTGGATTTTTCATAAATGGTTTGATGGAAATAACTCATAAAGACTCAATGACTTGGATTAGGGCTTTTGTACCATGAATTTCTATCACCCTCAAGTTTCACTTTCTCCAAACTAAGCTTAAAAATGGGATCATTGCATTCACAAGTGAAAAGTGCATCAACTAGTTCATAACAATTAATCGTGGAACCAATTATTATTTGAGCAAATTGCTTTTGGGCAAATTCGTCATTTATTCAAGTGTGAAATATAAGAAGTGCAAAATCCAAAAATAAGGAAGAATGGTTTTAACCCTAAGTAGTCATCTCATCCATTACTTGAAAAACCGCCCATGGTTAATATAAGTTCGTTTCAAGAATAATAAGTGTGACAACCGTGGTTTTGAGGTTCGTCACTTGGTCTTACTTTTAGGTTATTTTATGTGTGACTACTTGATTTTTGTGCTTACGTGTTTATTTTGCGTGAACGAGGTTGGTGTGGTTATCGTTTATGAGTATAGAGTACTCATAAGTAAATCGAGGAACGGTTATTTCATGTTCATGAGCTCACAAGTGGTGACTATGAAATGAAATAGTGATATTTTGGTGTTTACGTATACATATATGTATTATAGAAAATCGTATTTTTACGATTTACGGTTTAGCATTTAGAGGTCTCGGATGAGGTAATTAGTCATATGGATATTTTTCGGGATGGTTTTAAGTCATTTAGGACTTAGTTATAAAGTTTATTTCAAAATTTGAGATTTTTTTTTAAAGTGTATATTTTACGTCTTTTACGGTAAAACGCGTAAATTTGACTAGTTTTACGGTTTTGAGGTTTTGGGAGCTTTAGGAGCTGAAATAAATTAAGATAAATTAATGTAATATTATTAATACATATATTAATAATAAAAACAAATAAAAAACGAATTTTGAGGGGTAGGGTCGGTTTAAAAAAAAAGAAAGAAAAAGGGAAAAGAGGAAAAAAGGAAACAAGTGTTATACTTGGATAAGGATTGTTTTGCTACATAAGAAACCCCCACACTTATACCAAACGAATTATATTCATTCCCTGGAGTTTATAGTCGACTTATAGAAGAGAAAAATTAGGGTTTTTCATAAAATTGGGGTTTTCTCATATTCTATTAATTTAAAGGTAAATCTTTAAAACCCTTTTCATATTAAATTGTTTTTATGTTTAAATTAATCATTCTTATGATGGATTAGGGTTAGGGTTTATATAAAAACAGTAGATTAATGATGTACTAATCATAATATGATGATCACATAAATTAGGGCTTGTAATTAGAGGGGTTAGGGTTAATTAATGAGGTTGATTTTGTTAAACCCGTTTTTAAAAACTGGGCAGAATTTTGAGTCAATTGTTTTGATCATATCTAGAGTTCTATGAACATTCAAGATGCGATCAAACTAGCCCTGGATAGGTAATTTAGTTGGCTTTCTAAATCATGAAACGAGAACTAAATTGGAGGTCGGGAAGTGGGTCAAAAGCAGGTTACAACAGTCGAAGGTCAAAGCAGTTTTGAATTCAGCCTGTTTTCTTTTTAAGTTTTGGGTTGTTTGGGGCACTTAGGGTTGCATTGGGATCTTCTCACGAACGTGAGAGATGTTTTATATATTGTAGTTAATATCTGCACTTGGGCTAAGGTGTTGGTTTAGGGTAAGACCCCTTAATGGTAACAAACTTTTAGTACGTTTAAAATCAGGAAATCTGGAATGACGAAAGTAGATATATATAGATCGGGGCCTTAACAGTAGCTTTAAGGTTAGGGCAAGTGGGAGGTGTTAGCCAACATATGTAAAGGTGTGAATATTCCTTTTACAAAAACCATGGGTAGGTTTAAGTGGGCGTTTGACCTAAAGTTTTGAGACCTAAAAACTGGGACTGTTTTGGGTAAAATACGAACGGGTTAGTTATTAAACTTAACCAAGTTAAGGACTTGTTAAGGAAGGGTAATGGGGTAATTAGAGCTTATTAATGAGGTAAATATGTGAGAATGGGTTAGATGTCCATCATAGGTTAATGAGCCATCTTAGTGATTGGTTCGTTTATTGATTTCGTGTTTTTGGTTTGTTAGCTTGTTGCTAGTGCAAGGACGTGTGAAGGAGCTATCAGGTGAGTGTTCATAGTCCTATGTTTATTTTTGTTTTTGACTTCCAGATGGGATGGAAGAGACACTGTGTTGAGTTGTTTCTAAATTGTTGCTGTGAATGTTTTATGGTTGTGATGGACTTGTGTGTACACTTATGTGATTAACTGCTATGCGATTTTTGATATGTTATTGTGGTTTGACAAGGTAGTGGCCTTGTGGTTTGACAAGGTAGTGGCCTTGTGGTTTGACAAGGTAGTGGCCTTGTGGTTTGCCAAGGTAGTGTCCTTGGGATAGGTACATAGGGTGATCATCTAAGGTACCATGGTGTTGTTTGGCAAGGTAGGAGCCTTGGATTGGTTTGGTATGATTGGTCTTGATTGATAGTTGTTAATACATAATTGTAACACATTGTCCATATGTTCTTTTGTTGATGATTGTTATTCACAGCTTGTAACTGATTTAGCGTTGGAGTCTAAACCTATGACTCTCACCAACTTTATGTTGACGTGTTTTAGTGTCTCTTTCAGGTGAGAATGTTGTTAAGCATGAGAACATAAGTGGCTAGGATTGGAGAAGCTTAGGAATGCATATAGAAGGAGAATCCCCGTTTCTTCTTAGTTTACCTTTATGTTTTTTGATAAGTGATACATGTTGGCACCTATATGTTTGTTTGGTTTATGTTTATTGTTTGTCTTGGGTAAGTGGTAGGACTGTTACCTACTTACCTAGACTCCTGCATTGTTGAGATATTATCATGACATGTGTGTCGCCATTTATGACATTATATTTGCATTTTACTTTTCTCTATAGAGACACCGTTTGTTGTGATGATATCCATACGTCGCACCCCATATTCCGCCATGGTGGGGTGTTACAGAATGGTATCAGAGACAATGGTTATAGAGAATTAGGTTGCCTAGTCGCGTAGCCTAGTTTATAGCTTAAGGGTCCCTGCATATAGGCGTCATAGGAGTATGTGTGCATTTTATTATAATTGATGTGTTTGAATGTTATTTATTGTGATGTTTTGACTGGTATGAATTGAACCATAGTAAGTTCATACTTAGCCACATGTTATTTTCTTTTCGAGTTGTGAGTAGTGCGGGTTTAACCATAATCGCCCACGCTAGTCATTGTCGTATTTTACTTATAATGTACATTATAGTACATAATTTGGTACATAGTAGTTTCTATCTTTTGTTGGGTTATTTTATGTACCTGAGGGGTATTATTTTCTTTTGATGTTTAAGTCATGTTCCCTAAGAATCATGTGGTGGTTCGAGTTATTAGGAGTAGGTGAATATGAAGGACCTTATGCTATTTCCACTCTTATGGGCGACATGACTTATAACTGATTATGTTTTCGTTTTAGATTTAGTCTAGGCTGTTTTAGCTAGACTATGGATTTCTGTATTCCAAGAGTTTTATTATGTTATTTTATAGATGGAGTTTTGGACCTTATTGGTTATGTGGTTATGAGCTTATGTGAGTAGATAGATTTATGTGTTATATGTTGTATTGATTCTTATAAGTGTCATCATAGGAGGGAGTGCATTGGGGAAAGGGTAATTGTATAAGTATGGTGGCCAACATAGTTATACAAGTACCACAACTTCAATGGGTTCTCAAGTATGATTGCATGAAAGAGGATTAGTACATGCTTGTATATGGTGAGATGTAGATATTGGGTATACGTATAATATATGGGTTTATGTAACGGCTACCTACGATATGGCTATTTTTATTAGTGTGTTATATGTTTTGGGTTATAGTTGTGTTGTGTGATTTTGGGGTCACACGATATGGTTTGGTTTTGGAGGTGGGTTTTATGCTTTGTTGTGGCACGGTGAGATGGTGATTACTCGTGTGGAAAAACGAGTGTATGACGTGATTGGTTGATCCGACATGTATGGTAACGAGTATGTTTTGGGTGATTTAATAGGTATATATATGCGGATGTATATATACTACTATGTGTTAAGTTATGGTATATGGTCGTTCACTAGTTATTATAACTTGAACGTACCTTGTGTTTGTTCGTGTTTTATGGTGCTGGAGTTGATGGAGTTTCAACAACGTTTCGAATTTTTTTTTGAACTGTGTCTTGTAGCGTATTCTTTGAGTTCATATTTCACGTGTACGTTTTAAAATGTTGTTCTGGGTTTTAAGTCCGTTGAAATAAATGGAGATTTCTTTTGGGATAATGAAATCTTTTGGGTTGAGTCTTACATTTCTTTTGGTTGGTATATGGAAAAAGGGGGGACTTGGAAATCTACTATAGAGTTAGATAGTTGTTTGTATTCGGTAAAATAAGGGTAAGGTGTTGGAGTCATGTTTGAAACAAGATGTAACATAAGTTTTTTTTTATCAACACTTATTTATTTCAAATTCTAAAAGACTTTCATTAAAATAAAGCGAAGTAAAATTTCTTTCTACTTACATAGTTTATATAATCGGATTTAACTGATTTATGCCATTTATAGTTATTGATACAAGGTTAAAAGGAGTTTATGAATATTTCACATACAATTATATCTTTCATTGAAAAGGATTGCATTGATCACTAAGTCTATTCTTTAGTTTTTTAAAACAACTAGCATAAAATTGTTTTGGTCATAACTTGTTCGTTTTTAAAGCTTTTTGGGTGATTCAAAAGCCAAAAATTATGTACTCGGAACGTACTTTTCAAATATTCAGAATGTATAGTCATGGGAGGTCAGTGGACTGGCCGGAATTGTTGTAAAAGTGTCTGGTTCAAGGTTGAGTTTGAATAGTAGTTTTATTTTTTTTATGATTTGGGATGCACAGGATACCTAGTCTTTGAGTTGAGTTTTGAGATCGTCTAGAAGGTTGTTTGTAGATGGTTTGAGTCACATAGATGTGGGGAGGTAAGGAATAAAAAATATAAAAATATATATATATATATATTCTTTTGGAAAGTCGATCTTTGCATGGTTTAAATAATATGTGGCGGGGCGTAATATGTTTTGGTTGCCATTGGGTGTTTCTTGGATTATTTTTCGTTGTCATGGGTCATTTGGAAATTGATACATGTTTTGGGTTTGAGTTTTCTTTGGAGTCTTGTGGTTTTTGATTTGTTTTAATTGGTGCACGTGAAATGTCGTTAGTTATCCGTGGGTTTAATTCGTCGATCGTATCTGGTGTATTCAGGATGTAGTTTTGGTTTTGTATGGTTTAGGAGCGTTGAGGTAGAACCATGAATAGAGCAAGTAGGAGAAGTGAGAGGAGTTGTAGTTAGTGTCATCCAAGGAAAATCGTTGATGGAGTGAATTAAGAACAAGAGCTGTTAGAAATTGCAAAGAATTTATTCGTATTGCCGCTAAGAGAGGGTGTGAGGAGGACATAGTTGAAATTGCTAAGGATGTTGTATGAACGCTTTGGGTTTACGGTTATGCATTTGGCTTCGCCAAAGCACTAGCGGTTTTCATAGAGTCAATGAACCGAGTGTGCATGAACGTCTATAAACGAGTTGTCATCGGGAGCATCGACGACATCTTGATCTACTCAAATATTAGAAGGAGGATGAGGCGAATTATGTGTTGGTTTTGGAGTTGTTAGTAAAGGGAATGAAACGTGAGATTTTTAAGTGTGAGTTTTAGGATTTAGTTGGCCAGGACTAGTAGTCAGAGATGATGGCATATCGTGGAACCAGCAAGGGGCGAAGTGAAGAAGGACGAGGAAGCATTTTGGAGGCTGAAGAGGTGGATTGGATGATGAGCAGATCTTGGCATTATCGGAAGGACTGGATGAATTAGCGAAGCATGACGATACGTGGAGCAGGGATTTGGACGCGTACGAGGACGACAAAGAAAGGCGATCGCTTATACGTTGCAGGAACTGAAGATTTGGAAGAACTGGATAGACTTAGTTAGTGGAGCTGGACTGTTATATCTGCCTAGAATGCTAGAGGCATTTGGTGTACGAGACGTGGAGAATGATCTATACGGATCATGAACGTATCCAACACATATTCAATCATCTTGATTGAACATTTGGCAAAGGTGATGGGTGGAGTTAATTGATGAAAGAAAATTGCAAGGCCAAGTACCATCTGGGAAAGGCAAGCATGGTCGATGAGACATGGAATAAGAAGGATGAGGTGAAGCTGAGATGAACTTGAACTATAGGGATGATGTATTAGAGTGGCTTGGATGAAGGATGTGGGTTGCACGAGTTGAGTTGTCTAAAGCAGTGAACGCGTCAACATTTATGTTGCGTGGCTTGGACAATCGTAAGGAGGAAAGGGACGTAGACTATACTTCCTACATGGATAGGAGTAGTTTAGAAAGGGCGATGTAAGGACGAAGTTGGTGGAAGGGATACATAATGCGGTGGGGGATTAAGTACGATGAGAGTTGGGTGATAGTCGATAGACTGACTAATTCATCACCTATTTCAAGAGGAATGAGAAGTCACGTAGTTGGGAAGTTGGAAGAATTAATGGATATGTGAAAGACCGTCATAGGTCACTTTGTAAGGAAATTGGAATTTAAAGTAGTTTGGGATACTGACTGAAGGGAGTTGATGAACGTAATTGGACATGGGTGATTGATTTAGAGGTAGTTCGGAAACTCGTTAGCGATGGCTGAGTTTTCATATAATGATAGTTATCGTACTAGAAGTCGATAAATGCTATTTGAGGCACGATATGAAAGGATAGGGTGAGTTGTCCTCATTGTGGACTAGAATTGGTAAATGAGGCTACTAATGTGGTAATGGTGTTTGTGGACAGAATGATAGCAACAAGGGATGCTATGTAGAAAAGGAGGAAACCACTAGATTTAGTGACAAAGTTATGTATGGAGTTTCACCCATAGTAACGGGTGGTATGATTTGGAAAGATGTAAGTGTTGATGTAGAGTTTTGTAGGTCCATTTATGATCTTTGGGAAGATCAGACCATTAGCTTATGAGCATAGAATTACCTGGGGGAAATGAGTTGTATACATGATACATTTCATGTATTGGGGTTGGTAAATGTTGTTTGAGGATGCATATTTGCATGACCGGTTATTCGGGTTTTGTGCTAATAAGAGTCTTTGTTTTATCGAAGAGTCATTTGCGAGATTTATTGACTGTGAGGTCAAGAGTTTGGCAATGGGTTTAATTACTTTTGGTTTGTACATGTGGTATCTTGAAACTTGAACTGAAGTTCACGTGGAAATGAGAGGAGTTCATTTAGAACAAGTATCCTCGTGTGATTTGTTGTCTGTGTGTTGATCCTAAGGAGTAAATCTCGGGACGAGATTTCTATTAGGAGGGAGTGATGTGACAACCGTGGTTTTGAGGTTCGTCACTTGGTCTTACTTTTAGGTTATTTTATGTGTGACTACTTGATTTTTGTGCTTACGTGTTTATTTTGTGTGAACGAGGTTGGTGTGGTTATCGTTTATGAGTATAGAGTACTCATAAGTAAATCGAGGAACGGTTATTTCATGTTCATGAGCTCACAAGTGGTGACTATGAAATGAAATAGTGATATTTTGGTGTTTACGTATACGTATATGTATTATAGAAAATCGTATTTTTACGATTTACGGTTTAGCATTTAGAGGTCTCGGATGAGGTAATTAGTCATATGGATATTTTTCGGGATGGTTTTAAGTCATTTAGGACTTAGTTATAAAGTTTATTTCAAAATTTGAGATTTTTTTTAAAAGTGTATATTTTACGTCTTTTACGGTAAAACGCGTAAATTTGACTAGTTTTACGGTTTTGAGGTTTTGGGAGCTTTAGGAGCTGAAATAAATTAAGGTAAATTAAGGTAATATTATTAATACATATATTAATAATAAAAACAAATAAAAAACGAATTTTGAGGGGTAGGGTCGGTTTAAAAAAAAGAAAGAAAAAGGGAAAAGAGGAAAAAAGGAAACAAGTGTTATACTTGGACAAGGATTGTTTTGCTACATAAGAAACCCCCACACTTATACCAAACGAATTATATTCATTCCCTGGAGTTTATAGTCGACTTATAGAAGAGAAAAATTAGGGTTCTTCATAAAATTGGGGGTTTCTCATCTTCCATTAATTTAAAGGTAAATCTTCAAAACCCTTTTCATATTAAATTGTTTTTATGTTTAAATTAATCATTCTTATGATGGATTAGGGTTAGGGTTTATATAAAGACATTAGATTAATGATGTATTAATCATAATATGATGATCACATAAATTAGGGCTTGTAATTAGAGGGGTTAGGGTTAATTAATGAGGTTGATTTTGTTAAACCCGTTTTTAAAAACTGGGCAGAATTTTGAGTCAATTGTTTTGATCATATCTAGAGTTATAGGAACATTCAAGATGCTATCAAACTAGCCCTGGATAGGTAATTGAGTTGGCTTTCTAAATCAAGAAACGAGAACTAAATTGGAGGAAAGGAAGTGGGTCAAAAGCAGGTTACAACAGTCGAAGGTCAAAGCAGTTTTGAATTCAGCCTGTTTTCTTTTTAAGTTTTGGGTTGTTTGGGGCACTTAGGGTTGTATTGGGATCTTCTCACGAACATGAGAGATGGTTTATATATTGTAGTTAATATCTGCACTTGGGCTAAGATGGTGGTTTAGGGTAAGACCCCTTAATGGTAACGAACTTTTAGTACGTTTAAAATCAGGAAATCTGGAATGACGAAAGTAGATATATATATATCAGGGCCTTAACAGTAGCTTTAAGGTTAGCGCAAGTGGGAGGTGTTAGCCAACATATGTCAGGGTGTGAATATTCATTTTACAGAAACCATGGGTAGGTTTAAGTGGGCGTTTGACTTAAAGTTTTGAGACCTAAAAACTAGGACTGTTTTGGGTAAAATACGAACGGGTTAGTTATTAAACTTAACCAAGTTAAGGACTTGTTAAGGAAGGGTAATGGGGTAATTAGAGCTTATTAATGAGGTAAATATGTGAGAATGGGTTAGATGTCCATCATAGGTTAATGAGCCATCTTAGTGATTGGTTCGTTTATTGATTTCGTATTTTTGGTTTGTTAGCTTGTTGCTAGTGCAAGGACGTGTGAAGGAGCTATCAGGTGAGTGTTCATAGTCCCATGTTTATTTTTGTTTTTGAATTCCAGATGGGATGGAAGAGACACTGTGTTGAGTTGTTTCTAAATTGTTGCTGTGAATGTTTTATGGTTGTGATGGACTTGTGTGTACACTTATGTGATTAACTGCTATGCGATTTTTGATATGTTATTGTGGTTTGACAAGGTAGTGGCCTTGTGGTTTGACAAGGTAGTGGCCTTGTGATAGGTACATTGGGTGATCATCTAAGGTACCATGGTGTTGTTTGGCAAGGTAGGAGCCTTGGATTGGTTTGGTATGATTGGTCTTGATTGATAGTTGTTAATACATAATTGTAACACATTGTCTATATGTTCTTTTGTTGATGATTGTTATTCACAGCTTGTAACTGATTTAGCGTTGGAGTCTAAACCTATGACTCTCACCAACTTTATGTTGACGTGTTTTAGTGTCTCTTTCAGGTGAGAATGTGGTTAAGCATGAGAACATAAGTGGCTAGGATTGGAGAAGCTTAGGAATGCATATAGAAGGAGAATCCCCGTTCCTTCTTAGTTTACCTTTATGTTTTTTGATAAGTGATACATGTTGGCACCTATATGTTTGTTTGGTTTATGTTTATTGTTTGTCTTGGGTAAGTGGTAGGACTGTTACCTACTTACCTAGACTCCTGCATTGTTGAGATATTGTCCTGACATTTGTGTCGCCATTTATGACATTATATTTGCATTTTAGTTTTCTCTATAGAGACACCGTTTGTTGTGATGATATCCATACGTCGCACCCCATATTCCGCCATGGTGGGGTGTTACAATAAGTCATTCGTTTTATGTGGAAAATCCTCATGTCATGCTTTCATAAGTAGCTACACACTCACTAAGGAAAGAAAAATAAACTCACGCAATAATTTACATCCGCCGCCTTTTTGAGACCTTGGATCTTCAACCCCGCAACCCGTCAAGGTAATATTGGATTGGAGCAATCTATTGAATCCCCGCAACCCGTCAAGGTAATATTGGAATCCAATAGTCACTATAATTAACACCACACTGCCCCTCTTGGGAGTCTTGCATAATTTTTTTTTTCTTTTTTTTTTTCTAGCCACTCATTTTTTTTATAAGCCGCTCTTATTTTTCTTTATTCCTCACTAAGAAATTTGAAAAGAATAAAAGGAAAAACACCCGCTAAATATTGAGCATGACATAAGTCTAGTACACATAAAACGTTCTAACTTAGAATCTTAAGACGTACTTATATCAACCATGAATGATTAGACAAAAATGCATAAGAGATTACAAACCGATTAAAATCGTTCTTGATTATTTATTAACATATATACATGCGAAGAAATTAGAGGTAAAGAAGAGAAGGGTTTAGCCACAAGTAATTATCATGAAGTTTATATAGCCCTTTTATACTTGCTTCAACTCTATCATTTCCCATTCTCCACAAATTTAAAATCTCAAATAATGAGATTGGTGGATGCTTAGCCTAATAGACCAATGAAGTACTACATGGTTAAGGATACTAGCTAGAGAGTGCTTAGATAAGCAAACTCGGGTTGATTCAAAATATCCATGGCGGGCCTAATATGTCAAAGAAGTCTAAATTTGTTAAACCATGTTTTTATTATATTTTTTTCTTTTTATATATTTTTGATGAAAGAAGAATAAAAAGAAAAATGCAAGGTGTATGCAAATGAATAATGATTGATGCAAAAATTATGAATGCATATTTTTGGTGGCCAAAGTAGATCAAAAATTTGGAAAATGTTTGAAAATTTAATTTCCCAATTATCATGAAGTTAAAGCAATGGTCTAGGTAAGGTCACTTCGATAGAAGTCTCCCCTACACTTAAGATAAACATTGTCCTCAATGTTTAAGAGCATAGGAGTGAACTCCCCTACACTTATTACATTGCGTACTTTGCTTAACTCAAGTTAAGGAAGAGACAACTAAAGGGTATTCATTTTAAGCATAAGTGTTTTGAATATCACAATAGCAAAAACTAATCAAAGTGAACCAGATACACGGGCCTCCTCCATAAGCTCCAAGCATGAAATGTGAGAGAGCAACCCTTGAAGCAAACACGAAAAGACGAAGAAAGGCACCCCTCCACTTCAACTCTACTATAACATCCTTTTAATTAAACCTAACCTATTGAAAATCTACTCTACGTTTTCTAACCTAGTTATTCAATGCTTGAGTTTTTTTAACCCTAAGTCGCTAGCTCGACTCGGCCCCGAATTAGGTTGTCCTTGGGGAAACCATCATGGAGAGTAAAGAATACCCACTTTGAAGCACATCTCACATGATACACTCAAACTTAGCACGTTGCCATTTACTATAAGATTTACAATATCTGCCTCGATAAATGGAACGGTCCAACGTGTCTCAAGTTTGTCCAACATACGAAGTCTCTCATATATGAAGCACCCCAGGATCAAATACATAGTTTCCATCTCTACATTCGAACAACTCCAAAATAGGTAGCATCACCAAAGTAAGCTCATACAAGAAGTCCATATCAATCGAAATCACACTCTTAAGTGGACTAGATGAAAACCAAGGTGTCTCAAATTTGTGTATCCCAGGATCAAAAACCTTTCCCTTCATGGGAAAATAAGAAGATGAACTCGTATCAACCATATAAGATTCCCCCTTAGTGATCAAAGCATCATGAGAATATGAAGGTGTAGGTATCAAAACATTCATAACTATTATGTCCATGTTAGGCTCATCATCATCATCAAAAGGTGGGTAATCTTCCATAGAAGGCGTAGAAAAAGGAGGATCAATAGAAATAGTGTCGTGTGGAGAAGGTGTAGTCTCTATAGTCCCAAAAAGCAAGTTCTCACTAAGACGAATCTCCTCTTCCCACTTAGAATCACTATCATCAACCTCAATATCAATATTAGCAAGATAAGCCTCTATGTTGGCATCAATATCCATATGAGAATCCATATCAAAGGTTTTTGGTTCTAAAGTTTCCTTAGGTGAAAAGGGATCAATCTCTAAGAGTATAGGATCTTCATCAAATACCAACTTCAAGGGTGGAAGGGTGGGAATAGAAGGCTCAAAAGAAGGTGTAATAATGAGAGAATCACTCAAAGGAATGATATAATCATGAAAGTCAAGAGGTGCAACCTCAAAAACCGGTGAAGAAATGTCAATGAAAGGTTCTTCGTCTATGGAATCATCATTATGGTTTTCATTTAATGCTTCAATCGAGGAGATAAGATTATAGACGTTTGATAAAACCTCTCGAATATGAACATCTTCCACTACTTCTATATGAGCAACATCTTCATCCAAATTAGGAATGTCATCTTGACATGAAAATTCCTCGGATAATATATCATAAGATGCCTCACTAGAATCACAATCATCATCCTCTATTCGTGGCAAATCTTGCATAAACTCTTCCTCAATCTCATTATCTCTCTCTTTAAACAATTCATCAAGATCGAAATCACCAAAATCACTAGTAGTAGCATGAAGGTCAATATGTGATGAAATCTCAACGTGATCATGAGGAGAAGAGGTATCAATACAAAGCTCGTCACATGGTTCATTGGAAACACACTCAAACTCTCTTTGGATTGGGATAAGGTTCTCAACACTAGAAGAGGTTAATTCATTCAAATCGGTGTTTGTATTAGTGATAAGAGGCTCGTCTCCCATGGTTAAAGAGTCGGTGGGTTCCACGTGAGGTAAAGGTGATGAAGGTGTGTCATCATTAAGTGTCATACAAATCGAAGGATCGTCATCATCGTCATCATAAAATAATGGATAAGGCCGACGAGTAGCAAGATATTTTTCTTCACATGATTCACGATATTCATTACTAATAGTATCATCCTTATCATCAACTCTCAAAGACGGCTCAATATCACATGGTAAAGCTCCTTGAGTTAGATAAGATTGTACAAAGAGAATTTGTCTTTGACAAGTTTCCTCGAAACTTTCAAGTATTCTCCTTTCCATCTCTTGAATGCTCCTCTCAACGAATTCATGAAATTGAGAGTCATTTTGCATATTCTCTTGGTTAAACCCTTGATTATACCCATCATTTTAAAAGCCTTCATTGTGTGAAAATCCTTGATTATGAAAAGTTTCTTGATTATAGCCGTGAAATTTGTCATTAGTTTGAAAACCCGCATGATTGGAAAATTCTTGGTTTTGGTATGGCTCATTAAAGGTTTGATCATGAAATGATGGTGGAGGTTATGATGAAAAACCGGAATATCCCATATAGTCATTACAAGTATAGTCCATTTGAGTGTTAGGTCAAAAATTAGGGTTCTCGGTTCTATTATAAGCATATCCCTCCCCATAATAGCCATTATTTTGATCACATAAATAAGTATCGTGTGGACCACCACAAGTCGAACAAGGCGAATAATTAGCGTTGGTGGATCGTTGTTGCAAAATCTCCAACATGGAACGAGTATCCATGTTTAACAAGGTGGCCGAATGTATATACAAGTATAATGACGTTTAAAAGCTTCCTCTGGGAAGGAAGTAATACACCAAAGGTGGTATGTTTACACGTGTGCGAGTACATGTGTAAGTAAACACGAGGAATGAGGGAGTAGCCCTCGGTCGACTTTTGAAGAGAAAAGGATTATCCTCTTCGAGTTTCGATATGAAATATCCACAAAAAAGTATAATATATGTAATTACTACTTGGGTGCAAGACTCCCAATCAAACCTTCCTTCTTAGAATACGCACTAGTGAACGGGGGGTTAGGTGGCGCGAAGCACTTAAGTACCTATTGACCCTTAGATGGCATTTTATAGCACATCGCCTTTCTATTCACTTTGTAGTTTGTATTCTTCGAATTGTTGCTTATTGGAAGTATTTATCTATTCTTTCTTTATTTTGTTTGATCGATACACGTGTCAAGGACCGGAACGCCCCCTAACACGGTGTATTGCCTCGGCAATACTTATGGAAGATATGTGTATTGGTTGTTCTTATACATATACGTATTTACATATAATAATATATCAAAATATTTTTGTATTTATTGGATTTTTTTAAGAAAAATACTATAAGTACGTAAAAAACGATGAAAACCGATATAATATATATTTTTAGGTGTAATCTTTTAGGAAAAAAGATTACTTTTTGGATTTTTTTATTTTTTTGGTTCAATTCTTTAGGAAAAGAATTGATTTTTGTGATTGTTGATTTTTTTGTATTTTTATCTTTTTGATTTTTTTTATCTTTTTAATTTATAATACGTAAAAATAACGTTCACAAAGTGAACGGATCCCAAAATCCAATCGTCTCACTCGAAATCGTTAATCTTCACGAAAAGAACCGGCAGCGGCGCCATTTAATATTTCGTTTTTAGTACATCGTTTTTCTCTCGGTCTAATCGAATGGATATAACACTTTCAAGTTTGACTCAATTGTTTTTGGTTGAAAATAGCTTGTTTGGAATCTAAGCTACTTGGCACATAAAGCATGTAAAAAATGTAAAAATATTATCTAATCTACGTATACGTACTATTCTAAAAACATATTGCAATTACGAAATTTAAATGCACGAAATATAAAAATGTAAAATACAAATTTAAACTACAAAGTAAAATTACAAACTTTAAATTGTAAATCTAATAACAGATTTTTATAAAGGAAAATCTAAATCTACTTTAAACTTAATAATCTAAAATACACTTTATACTAGAGAGATCAGTTAAAAGAAATCCAGGCCCAAACTAACTATAGCCCAACAACTAATTCAACCCATTAACTAATTCCAAGCTAGTAACAGGCCTATTAACTATTTAACTGATAAGGACTGTGATTGAAAGAACATGCATCAAACCCATCAAACCCAAGGGCTTAATATGTGAAATCTTCACTTAACGTGAGAACTAAAACTGAATACAAGAAACAATCAAACTGCCTAACTCTAAGTCTATCTAAATCAGTAGAATCCAAATACAAGCCTACTGAAATTAAAGGAAGTGAAAAGCTAATCAGAACACAACAAGTCAGCGAGTAAAATCAAATATCAAGCTCCAAATATCTAATCAACCCGAACACATTGTAACAACGAACCACAACTTGCAAATCCAAACACTCCTATTTTACACAGAATGTAAATTCTACACAGCTAAGAAATTAAAACTAAAGATCTGAGTTGAAACAAAGATCAAACATGAATATGCAGAAACTTCACAAACTAAGAAACATTAACAAGAACAAGTAAATCAACCAGGTAGTAGACTAATAACATCCAAAGGCAGATAATACAGTTATACGAATAAGCAGATTAAGCATGTATAACACAAATTCACTCAACAATTTTATAGCTAGCAAGTTATCTATGTTTGCAGAAAATAGAAACATGCTTGACCTGTTACATCCAGGCCTGTCCTTTGATGTTGAGAAGCGGAGCGCTGAGCTCGCTACAAAACACCACCAAGACTGAATCCAAAGCCACGCTACACTGCTACCTCCATACAGTACATCAAAATCCTGCATACATTCACAATTAACCTACAAAACAGATTTAAAACCAAACACCGCTACACTTATGATCTACTGATATTTGATGAATCGAGTCTTCTAAACTACTAATCACGAAATCTGCATAACCTTCACAATAAACCTGCAAAATAAATCGAACACAAGAATCCAACTCTATATGTTGTCTATATTACAGCTTAACAGATTTATCAAAGAAAGCTTGATCGGAAACTTCGAATTACACCAACTGATTTTCAGAAAACTCATCTATATCATCTAAACTAAAAACGCTAGCGAATTCATCTAAACTGATAAGAATCTGATACTCAAACAAACAACTGATAAGATTTTAACTGCTCCAAAATCTTTACCAAAAAATCTACTAAATCGACTCTTTTAACACAATCACAAGCTTTTAGAAATACGAATATTCAATATCAAAATCATCATCAGACTACTCTATAACGTGAATCAGTTCTAATATTCAAACTAACTCTTAACTGAATCAATGGAGTTTAACTGAATCTGAACCTGTAACCTAACTGATTAACATCATTATAACGAACTCTTAACAAGTAAAACAGTAACTAGTAGCCTGAATCAAAGGTTCCCCGTAAACAGTAACCGAAGAAGAGAAACCAAAACTTATAAGAAAATAAAGAAAGCTTGAAAATGGAACTTTACTTCATTAATGGAAGAAAATGAGAATCGGTTACAACTACTTCAACTATAAAACAAATTTTGTTACAAGTTTTAACAAGAAAACTTAACTGCTCCTAATTTACACCTACTACTATGTGTAAACTACACCTAAGCTAACCGTCTCAAATGAGGGTCTTCTCCTTCTATTTATAGGCGTCGAGAGGAGGAGAGGTGACGTGTTTCTTCCAATCAGGAGATGCCACATATTTAATACGATGATCTTGATTCGTTCTTCATTCTTCATCATTGGGGGTTTCTTCATTATCGAGTCTTGATTTAATTAAATCGTATCACTTTGAAGAGGAGAAAAAGAGAAGCGTTTTTGTAGTTTGAAGCTTGACTTGATTCCTCCTTGATTGTTCTTAATAATCACTTGCAGGTTTGATGTGGATAGAAGATGAAGTCGGCTGTTTATGTTTCTTTCTCTCTCTTCTTTGGAGAAGAAAAGATGAAACGTGTAGGTGTTTGTGTGTTTGACCGAATTTTGGTCAATGACCAAGTAAATAAAGGTTAACTTTTCTTTTCTTTCCAAATTTCCTTTTAGTCCCTCCATTTCAATCTTTCATCAAATGTAATATAAACTTTTAAGCACATTTCTTTTCATCCTTCGTCTTTGTAGAAATCACAACTCAAGCCCTCGATCTCGGTAAATAATAGCAAGTAAGGTCCTTGAAAGCTTCTTTCGTCATTTTCTTCGTCTTTTCATCAAATAAGTCCTTGAAAACGCGTCTTTGCTCAAAAATGTATCTTCTTACCTGAAAACACATGAAACGCAAATACACGTGTAATTTTGATATTTTAAAGTTAAATATTATGTATTTGATAGTGTTTTGAGTGGTTTTTGGATCATTATTGATGAGTGTTTTCACACTTATCAAAGTCACTTATCAAGGGAACTATAAAATGCATTCTCTAAACTTGAAAAAGCCCAAGAAAGTGCAAGATCCTATAGGTGGCTTGAAAACCTAAAACTTTGATTTGATATAATCTTAATGAAAGCTAATCCAAATTTGGCTTAATTTTGACTTGCATGGCTAAGTATTCACGAGTCTCTTTAATTAGAGGTCTTTAAATAGTGAAGAACGAGAAATGATAGAGTTAGACAAGTGATCATGCTAAACGTAGAACATGAAAATGTTCTTTCAAAAACTCATATGTTTTTTATTGTGGATTTTTCTCCCATAAGATCAATGCATTAGGAATAAAAATAATTGAAATAAGTAAGGTCGTACGATTTGAAAGGTTACTTAGCTTCTAGCACAAGATCGTTTAAAATTTTCTCGGGGTTGAATAGAGTTCATAGCCAAGACATAACTTATTGAAGTGGGATGCGAAGATTGGTGAAGATCCAAAAAGGCCCTAACAAGGCATGGGGAGCTCTATTTTATTGCTAAAGATCCAAGATGATGTGAAGTATCATTGTTCCTAAATCAATATGAAGGATCGAGACACACGACGAAAAGCAATTACTCCCCTAAAGATCATGGAGAAAGTCTATCCAAAAAGGCCCTAACAAGGTATGAGGATAAATATATCCAAATCCTAAAAGGAGGCGGATCATTGTATATCAAAATCCAAAATAAATATTGAAGAAAAATGATGAAGTCTGGTCCAAGTATGAAGAATCTCTCGAAAACGTCAAGTGAAGAAATTCCAAAATAGGAAGAGAAGACCATAAATTCAAGAACGTCTTCCCAAGACTTGAAGTATGAAGTACATGCCAAATATCGGTCCGAGAGAGGTCTCAAATCGTGAAACGAGTTATGCCAAGATATGAACTTAAGGAGATACACGAGAAGCCGTTTTAAAAGATTTTGTCCTTCGGCTAACTATCGATTAAATCGTGCTACTTTATTTCCGGACTAATAAATACTCAAATAAGTCAATATGAATCACTTGTGATCCATGACAAATAGTTAAAAAATTCTAGAAACCCATTTCTTTTCATAATAACTAGGATTGCGGGGAGAAAAAGTATTACACAATTTGGACGTATGAGTAGTGTTAGCATTGTGACTTGTACCAACAATGATCTCGTTTTTGCACTTAGCATGGAATGTATGACAATCAAGGATGACGAACTTTACTCTATGAGAAATTCACTTGTTTCTATTCATTGACCCTAAAAGTCACACACGTGATGAAAATCATACATTATGTCTTTACACATCTTCGTAGTATTATTGCAAGTTTTACTTTTCAATAAAGGGTAATAAAATTGAGTTTTGGAGATGCTAAGATACTTTATTCTAGCATTGCGTGAGGGCACGACAATGGTTTAGTATGGGGGAGTGATGAGATGGCATTAATACATGATCTCATCGTTCTTTTCAGGCTTTAAATGCATAAAAATGTCATAGAATACCATATATATGCTTTTGTTTGTTTACTTGTGTATTTTAGGTATGGATATCTTGAAAAAGACAAAAGATCACAAGAAACAAGGAAAAACGAACACGAGAAACGAAGCCGCACAATGAACCGGGCCCTAGTTTATGATTTATCAAAGAAGAACCCTTGAAGACTTGAAGATGTACAAGATTGAGCCCTCATTTATGAAGAAATGACACTTAATACCCTTGTATATTCATAATTACAAGTTTGGTCCCTTAAGTTTGTCAAAATTACAAAAAGGTCCTCCAAGTTTGAAGAATTAACAAGATTAGCCCTTCAACAATTCCAAAATGTCAAGAATGATCCTTCATAAAGTCCAAGATCCAAAGAGGCCCTTGAATTTCAAGAATATTACACTTCTAGCCCTTTTAAAATGGATAAAATATCATAAGGATTGAAGGTGTAAATATGCCAAAGTATTAAAAGCCCCAAAAACCCTTTCCAAAACTTTTTGTGGCCAAAGTCCAAATTCAGAAACTTCAAATAACAAAGGAAACGAGTTTATTAAGAAAATAAACTTGTAATACCACTTTTCCCAAAAGCTAAGGACTGATTGAATAAACAAGCACGCGCCAAACAAACCCCACCCCCTTTTTCGGATCAAAAGTTTTACTATTCACCATGAAGAACCCATATTTACCTTCACTTAAAACAAAGGGTAAACTGAAATTACCCACACCCATGCTTAATTCACACGCACACAAACTCATCCCACACCTAAAACCCCAATCCCCACTCACCATGTGACCCCACCATTCAACCCCGTTACCCAATCACATGACAACTTCCTCTCCAAGAAAGATGACATGTCAAGATCAACGCTTTAGGCTCATTCCTTGGCCCCAAAGGATAAATGAACGTTTTGGATCAAATTTGACATCTCAAAACACACCAAGCATCTAGAAGCATTCAAGGGCAATTTTGAGATTTTCTAGCTAGGGTTTCTTGTATTTTCCCACTCTAGAATCGTCTATGCAGTCTATAAAAGGAGGCCTCAACATGTGAGAGCCCCTTTGTTCCAGATTTTAGCTAATACTTTGTAATTCCTTTTTATAAATAAAAATTTTGGTTTTCTGAAAATTGTGAATTCCCTTTTGTGTTTTATGAAAGTTTGGTGTTTGATTAACTGAAATCTGAGTTCCATTTATATGTTTGATTGATTTTGAGGAAAGGTTTTAAGGTTTAAAACTCTTTTTTTCGAAAATCAAGTGATAATTTGTTTTGGTTAACTTTTGAGTTTGTTGTTCTTTGCAGCTATTGGAAGCTGGTGCTTGTTCTTGCTAGCACCTAAGCTCAAACAATCCAAAGTGTGGATGTACATTTTGGAGGTTTGAATCTCTTATCCCTTTTATTTTTCTGAAATTTGTATGAATTTTGGTGAATTTGGATTTTGATCTGTGAAAGTGTGTTATTGTGGTTGATTTGTGTTTCTGAGGTTTGATTGTTGTTATTAGGGTTGATTAGACCTTGGTTTGAGGGTTAAATCATAACAATCCTTTGAAAACTTGAGCAATCAGTTTCCAAAGGGGTGTTTGGGTTAACTGATCTACCAAGATTTAAGGCAACCTGTGTGGTGGTTTTGTGTTGCTTATTGTTGGTTATTGTTTATCTGGTGTAAGTGGTCATTTATCTGCAAGTTTTGAGGGTCTTAACACCTAAATCCAACAAAGGTCATAAAATCTGATTAACTTGGTATTTTTGGCTAAAATTTTGGGGACACCTAGATCTAAGGGTAGACTAGGGTTAACAAGTGCTAAGTTTTAGTTAACATAACCAGGGAAAGGGATTTAAGTGTTTAAAATGGGATTGGTGGTCAAATAGATCAGCAAAAGGATTTTGGATAATTGCCTTTGTTCATTAGTAACTACATAAGCTTGAATCGGCTTCTAATCTTTGATCCAGTGTTTGAAACAAGTTTGTGCTTATTGGACTTTATTATAGCTTATGTATGCATATGGCTCATTTTGGTTGGCTTATTCATGCTTAATCTGCTTATTTTGTCATAACTGCTTATTTTCAAGGCCTGTGCTATATCTAGTGACTGTTTGCTTATTCTGTGCTTATTGGCTGAACCAAATTATGATTTCTTGATTTGATATTGACTCCTTACAACTCACTGGTTGTAAGGTTGCCTTTGTTTTCCATTGAATCCAACTGGATCTCTCTAAAAAAGCAAGTCAAATAGTCAAAGCAGTGGGAACTCCTTTCCCCTGCAGCTAGCCACTGCTAGTGTTATTTCACCTTGTGCTTATCAATAAGCTGTTCTAGCTTATTTGAACCTGCAACAACTTTAATTTTGTAATAGGTGTTACTTATTTGACCCATTTGTTCATACTAGAGCATTTGAGGGGTTGACTTTGAGCTTTGACTAGAAAACCAATAACTATGACTTCTACATAAGTGCTTATCAGCTTATTTAGCTTATTTGGCTTGGCTTATTGAACTTTTATTTGTTGATTGGTCTTAATTAAGTCATTTAGAGTCTTTTGCAACTTATTTTAAGGTCTGAGGTGGTCTAGAACTCCAAGTCGACTATTTTGTCTTTTAGTGAAAACTTACTTTGCTTATTTCTGACTTATTGGTTGAGCTTATTTGAAATTTCTTTTCACAGATCTCTTAGGCATCTCAAAAGAAGGTTGTGTGTCAAATCTGAGCTTATGGCATTGGCTTATAGCTTAATGGGCCAAAAAGCGCATTAAGAATAAGCTGTTGTTCTAATAAGTTGTGATAAGCTCACTTTCAGCTTTTGGGCCTTCAGACTTTTGTGTTTAGAATTGAATTTTAAGCTAGACTAGTGATTTTTAGCTTATTTGGTTAAGTTTCATTTTATTGGGCCCAAAAGCCCATTTTCATAGGCTGTTTTTGATTTTAGCCCATTTGGGGGCCCAATAGGGATATTTTGGTAATTTAACTTTCATTTTCTGTTTATTTAGGTTAAAGGAAACTAGTTTGCAAGTTTTTAGAATTTTTAGAATTTTTGGATTTTAATAATATTAATATTATTTTATTATTAAATTTCAATTTTCACATTTTTGCAACTTTTATATTTTTCTTGGGTCAAATACATTAATTTAGGATTTTTAAAACTCTTAGATTAATTTTAGCATCATTTTCTTATTTTTTAGAATTATTTTAATATTTTAATAGTTTTTAATCATTTAAAATTAGTTTTTCTTAGTTTAAAAATTCATAAAATTAGTTTTTAGTTTATTTAAGTTATTTTTGAGGCTTACAAAGTGAAAAATTCTTTATTTGGACTTTTTAATAATTATTTGGATTTTTAGGGCTTTAATTAGCATTTAAAAATTAATATTTAATTAATTAAAAGGTTTGAAAAAGTTTTGATCATTTGTAAACTCTTAGTTTATTTAATTTGATTTTTGGTAATTTTTTGGGAGTTTTTAGAATTAATTTTTATTTTAGCACTTTTTACGGTTTTTAATATAGTCGTCGTAGTAATAACTTTCACGTATCCGTCATTCTAATTTCTCATCCCTTCTTTCTCATATTAATCTCAAATCATTTACATTTTAATCACACACAAATACCTCATTGGGAAGCGAACTTTCACCTTTAAGGGTCATTAGTACACGGTTTTCCTAAACCGTCGTATTTAATACTTATCGCTCATATACGCTCTTTTTCCTAAAAGACGTATTTTACTCCAATCAAATACCAAAACTAATTCACAAATCCAACCTTTTAACTCCTCCATCAAATCCAACAATCATATCTAACCTAAGCCCATCGTCTCTTAAACCCATCTATAATCAAGATCCAAAAAAAAATCTCAGATTCAAACTCGTGAAGCAACATGCATGTCGAGATCGTTTTAGATCTTATCACACAAAATTGATCTCATCATAGATATATTTGGGGCTTACCGCTTAATATTCGAAAATCAAGAATGAATATAACAATGTTTGTTTTATTCGAATGTTTGTTTCGATCACAACACAAAAACGAAAAACAAGTTAATAAAAAATCTCCTACCCGAGACCATATGAAATGATCTTGAAGCCGTTTCTTGACTAAAATCATATCAAAGATTATATGTTTCTTGGTTAGCAAATGATAAGATTTGTTTATAATGGTTGACTTAAAGTTCAGTGTTGATTTCGTATGATTATTTAAGATGGAGTGCAAGAAAAAGAGATGGAGTTTAATTGTTATTTTGGAGGCTGAGTTTAGATGAAGAAAAAGAGGCGGAGTAGATATGATTAGGGTTTACTATGAGAAAGATTAGGGTTAAGTGTTATATAATCCTAAGGTGCTTAGACCGGGTGTTATTAACCGGGTATAGTATCTATAACACCCCCATTTTACCTTTACGCAGCGGAACATAGATTTGAGGTATTACTTCATAAAACACAAGTCATAATAATAGAAAACAACTCAAAAGAGTGATGAAATCAACTTTCTTTATATTTCATTGAAAAGTTAGAGTTTTACAATATAAGGTTCTCAAAATCTAGAATATGCCTCTTCATGCCATCCTTGTGCTGCTTCATGCTATCAGCCACAATTATTTGAAATATATGCTTAAAGTCAACACAAAGGTTGAGTGAATTCATAGGTATTAAAATCAGTTTGAATACAAGATCCTTTTTCTTGAGCTACGTTTTTATTTGCTCGTAAGTTTGAATAATATGATGATTCAATTGCACTAAGCTTGTAAAACCCGCATAAAAATACCATGGATTAATTTTTTTATTAATTAAATAAATCATTCATTAAGTCAAAACATGTAATATAAAACTTTTTTATTTTTAGTCAAATATATATACATATCTCTATGGTATTGATATGATCACATACCAATTTTGAATCTTAATTTATTCAATATCAGCTACATGAAAATCTTCATATATAAAAGAAGATACGCTTCTAATAAATGCTTGGTCAAAAGAAATATTGCATCATAAAAACGTAGTAAACCATCACCGCCAATTATGGCGACATTTTAGACATGAACCACCATGTTAAATGTATCTTCATTTACGATTTCCTAAATCCCTTAAAACAAAATTTATCAAGAAGGTTGCAGAGCAGCGAAACCAATAATTTGGTTCTATATTGGCTTTGATCTTGTTGGGTTCTATTCGTGTACATCCGCATGTCTTCAAGTTTCGAGTACGCATGTTCTAGTTCGTATGGGGTGTTGCCTTGTTTCTGAATTCAGTTTCGGTTCGTGCTGGAGTTAAGGGTTTTGTTCTCTATCTCCAATCATTGGGGTTTGGCATGGGTTTGAACCTCGAATAAAGTCTGTTAGAGCTTTATCGGATTCTTGTTTCGATCTCGGTTTCGTACTCTTTATCGGTTCTTCCTCATTTAGCAAAACATCAGGTACATCATATTTAAGATCACGCATTCAGATCATAATTTAGTTCTAATAATTTGAAAAGAAAGATTTGTAACCTTAAAAATATGTAGCTACTAAGGATGGGCATATTACGCATCAAACTCATGCATGATATCATATGTCATTTTCAAATCAGAATCTATTTTGAAACATGTTGGAATTTCTAGCGTCAAGTGTCAAAGACGAAATTTCGCATCCAATATAATGGAATGAATGAATGTTTAGTCGTTTAGGATGAGAAGTATATAAACATTTCTTGAATAGTTAAGGAACTACATAGCAAAATATATCTAACGAGAAACGATTTTGATTAAGATTAAATGAAGAAGATGGCACCATATTTGCCATCAAATGAGCATTGTCAGTAGGCTGCAAGAAATGTTAATCTAATCATATGCTTTTATGGTATTCGAAAATGAGAATGTGTCACAGCAACATTTTTCTAAGAATCAAGGCATGTTTAAAGTTAAGTCAATGCATGTATTAGAAAATAACACATTTCGATCTAGTAAAAGGTAATGTTTTTTAAAACTAGTAGTAAAAGTTACTAATACTAATAGATATGAAGTTTTAAATATATTTTACTTTCAAGGTCAGTTAGTTGTTAAAGCATATGTTAGTAAAATTCACATGGGTATTAATACTATGAGATAATTATAAGTTTAAACTAAGAGACTAAACATTAATTAATTTGTTGTTTTATTAATATGTATTAGTTGATTAATTTATGTAGATCACTAGATCGACAAATTAATTTGGACGTTGTTTAGCTTTAAGATTTGGCTAAGGTACGGATATCCTTATCTCTCTACTATCATTATGATTATTTGTTCTTTTCGTTCATTTGATTAATCGTACGGATTTTCCGTCCTTCAGTATGGACTTTCCTTTCCTATGCATGATTAGGATTTCCCGTATGCAGCCAAATGTTTTCCCCAGTATGTGTTTAAGCTTATCAGTAATCATGTTAATAACTAAATAAATTGCCTGAGCATTATATACAAGCATGACCAGTTTATGTACTAGTTACGGAGGTACCGTAACCATGGCACTAGAGGCACCGGTGTCGTGACTCACATGCAGGAGAGTGATATCCTGCATCGTCCCACTCATGTTCAGTTTGGCCATTTTTATATGTATGTTTAGTGGGGCGTATGGATGCATCCTAAGCTTATCAGTTTACAAGTTATCAGGGTGAATGTGGTGTGTGCTCTACATCCTTCACATTGGAGCTGATCCCTCCACCCAGCACAGTATTTAGAGGTCACCCCTCTACAGTTATTTAGAGGTCACCCCTCTACAGCATGAAGAGGTCACCCCTCCAGTTATTCATGCACCGTTGTTACAGCACATGACCTATATAATCTCTGGCAATTAAAATACAGTAAATGCATGTTTTCATATTTAACAGATAACAGTTCAGCTTTAGTATTTATAAATTAGACTTTACAGATTATACACAGATTTTCCGCTGCAACTTTACTTATCAATCTTACAACTTCAGTATTTTATCATCTGCTTCATTTCAGTAATTCCTTATCATGCTTTATATCCGTTCACTGAGCGTTATGCTCAGCCGTAGTTCTTTCATGTTCTAACGGCAGGTACACCAGGACGCTCTTAGGATTCTGAGAGCATGTGCATTGAATGGAAGCTATCCGGATTTCTTACTTTATGCACTTCTTGCATTATTCTGCTTATTTGGACATTGTTTAGTCCTTTCTTTCAGTATTTTACTTTTCATGTTTTGAGCTTATGTTTGGATTACCGATGTTTGATTCCGGTATTTCCTTCATGGTCAGTTAATGTTTTAGAACATTTACCTTATGCTTTGATGACACGGCATAAATACACATAACGGTCCACTTATCCTAGTGGGGTGTTACAATTATGGTATCAGAGCTATAGGTTCGACCTGTAGGCTCTAAAACTTGACCCGTGACTAGTGGGTAATCACCAGGAACTTTTTAGATTTTGGCGTTGTTATCTTTCATGTTTCTCATGCATTTATTAGTCGAGTTTTCTTCAATTATCAGTCAATTTTCTTAAAGTTTTTGACTAAGTAAAAGGTTGGTACAAGACTGGCCATATTTAGTCGCATGTGCTTTTTGCGAATTTTGGTATTGGTAAACCGACCCATAGGCGTTTACCCTTACTCATGTCAGATAAATGTTATCAGTCAAATATTACTTAGTGAACCAGCCATAAACGTTCACCATTATTCAGGTCAAATTTTCATGCTTTCAGTCGATATTGTTTTGCGAACTGAACCATAGTTGTTCACCTTTGCTCATATCTTGACATTTTATAAAATTTTGACAAGTATGGATTGGACTACCGCCATCCATATTTAGTCCCATATTGTAAATTCTATACATGACAGTTCTCATGAAGTTTTGACAAGTATGGATCGAACCAGAATCACCCATACTTAGTCACATGCTTCCTACTATGAATACTGTGAACTAAACCATAACTATCCACATCAGTTGATGTTAAACCTAAGTTGATTATTCTTCTAGGTTCTTTGTATCAGTCAAGTTTGTACTCTCAAGTGGTTGTCGTTTTCATGCTGATTAAGTTCATGTCTCTTTATGAGGATTACGTTTTCAGCAAGGTGATGATGTTTTCATGCTAAGATACAGAAGAATTAGAGTAAAGTCCTATTTCATGATAAATCATGTTCTGGTCTTTATCAATCATGTCCTTATACTGAACATTGATGAAACTCCGTTTAATCATACTTTTCAGCCTCTATACAACCAGCATTAAGTCTACGCATAAATTTTCAGCCTATCATGTTAACTATTTCGGTTCAGTTGCTAACCAGTTAAATCAAATTATTTTCCGTTGACCGTGTCAGATGGTTTACACCAGTATCGATCATATCAGCAAACCTTCAGCGGTACCACATGAATAGTATTCATCGTGTACTTCACGTACAGTATTTCAGGTGTACCCCATGCACCTTACACCATGTGTACCGTTAATCGATCCTTAATCACCTTAGGCATTTTCACTTGTCGATATTCTACCAGATGCCGATGCTGCTCGTGAGTTGAAGATTTTGCCAGATGCTTATGCCGCTAACACTTGGAAGACCTCACAAATGCTGATGTTGCTGATACTTTGGAGATTTTTCAAGATGCTGATGTTGTTTATACTATGAAAACTCTGCAGAACAAGGACGAAAACTATAAATTTGAAATTTCTGACAAGAATAAATTTCAACCACCAGACACTACCACTCCATTCCATGCTTTCACTTTCTTAGCTAGATGTCTCACTTCACTCAGCTAACCTTTCATTAAGAAGAGTGTGAACCGGAACCCAGCTGGCCACTCAACAGAATAACTACAGGAATCATGGTAGTAATAATGATCGTCTTGAAACTGACAGACAAGGCGGTAATGACAACCACCGTGCTTAAAAATAATCAGTCAGTAACCATCGGAACTCCGGAACGGACGTGACCAGAAATACATAGGTTAGTAGTCTAGCCGGTTCGCCAATCCTAGCAGTTACCAAAAATTCTTAACCTTATTCAGATTCACCATTAAAATACATGTCCAGACAACAGTTAAGACACAGGTCGCATGTATCATTTCGAAAGACACATATCAGGACACCAGTCATGGTACACGTCATACGAATATCTTCTCAGAGTACGAGTCAGAACTCATAACTCTGTATGTTTGCTAAATCAGGCTCTCAGAAATTCAGGGTACCCTCCAAGGGAGTATACCGTTTTTGTCATGACACGCCTAAATCAGATAATTAAAAACTCAGTTACCACTACTAGAGTATTATTCAGATTAAACACGCAGAGTTCATTCTGTAAGGTTACAGACAAACATATTCTGCAAAATTTGGCATGTTTTCTAAATTATTCATATGTCAGCTTTATCTAAATCAGACATTATCTACCTTACAGCCAGAAAAGAATCCACAGTACACACCGTAATTATGAAGGGTTTCAGTTCAATTAACGACGAGATCCGTCTTACTAGGTCCCAAATATATTCTTTATATTTCGGCCAGAAAATCAGTACAAATTTTTCTACCTTAAGTGCGTGAATTCTTAGTTCATAGCTACGAAGACTTATAACTATCAGTTATAAAGTTACTTCTGAAACTCTTTAGATTCATGATCAGCAAATTATTCCAAAGTTTTCCAAAGGTCATTGCAGAAGGTTTCCAGAAATTCATTCCTAACCACGAGACAGAGTTTAACATCGAGCTTGTCTCAACGACGGAAACTGTTTTCAGAACTCTTTATTGCAGGACTTCAGCTGAGTTAAAAGAGTTGCAGCATTTGCTGCAAGAGTTACGAGAACAAGGCTATATTCTCCCTAACGCACCACTAGGAGGTGTACCATTTTTGTCTATCAGAAAGAAGGTCGGTAACATGAGATCATGTATCGATCGCCGAAAATTTACAAGATCGCCATTCTTAAAACGATACTCATTCCGCGAATAAGAGGTTACCTGACCTGCTATGATATCGTAAATATTTTCCAAAACAAATCGCAACCGTGACACCAGTATTGGTGAGAGAAGAACTTGATGTTTTCCAGACTGCTGTTGCACATATTGTAGTCTCTCTAAAAATTTTGATTTTATACTTCTGAGCTCCCTAATGCTCCAGCTATATTATGAAATTGATGTATAAAATTTTCCATGAATTCTCAGACAGGATCATGAGTATAGTCATTGATAACATTCTGGTCTGCTAAGTTCTTGAGAAGAACGTGAGAATCATCTTTTCACGGTCATGCAGATTCTCAGATAAGAGGTAATTATATACACAACTTTCCAGATGTGAGTTTTAGTTGAACAAGGTGGCATTCCTAAGCCACATTATTTCAGTAGAAAGGAACTTTAGAAGCCTTGCGAAGGTGAAGGCCAACACCAGATGGTCAAGACTGACGTTTGTGACTGAAGTACAAAAATTTTCCTAAATCTAGTTGACTGCTACCACCGAATTTGCTGACAGTTATCACGATTAGCTTTCCATGGCTAAGCTTACGCATAAAAGAGAGGACCTACACTAAAGTTTAGTGTTCCATAAGATCCTATGCTAGGAGAAATCTAAATTACCGAGACTCATAATTCTTTCATGACTACTCACCTAGATTCCACCAGAATATCCCACAATCCCAGGCATAAGTTTGATAGAATAAGTAAAACACATTAATGCAACTATGTTCATATCTAGATGCCTGACATACCGCAGGTTCCAGATAGAACGCCGTCATGCTAGTGAAATATTACAAACCGTAGAAATTCTGAACAGAAATGAGACAAGATTCTATGAAGATTGTTATCAGTTACCACATACTCGGAAGAAGTATAATATTATCTAAGTTATTTTCGACTATTTAAATAGCCTACACATTTTCTTTCATCCGAAAGGATTACGCATTAGAAGATCTACAGAAATTCAGCAGTAAATCGTACGATTTCTCGGTATTCCATCCATATCATATCAGACAGAAATTCAGGTTCACGATCACGTTCACCTTCATTTTCACGTTTACGCTTAATTTCACGTTTACGTCTTACGTACACAGTTATGATTTTGTCCATACTTTGTGCTATTTCAGGATTTAAATTCACGTTCGCATTCATGACATTGTTCACATTCAAGTTCGTGTGCCATTTCGCGATACACGTTTCACAGTTTATTACCGAATATAGTTACAGAAAGCTTAAGAAACCAGACTCAAGTTTAGTATAGCTTTTCCATACTCAGGCAGACGTTTCACATCTCAGGCCGTATCGTTTGGCTTTCTTTCCCCACTCAGCATACATTCATGATATGTCCTAGTATCTCGTTCACAGTATGTTTCAGGGTAGCACGTTCACAATATATATTCCATGCCCAGTGTTCCTCATATAATCGTGAACCACGTTCATAATTTCTCACTTAGCATGTTCACCATTTTTCACGTAGTTCGTCCGTATATGTTTTCAGCAGCTTGACCAGAGATATAAATGTTATCGTTTCAGGATATTTGTACGTACTGTTTCATGCATCCTACTTGCTATAGCTTATTCATTCTACCAGATTCAGAAAATCCATCTTAAGTATGAAACCAGAAACTATTCAACATTGTCAGGACAGAGTCATTAGGACCAAGATTTTTCATTGTGTTTAGATCTTTGAAAGAGTCGTTTCGATCGGGAAGCCACTCGGAACGGAGGAGTCCATCCGGACCTCTCATCCGTTCTTCCTTCAATAATTCAGTTAAGTTACTTTAGTCATGTTACGTTCCATGTTCACTTCAGTCATGTCACGTGTATACCTTCAACAACATTATGTTCTACTCGAGGCCGAGTTATCCTTTCAGCTTACATGTCTTCTCGGCTTACGTGTCCTTTCAGTTCTTATAACCAACATCTTTACTACCTCTAATTCGAGGACGAATTTTTCTTTTTAGAGGGGAAAAATTGTAAAACCATAGCATTTTCGTGTCTCTAATTCGAGGACGAATTATTCTTTTTAGAGTGGAAGAGTTGTAAAACCCGCATAAAAATACCATGGATTAATTTTTTTATTAATTAAATAAATCATTCATTAAGTCAAAACAATTAATATAAAACTTTTTTATTTTTAGTCAAATATATATACATATCTCTATGGTATTGATATGATCACATACCAATTTTGAATCTTAATTTATTCAATATCAGCTACATGAAAATCTTCATATATAAAAGAAGATACGCTTCTAATAAATGCTTGGTCAAAAGAAATATTACATCATAAAAACGTAGTAAACCATCACCGCCAATTATGGCGACATTTTAGACATGAACCACCATGTTAAATGTATCTTCATTTACGATTTCCTAAATCACTTAAAACGAAATTTATCAAGAAGGTTGCAGAGCAGCGAAACCAATAAATTTGGTTCTATATTGGCTTTGATCTTGTTGGGTTCTGTTCGTGTACATCCGCATGTCTTCAAGTTTCGAGTACGCATGTTCTAGTTCGTATGGGGTGTTGCCTTGTTTCTGAATTCAGTTTCGGTTCGTGCTGGAGTTAAGGGTTTTGTTCTCGATCTCCAATCATTGGGGTTTGGCATGGGTTTGAACCTCGAATAAAGTCTGTTAGAGCTTTATCGGATTCTTGTTTCGATCTCGGTTTCGTACTCTTTATCGGTTCTTCCTCATTTAGCCAAACATCAGGTACATCATATTTAAGATCACGCATTCAGATCATAATTTAGTTCTAAAAATTTGAAAAGAAAGATTTGTAACCTTAAAAATATGTAGCTACTAATGATGGGCATATTACGCATCAAACTCATGCATGATATCATATGTCATTTTCAAATCAAAATCTATTTTGAAACATGTTGGAATTTCTAGCGTCAAGTGTCAAAGACGAAATTTCGCATCCAATATAATGGAATGAATGAATGTTTAGTCGTTTAGGATGAGAAGTATATAAACATTTCTTGAATAGTTAAGGAACTACATAGCAAAATATATCTAACGAGAAACGATTTTGATTAAGATTAAATGAAGAAGATGGCACCATATTTGCCATCAAATGAGCATTGTCAGTAGGCTGCAAGAAATGTTAATCTAATCATATCCTTTTATGGTATTCGAAAATGAGAATGTGTCACAGCAACATTTTTCTAAGAATCAAGGCATGTTTAAAGTTAAGTCAATGCATGTATTAGAAAATAACACATTTCGATCTAGTAAAAGGTAATGTTTTTTAAAACTAGTAGTAAAAGTTACTAATACTAATAGATATGGAGTTTTAAATATGTTTTACTTTCAAGGTCAGTTAGTTGTTAAAGCATATGTTAGTAAAATTCACATGGGTATTAATACTATGAGATAATTATAAGTTTAAACTAAGAGACTAAACATTAATTAATTTGTTGTTTTATTAATATGTATTAGTTGATTAATTTATGTAGATCACTAGATCGACAAATTAATTTGGACATTGTTTAGCGTTAAGATTTGGCTACGGTACGGATATCCTTATCTCTCTACTATCATTATGATTATTTGTTCTTTTCGTTCATTTGATTAATCGTACGGATTTTCCGTCCTTCAGTATGGACTTTCCTTTCCTATGCATGATTAGGATTTCCCGTATGCAGCCAAATGTTTTCCCCAGTATGTGTTTAAGCTTATCAGTAATCATGTTAATAACTAAATAAATTGCCTGAGCATTATATACAAGCATGACCAGTTTATGTACTAGTTACGGAGGTACCGTAACCATGGCACTAGAGGCACCGGTGTCGTGACTCACATGCAGGAGAGTGATATCCTGCATCGTCCCACTCATGTTCAGTTTGGCCATTTTTATATGTATGTTTAGTGGGGCGTATGGATGCATCCTAGGCTTATCAGTTTACAAGTTATCAGGGTGAATGTGGTGTGTGCTCTACATCCTTCACATTGGAGCTGATCCCTCCACCCAGCACAGTATTTAGAGGTCACCCCTCTACAGTTATTTAGAGGTCACCCCTCTACAGCATGACGAGGTCACCCCTCCAGTTATTCATGCACCGTTGTTACAGCACATGACCTATATAAGCTCTGGCAATTAAAATACAGTAAATGCATGTTTTCAGATTTAACAGATAACAGTTCAGCTTTAGTATTTATAAATTAGACTTTACAGATTATACACAGATTTTCCGCTGCAACTTTACTTATCAGTCTTACAACTTCAGTATTTTATCATCTGCTTCATTTCAGTAATTCCTTATCATGCTTTATATCCGTTCACTGAGCGTTATGCTCAGCCGTAGTTCTTTCATGTTCTAACGGCAGGTACACCAGGACGCTCTTAGGATTCTGAGAGCATGTGCATTGAATGGAAGCTATCCGGATTTCTTACTTTATGCACTTCTTGCATTATTCTGCTTATTTGGACATTGTTTAGTCCTTTCTTTCAGTATTTTACTTTTCATGTTTTGAGCTTATGTTTGGATTACCGATGTTTGATTCCGGTATTTCCTTCATGGTCAGTTAATGTTTTAGAACATTTACCTTATGCTTTGATGACACGCCATAAATACACGTAACGGTCCACTTATCCTAGTGGGGTGCTACAAAGCTTATGATACCGCGACTAGACATAGGAACCAACATTTTGCCCTTATGAGGAAGTCTGCCAAACTATCCTTATTAGCAACATAAAGTATGCCTGTTTGACCACTGAGGTGCTAGCAAGTGAAAATTGCCCAGACAGGAGATGTCAGTCTCCAATAGTACTATTTACGATATTACCGCTCATTCCAAGAAATAATTAGCGGTTCACAATTAAAAAGGGACTTTCATAGGCAGCAGTAAACATAGTGTCAATGAATCATATCTGGAAAGCATACCAAAAACACTTGCATACCATTTTTAGCATATATCCCCCTCACGGGTTTTCAAATCATTTAGAAAGCATTTAAAAGTGAGGCTATGAACTCACTTTATGTCCTTAGAATCCGAGCTATAATCAAATATATTTCATTCACAGATAAACAGCTTGATCATACAAACCACAGCTTGGTCTCATAAACAACAACTTGATCTCACACAAACCTGGATTAATACATTGTGTATAGTATGAAGTCTTTGACTTTTAGTTCAATATTGTTAAGTGTTGGTTTAGTATTCTTTTATTTATATTTGGTTGTAATTATAGCACCATTGTTCGGGCCATCATACTCAGAAGCCATTCTATAAACGTTTGAGGAGCGAGGGCACTTTAAATCGTAAACCCAACCACTCAGTCAGAACGTAATATCGAGATGGAACATCTTTGTACAAAGTTCCCTACTAACATGATACTTTCATTACTTCCTCATATTCATAATTAATCTTCTTTAGTTTCAAAATTGGTAAAATTAGTCCTTTTGGTTACACTTTGGTATAATTACACTTTTAACCCTTAAAGTATATAGTTTTAGTATTTGCATTTTAAACCCTCAATATTTAACCTTAGGACCTCAAACTTTCCAAAATTTATTCTTATAGCTTATACTTTAATAGAATGACACTTTTGACCCAAAATGTTAAATAGTTTCAAAAATGACAGTTTTAGTCCCTATACTTGTAAAAAGTTACATAACAAGCTCAAAAATGGACCAAATGATCTAGGATTTTAAAACAAAGTTTAAAAACAAGTTTATAATCATAATATCAACATTTATCCATAATTATATCTTTTTAAATGGGTTTTTGCTTATTATTTCATGTAGATTACAAAACTAGGGTTTTAAGATATTTTTAGCTTATAACTTCCATTTAAAATGATGAAATTATCTAATTTCTTTTAGATTATCTTTCTAAAATCCTATTAACAGTATAAAAACTCTAAGAAAGTATTATAACAAGATCAAAGCATAGCTAACAAAGTGATTACCTATGATGCTCTAAAATGGCTCCTAATGGGGTATATGGACTATATCTTCCTCATAATTCTTCAAGAACTCCTAGAACTTCTTCCAAAGCTTGCTACTGATCTTAGGGACTTCTTAGGACTTCAATGGAGGTGTAAGGACATAATGTATAGGTGTAGAAGATTGAAAGTGAAGGATGATTCTAAAATGAAGCTAAATACTCCTATTTATACTATTTCTAACCCTTAAGCTCAAAGTTTTGGACATGGACGTGTATAATGGATAAATTACTGACTAATTGAGGCTAGGTAAGATCTATGCAAGTTTTAGGGGTAAATTTACAAGCTAGATTAAAACAAATCTCCAATTTGTGGTTAAAATGAGTCACGACTAGAAATAGATAAGATCTATGATGTGTAGCACACAAGTAGGTGCATCACCTATTTAAAAATATCCCAAAATATCTATTAGTACTGATCCTAAGTTTAAAAATGGGAGGGAAAGTGTTTGAATGCATTTTTGGAGGGAAAAACCTAGGCGGATTCAAAACTAGGGCTTGTAACTTTATACTTTGTGATTTTCGTGATTAAGGGCTTAGGAATGTGATTAGTGATAGATTAGGATTTAATTATGGTATATACTTTGTAATTAAGAAGTTTGGGTCTTTGGTTTGAAGTTTAACATAGGTTTGATGTGAAAATGGGAAGAAAACTTAGGCGGGTTAGGGTTTCTAATGATTTATGGTTAAGTCTTAGTAAAAGTGACTATCCTTCAATTAGATACTAATTTAAACTCATTTTATACATCCTAAATTTTCCTCAATGTGATCATGAAGTCCCTACATTGGTTTTATTAAGTTATTCTAAGTAAACATGTCTAAAGGGTGAAAATACCCATTTTGACCTAATTTACAAGCCATGCATTGAAATCTTGTACCTTGTGCATTAGGGTACTTGTATATTGTCTTAATATAATCTTATAACCTTAATTAATTCCTATAAATATTTATAGACTTGTCCAATAAGAACTAGGTAATGATTCCATGTAGATTTCTTAATATAAGGGTTTTTAGGTCATTAATCATAATGACTTTTTATCTTGGGTAATTAGTGTTTGTAACTTTATAAACACTTATTCTAGGGCTTATAGTATGTTTATGAATTCTAGAGATTCTACATTTTTATTTTAAGGGTTCGTATAGGTTGATCATATTCTAGGAATAATTATGGGAGCTTAAGATCCTATGCTTTAATAACTTGTACTTTATGATTTACCAACTTGTAACTTGACTTGAAATAAATGTATATTCTTAATATGATGTATAGTTGAGTTTTATAATTTATGGCAAAATATTAGACTCTAATTCATTATATAATGGATTTTATATGCTAATCTTGGTTACTAGGTCTTAACTTGTAATTAGCCTTGGATTAGTGAATATTAGCATTTTGTGATCAATTAACTTTACTTTATATGATAGATTATAATTAGTATATTGTTTTTGATAATAATGCATAGATATTATGTAGTTACATTGCTTGAAATATTGTTTACCAAGGGTTTCTAGGTTGTGATCTAGACTATTATGTACAATTACTTGTACTTAGCTTTGTATGGTTTGTTATTGCCATCCTTAGGTATTATTATGTCTTCAAATTATAGTTTACAATTTGTTTATAATCCTTAATGATTTATTCATATGTATTCTCCATTCATAGTTTACCATTCTTGAGTTTACAACTCATTTATAGGGATTCTAGGGTTTCTAAGGGTATTTAGGGCATCATGGTTATACTTGAGATGTTCTTATTAATATTGAACTTATTTAGATCACTTTTAGATCTTAGAATTGATATATACATTGTATTGACAACATATAGGAATATATTGTAATGGCAGTTCAGGTTGTGAGAAGCAGTTCATCTTACCAAGTAAGGTATGAAAAGCAAAAATTTCTAGTCAAATTTTCATATTGAGACAATCATAGCTTATATCATAGATGTGAAATTTGAAGATTGTCACAATCATTAAGTGGGCCTATCCATTTTTTTATTAATATTTGGTAGTGATTTTGTTAATTACTAACCTGAAGATATGATGGTATTTGGGTCGTGTATCACTCAAACATCAAGATTTTGACTCTTGTTTATCATAATTTTTGTTATTCTCATATTTTCATTGCAAGAAAAATTGGTGTCATGTGATAAAATTACTTTTGGGTCAAGTGCATTACTTCTTAATTTGCAATGGGCTGAATTTTGTCTATGATTTTTATTGAGTCGAGTACGAGAGATTTAAAACAATGCGACGTGCGCGACAAAGTGACGTGACAAAGTGACGATACAAAGTGACGAGACAAAGTGACAAAATTTATTTTAACGAGACCGAGATACATGGCTTAATTTGAATTTTAGTGGCTACAGATTTGATCGGGTATTATTATTTGAAACTGAAGACGGATTTATCGAAGGCGTGCACTTATTTTATCTTTGTAAGATAACTTGCTCATGCTTAATCTTTTGGATGAATACTTGATTATCTAGTTTTCGGGTTCGGGGTGGTTGGTTGATGACATGGATAACTATCACTTTAATGAGCTACATTGTTGTACTCAGTGTCACGCGCATAGTCGATGTGGATAATTTCAAGAGGTGTTGTGCTTATATACTTTTTCAGTAATGTATTGGGTACTTAGAAATTTCTTAGCAAAGAAATTTCTACACCGTTCCTCATTCAACAATAGTGCAAGCTTAAGTCACAAGATCGAGGAATTCTTATTTAGTTTCATGTTTGATATATCGGGTTTACTCCATCAGTGGTCATTTCAAATTGGCTACAAAGGGGTTGGTAAAGATAGCCCTGTAGAGTCTATGAGTAGAGAATTTCGATCAGCAACTGATTCTCGCTAAATATAATTAAGCTAATTTATTACTCTTACGAGATTTCATGTAGATGTGCGTATGATTTATTGCTGGTTCCGAGGTTTCGAAACCATCAAGGGGGAAGAAGAAGACACATTGAATGCAAAGCGAGTACACGTGATGAACTTTACACCTTCTTTTTATTTGAAGGAATTGTAAAACCCGCTTTAAAATCCCTAAGATCATTAAATGCATGAAATTACGGTTAAAATTAAAACTTTTCAGTTAATTAATATACGGCATGAATCATGAACATTTAATATGAACGTTACGTATACTAATTAATTATTATAAGTATTACGTATGTTAATATGGATATTAGTGCACGATAAGTATTTACGTATAATACTTAAACCATACAAGAAATAAAACACAAACATAAAATACAAACACACACGATAAATATTTGGACACAAAAATAAAACGAATGTTGTATGTGTGTTGTGTGTGTGGCGTCCAAAACCAAAGGAAAGGGAGGGTCCATGGCCCAACCCATTACTAATCCTAATTACAAACAAATAAGGTTCCAGGGGATTTTCATAAAACAAAAATCACAGGTAAATAATAAAACCCTAAAAGCTCTCTTTTTCCTTCTCTTTTGGCCGCAGCAACAAACAACACCATAAGGACGATTCGTAGCTTTTTTATCTTTGATCTTTACGGTATAGTGTTCGTGTTTCAAACCTTTTAATCACACGCATTTGGTATCCTGGAATCCCTTTTCTTTTTAATTAATAATGTTATGGATCTAGATCTTTAAAAACAATAAGGAAAAACATGAAATCATTAAAGGTTTAACAAGATTAAGGGTTCGGGTATTGGTTTCTTCGGGTTGCACGCAAACCGAGACCCTAAAAGGTCTCGGTGGTGTTCGGATCACACACAGCCGCACCCTTATAGGGTCAACGTGTGTTTTGGGTTTGGCAGCCGCAAGCACAGCAACCCACGGTGGGGACTGCTAGCGCAACAGTGGGAACCGAGACCATAGCAGGTCTCGGTGGTATAACAGTGGGCAGCATGGGGGCGCAACAGCCAACAGTGGCAACCTGGCTTGGCGAGGGGCTGTGTTGGCAACAGTAGTGACACCGGCAGCAAGCCTGATGGCTGCTGTGGTGGTCGACCGCAAGCCACAACCGAAGGGATGTGGTGTTGCGTTGTGTTCAAGGCTATACCGAGACCTCCATGGTCTCGGTGGGGTTTCGTGTGGTGTTCGGTTAACACCAAACACACAAGGGGGTGTTTGGCAAAATTTTACTAAACATGTATTTTAATTATTAGTTAATTTATTTATATTAAACACATGGTAAATTAAACTAATTAATATTTATGACTTAGGCTATAATTATTAAAATCATTGTTTAACTATATCCATTTTATTTAAATAAAACTTAGGGTAAAATAATTATTAACATAATTATTCATGTGCATTTTAAATTAATTAAAACTTATCTTAATTAATTTATATCATTTTAAGGTAAAGTTTAATTATATAAATCATGCAATATTATTAATTAATGATAACTTATGATAACATGTAAAAGCATTATGAATTAATAATTATAAGTTAAGACTAAATATTTAATTATTATTAAACTTTACTATATAAAATAACATGACATATAATATGCTTATTAAACTATATGTTATATCATTTTATTTATTTAATAAGCTTATTATTAATTATGGAAATATACTAAATATGGTAACATGCTATTTATAGAAACATACTAAATATGGAAATATGGTATTTATGGAAACATACTAAATATGGAAATATGGTATTTATGGAAACATACTAAATATGAAAACTTTATATTTTTGGAAACTTACTAATTATGGAAACTTTCTATTTTTGAAAACTTACTATTTAAGGAAACTTGCTATTTTTGGAAAATTACTATATATGGAAACCTGCTATTTTTGGAAAGTTACTATATATAGAAACCTGCTATTTTTAGAAAGTTACTCATTATGTAATAACAAGTACTATAACACTTAAAACATGAAATACACTAATAAAAAACACATGAAACACTAAGAATCACATGATAAAACAAGAACAAGTAAAATAAGTTAAGAACACGTCAAGTAAACTAATAACCAGTATGTATAAGTAGAACATACATTTATTCATGTCCCTTTTATTATGTAGCTATCGTGAAGTCGGAGTGATCTTCCGCATTCGTTTTCGTCTTCATTTACTGGACATAAGGTACACTTCTTTCCTATATTAGGATTCCCCGTTTGTAACCATCTGTTTTCCCCGTTGTTTACGTGTCAAACACTTTCAGTATATGCTATGTTTTATTTTAGATTGCCTGAGCTATATACATGCATGCCAGTTCCACCTAGTTATGGGGGTACCATAACCATAACACTGGAGGCACCGGTGTTATGACTCTTCTGCGATGAGAGTGACTGCTCGCAGCGTCCCTTTTCAGTTTTGGCCTATTGTATTATTATCATGTGGGGCGAATGAGTGCATCCTAGGACAAGTTTAGCAAGATTACATGGTAATTGCGGTGCGTGCCTTGCATCCGTTACAAGAGCTGATCCCTCCACTTAGACTATTATAATTAGAGGTAACCCCTCTAATTACATGATGAGGTCACCCCTCTAAGTATTCATGCACGTTGATACATCATGACCTATATGGGATCTGGGCATATTTAAAATACAGTTTTCAGTACAAATAAACATAAGTCTTTTCAAAATATAAAACCAGTTTTATAAACTTAAACTAGGTTTTCCAGGACTTACACTTATTCTGTTGTACTTCATTTCATTTCATTTCCTGCTTATGTTTATGCTTTATAGTTCATTGTCATATATCCGCACACTGAGCGTATTGCTCAGCTGTATTTCTTTCTATGTCCCAATACGGCAGGTACTAAAGGGCAAAGCTAGGATTCAAGAGTACGTGCATGGGATAGAGGCGCCTAGTCTTCTTTCTCTTTTAATGTATTTACATACTTTTGTTTTGTTGGAAATTGTTTAGTCCTTTCCATACATTCTATACTTATGCATTTGTGTATGGAGTTTATGTTGGAACTGATGTTTGTTCCCGGTTTCATTTATGGTTATTTAATATTTTAGACATTTACCTTGCATGCTTTGATGACACGTCATCATTACTACGTAACTATCCATTTATCCAAATGGGGTGTTACAATTATGGTATCAGAGCCAAGGTTTTGACCTATAGGCTCTCAAAATTGACCTGTGACTTGTGGGTAGTCACGAAAGTCTTCCTAAAACGGACAATAAATTTCATTCATTTCATTTCATGCATCATTGTTTTATGTTAAGTTTTTGGCTAAGTAATGGTTGGTACAAGACTGACCATATTTAGTCGCATGTGTTTTTCATTCGAATTTTATTTTGTGAACCGACCCACAGGCGTTCACCTTTGCTCATGTCAATTTTGTTTTGTGGACCGACCCATGGGTGTCCACTATTGCTAATGGTTGTTTTCGTTGGCTATGTCTTCATAAACTCTTCATGCATTCCTTATGTTTATTCTATGTTCTAACCAGCTTAATCATTTCATTTCCTTATTTAAGCTGTGAGATGGTCAACACACGCACCAATGAGGAACTGGCTGCATCTGTCCAAGTAGCTCTTCAAGCTATGCTCCCACAGATCAGGAGTCAGATCCGAGTTGAATACTAGATCATCCCGAATCAGAACAACAATCTTCCTCCTCCTCCACCTGTTACTCTACACACTTGGCTTGAGAGGTTACATAAGCAGAAACCTCTATTTTTTGAGAAAGCTGAGGTGCCATCTGATGCGAAAACTGGATTTCGCACATGGAGAAAATCTTCGATACTATGGGGTGTGATGGAATTTACAAGGCAAGGTTGGCTTGCTATAAGTTCAAAGGTGATGCATTAGCTTGGTGGAGGGCATACAAGCTGACAAACGGAGGTGATGTATGGTTAGCTGCTTTGACTTGGGATCAATTCAAGACGTTGTTCTACAATCAGTTCTTTTCGACAGCCGAGCAAGAGAGGTTTAAGAGGGACTATCTGTTAGCCTTAAAATGTGAGCGACTAACGGAATTACAATAGTTTACATAGCCGGGACCTGCAGGGACTAATATTGTCACATGTAAGTAGTTCAAGTCCCGAGTTATATATACTCCTCCATACTTTCATGGAGGGGTGAAGATAATCATTTTCTTGTTTCCCTTTCTCTCTCTAATAAAACACACATATTAGAGTCTCTATTTCTCTCTCTCTTTCTCTCTCTACCATGGCTAAACACCACTTTTATCCTCCCGAACTCCGGATCATAAACCCGTGTTTATGGTGAATCTCAAGTTAAAAATTGGCATCAGAGCTAACCGGAGGTGTTTTATGTTTTTTGTGTTCGTGTTTGTATTGCTTTGTCTGTCGGATCAGATTGATATGGTACGACTTTTCTTTCTCTACAACTGTGTTACACAGTTTCATGTGATTGATTATGTCAAACCATTTTTATCAATTTTAATACTGTTGTCCTCTTTTTGTCCCATCCTCTTTATTTAATATTCCTGAATCGTGGTTTTCTATAACGTTTTATAGATCTGTGTAACCGTGTTTCTCCAGTTTGCTACCATTCATTTCGTCTCTCAATTTTTATGCTTTCAGTTTTTATTTTCTGGGTTTAAATGGAAAACACTAGATCTGATTTTTTGGGAAAAACGGACTGATCTAAAAAAGCCATAGATCCATTTTTTGGTAAAAAGACAGAAAAATCCCAGATCCGTTATTTTCGGTGATACCAAAGTAATAACCAGTCAAAACCCTTTTGCGATGGGAAGTATGGAAACATTACGATGGGGAGTATGGAAACATTGCGATGAGGAGTATGGAATTATTGCGATGGGGAGCATGGAAACATTGCGATGGGGAGTATGGAAATAGTGTTTTTAGAATCATTGCGAGAGTGTTGTTTTGGAAAATATTGTGAGATGTGGGTTATGCATATGTTGTGACACTGTGATGTTGAAAACATTGTGATACTGCCTTTTAAAGAAATTATTCAGACACTATTTAACATCATTCAACAACCCAAATCTACTTATTTCCATCGTCGCCTAAGACCCGTCACATCTAATTCCACATGGATTTGAAACATCAAGAAGTCATGATCTCAGAACTCTATTTCGTGTATAACAATTGAGTAGACCTCAAAGATCATGCACACGAAATAGATTTCATCATAGATCTGTGAGAAGATCAAAAGATTCACATTTCTATACAAAAACTAAAGAATAATTCATAGCAATTATGTTATAAGTATTTCTTTGTTTCGACCTAATCACGGAAACACACATGCAATTCGGAAAACCTACCCGAGACCATATCAATGATCTTGAATACATAACCAACTTGTATTCTTCATGGGTTATTTATTTATACTTGATATAAAATGATGAGGGGTAGATACGATTCGTGTATTAGATACATTTGAAAAGAACTTGCTCTTGATTCGTGTGGTACATGGAGTTACAAGTTGATCGTGATATTTGTATTTAATTGTCAGATTGGGTGGGTGAGATGAGATGATAGATGGTTGATCTATAAAACTGATTCGATAGAATTAATTATGGTACAAAATAGGGAGAGTTGGAAAATGTGAGTTTGGTGGCTGAAATAATTTTAGATGAGGGCGGATAAAACAAGAAATGAGATGGAGGTTGCGTATTTTCTAGATGGGATTAGGTCAAGTGTGAGTTTATTTAAGGTAAAGTTATCTCTTATACCCAATCCCTAATTCACATACCGGGTATAATCCATATAACTTTGTCTTGGGCCGAGTAGAAGCGCTGACAAAAGTATTGTTTCATTTGGTGGGCCAACTAATGCAAAAGATACTGGACTGGACACATTTCAGAACTGGGCCACGTGAAATTGTTTGATTACTGGGCTTGCATCGAAAAAATTATATATCATTCGAAGACATGGACAAGATAGGATATCTTTTATATTTCAAACAAAAGTGCTTCAGCGACAAAGAAATTTTCGGTGTGAAACAATAATTTTCCTGAAAAAATTCCGACGATCTCACCACGGAGGTCGATCCGTGCATCAGTTGGGCATATATCTGATTTTGGGGTTAAAAGTCAAGTTAGCTAAACGACGGTTGACGGCTTCTAATCTTTTAGTCATCGTTGGATTTTAGTTAACGACACTCAAACAAACACAACAAACACGACACACACAACAACACACGAAGACAAAAACAAATAAACAACAAAACGATCCTTTTAAGATTCACTTAAATTTGTCAAACGGCTAGTATTCGGAGCAAAGAATGACAAGTGATTACGAAGTGGATTTAGTATTTGTTATTTGAAGTTGAAATGGAATTTCACGAAGGCGTCTACTTATTTCATCATTGAGCCTTCTCACCCCCTTCTACCCCTTTTTCTCTAAACCCAGTCTATCGATTGATGATTCGCTTGAGCGTTTATGATTGAGACTTGAATTATCTAGTTTCTAATGTCAAGGGGTGGATGGTCGAAGACATGGATTACTATCACTTAAGGAGTTACGTTGTAGTGCTCAATGTCACACTCACCGGTAGTTTTGGATATTTCAAGAGGTGTTTTACATCTTATACCTCTCTCTTCTTTTGTGTATAAGGTACTAAGAGACTTTTCTCTGCATCGTTCGTCAATCATCAAAAGTGCAAGCTTAAGTAACAAATTTGGTGGATTATACTTCAGTTTCAGTTTTAGAATATCAGGTTTACTTCACCAGTGGTCACTACAGATAGCCGAAGAATACGAGGTTGGTCAGTTTAGCCAGAGAGTAAAAGAGTAGAGATGTGATCAGAAAACATTTCTCACAAGCAACTTGAGCTACAAAATTTTAACAAAGATACCTCATTGTCCAAGTAAATCTTTCATAGGTTCTCGATGTTTCTCAACTATGAAGATTTTTGCTTCAGAAACGAACATCTCGCGATTTTGATTGTACACGTCAGATGATGCTTCCGAGTGCTCTTAACCACCATACTTTTTGACAAGAACATCTCACGTTTCTGAGCGTACACGTCAGATGATGCTTTCGAGTGTTCTTAACCATCATACTTTGATAAGAACATCTCGCGATTCTGAGCGTACACATTAGATGATGCTTCCAAGTGTTCGTAACCATCATACTTTTGACAAGAACATCTCGCGATTTTTACCGTACACGTCAAATTGTTAATGCAAGTAATGCCCAAAACATTATTAGTGTTAACTAATCTTTCTTAGTTTTGATCACAACAAACCATACAACACATTTAGTGTAGAAACACAAAATGAATTATCTAACTAACACTATCATCAAGGTAATAATCATATCACTAACCTTTCTTAATCATACTTAGTGATCATCAAAATGATTATCCTTAAAACTCACTTTTGCTAATAAGACAAAAGACTTTTTAATAAACTTTCTTTTTTAGAAAATGTTTTATTAAAATGGAAAATGAAAATTTGAAAATGGCATATTCCAAATGCTGTTAGAATATCCTTTGAAGGGTTCAAATACCTCATATATTCCCACCCCACTAAAAGACAAAAAACGGAGCGGAGTCTAGTGGCGGTACCTTAAGTACCTACGCGGTACCTTAGCGATATGGTACCGCGGGGTGAGATAAGGTACCACGCACAGTAGCCGTTATATATCCGTTGTAACTTTGTCTCCTTTAAATAGTGGGTCAAATCTCATTTTCCAGTAAGCCTCTTGGACGATTTTCTCAGCCCCTTTTCTATTTTCTATAGCATAATCATTAGTAAATGATCACTTAATTTGTTAATGATGTTTACATATGATTATCCTCTTGATCCCCTCCTTTACCATGTCCAATGAGAAGATCACTCACTCACTAGTGTTGTGATAAAGATGAATCTATGAGCTAGTCATATTCATCATGATACCCCTTTTTGTTTTAGGTCAATCCAATGTATTTATGAATACTTGGACTAGTTGTGTTCATCCAAGTTATTTGTGGATACTTGGATTTGTTGTGTACATCCATTGCATATGTGTTTGCTTGGATTTGTGTTGTGTAAATCCAAGCTACATGTGTGTACTTGGACAAGTCTAGTTGAGTTGTAATAGATTTGATTAGGAGTTCTCACTAAACTATAAAGTGATGTGGTTGTGTCTTGTGAGTTCTCACTAAACTTTAAAGTGATTAGTAGTTGTGTTGTGTGAAGTTCTCACTTAGCTTCAAAGTGAAGAGTCGTGAAGATTGGTTCTAGCTTTCGATTAGAACTCGACATCTAGCCTTGTGTCGTTAAATTGTGAAGTAGGCAACGTCGTGTAGATTGGTTCTAGCTAAAGATTAGGTCTCGATATTTATCTTAGTGTCGGAAAATAATGTAAGCAACGATGTAAGGTTTTCTCCGCCGAGAAGGGAGCTTGTGGATATAGTGGAAATCTCGAGTAGGTGTACTCGAGGAGTGGAGTAGAAACAAGGATAGAGCCTCGTTGTCGAACCACTATAAATCTTGGTGTCTTCCCACTAGGTTGTCTCCTTCCTTGCTCTTTGCTTATTTCATTATCATTATACTTGCTTATTATTCTTGCTAGTGCATTTCAATTGAACCTAATCATTATGCAACTTAGCTTTAAGTAAAAGAAAGTTTTGATACAAACCAAATTGAAAGAAATTTTAATTTGGGCACCAATCGAAGAGAAACTATTCAACCCCCCCTTCTAGTTTCTACAATTGGTATCAGAGCGATGGTCACTCAAGATATTTGAAGTATATTGTACTTTAAAACTTGTATCGATCCATTGTCTCCTCAAATTAGAAGGTCTAGTTGTACTAAAGTTTCTCTTCGGTCAAAACTATGTTTTCTTTGAAAATAGGTATTTTAATTGATAATTTTGCATCCCACTTAAGATTAGTAGCCTTTATGCATTTTAGATATACTTTTGAAATGTATCTACTAGTTTGCATCTTGCTTTGTGTAGGTACTCATGAAGATCAATCAATTTATTTATGGATTGAGTTACTTGCACTTTTAGAAGAATCATCTTCATTGATCTTTAACATCTTTGAATGATGATACCAAGATGATTGGGAATGATACTTGTCCTTGAAGACTTAGTACTCATCATAGTCATTGATTGGGCATAACACTTATTCCTTCATGGATTGCTCTTTGTGGCCAAGGTACGCTTTCATTCTTCCACACGCCCTTTGATCATTCTTTTGATCATTACTTGACTATGTGCTTGTTCTCGGCATCCTTGCCTTGACATTTATTTGTGGTTTGTGTTTCTTTTATTTTATCCTCTCAAACCTTCATTGCTTGGATACTTGACTCACTATGATGATGTAGAGTGAGTTAGTAGAAGCTTAAAGTATCAAGCATGATTTCCATGGTTGCACCCATACGGTTAGTAGGCCCTTTGTGGGAGAGAAAGTGAATTAATACTTTGCTCATATTTTAGTTTAGACTAAGACTATTATTGAAAGTGATCTTAGTTTAGACTTGAATAATTGCTTTGTGCTCATTCATTACCAAAGCCGTTTATTGTTTCGCCGGAAAGGCACGTCTTAAACCACTATATATGACACAAGCTCTTCGTTTCAACTACTTGAAGATTGTCATTAATCCCTTGAGCATTGATCCTAGTCTTGATTCACTTCTCTTGACTTCTCTCCACTTAGTCGTTTTGCTACGAGTAGTCGTTTGTCTGTTTCGGTTCTTTTCGATCTTGATTTAACTCGTAATTCTTCATTAAGGCATATTGCTTAGTGTTATGATGATCCAATGATATTCTAAAAGGCTCATGATTTAATTTTAAGTATTTTAGAAAAACTAGATTTTCAAAATTTGGCGTTTTTCAGAGATAGAAACCTGCCTCTGTAGGCAGTTCCTTATCTCCGCGGCTCAAACCCGCGGTACCTTATCGATAAGGTACCGCGGGCAGTAACTTTTGTCAGAGCGTCAGTTTGTGTTTTTTATTCTTTTTCAAACCAAACTCTCTCTCTCCCAAAAACACACAGCCGACGGGTTTTACCTTTTCCACCATTGTTGAAGCTTCCAAAACCTTCAATCACTCAAATTAGTTGATTCCAAGTTGTGGGTTTCACTCATCCTTCATCTAACATCAATTAATTGTAAGTATTTTCTTTCAATTTCATCTATTTTGTTCTAGGGTTCATCCTTTCATAATTGGGGATTTTTTAAAAATTGAAATTAAATTAAAACCTTAATGGGAATGTGGGTTGACATGGTAATCTTACTATGATTCCTGAGGTTGATATTCATTAATATTTCACTAAAACCCACTTATAGAACAAATCTGAATTTAGGCTAAATGATTTTGGTTGAATTATGGATTTGAGATGAACCCATGAACAAGTAGGTAATGACATTGTTAATGCTTACCTAAAAACTTTGTTTTGAAAAACCAATGATCTAATCCATTGTTGATCTAACATAGATCATGTGTTCTTGGTTAATGATGGAATAGACACATTGTGAACATGGAAATGATATGGATTCAATCCCATGTTTGTCAAGAAATTGATATAACACATTTTCATTTTTCGTTTTCCTTTTTGATTTTCATATGAGTGATTGGAGAAATATTGTCTTGTGTTTATAATTAGGTACTAATCATGCCTTCACAATACCAAAAGGATCATCAACTCACCAAACAGTATATGCTAAACCTATCCGACTTTTGTCACTCAACTCACCTTGCCCATACTTTTTCCTCTCTCCAATCCCGTTGCTTTCATGAGGGTAGAGTTGTCCAAGAGGATATCGAGAATTATGTCTACATCAAGTCCATGTTTGAACACATTGGATTTGATTGTTTGTTGAACATTAAGGAAGACATCTATCCTCGATTCCTTTTGGAGTTCTTTAGCACATACTCTGTCATTGAAAACAATGATGGAATATTTGTTAGGTTCATCTTGAAAGATCAACTCATTCAATACTCTCTCGAAGTGTTTGGTCAAATTCTTGATGTACCATTTGTAGGCACTTGTCGCTTCACAGATAATAGGAAGCTTAGTGCTCTCCTTGAAACCGACAATTGTCCTCCAAATGATCATGAGGAAATTGATCTTGACTTCATTGTCGACGTTGTCTCCAAAAAGCGTAATCGACCCGTTAAGAGAAGCCTTCATACTAAGGTACGTTCGGTGAAACGTCATGAGGTTCTCTTGAGCGACCTTAATGATAATATGGTTCAATGGACCAATATCCTTAGGGAAAATGTGTTTTGTCTTGGTGGAAACGGGGATCATGTTCCGGCGAGTTTAGTGCATATGTTATATTGCATCTTTACCAACACCAATTACAATTTGGCATATTTTATCGCTCAACGGATCAATTATGCTATTCACAAGCCTAAAACAAACCTCCCTTACGCAATGCTTCTCACTCGCCTTTTTAAAAGGGTTGGCCGTGATTTTCCAAATCTTTATCTTTCTCAATTTCATCCGGTCAAACGGGTCATGCTACCTATTCGAGAGGCGTATAAGAGAAAGACAAGATCTGACCGTAAATCCGATCAACAAGAGTTCAGTGATGAGGACATGGACATGCCAACAAGTGATGGTGATGGCATTGGCACAAGTGCTCCCATTGACTCTTCGAGTTCTTCTCACCACTCCACAAACTCATTCGTGGATGGTTTAGTTGACATTGCTTCCCCTCCCCACCATTCCTCTAGTGAAGTTCCGAATAATCTCAATTTGGAGGAACTTTACCGTCAAAATCTTCGAACCCGAGGTGATTTGCATGAACACCGGATTGAGTCAAGAAGGGGAATCAAGTATTTGGGAAAAATGATCAAGGATTTAAGCAAGAAAAGGAGGTGAAGACTTTGTAGTGTGTCAAAGTTTGGTTATCTTTTGCAGCTTAAACTTTTGCTTATTAACACTTTGGTTTAGGTGTTTATTTACTTATGTTAATTTTTTTTTGGATTACTATTTACTTTGATCCTAAACGTTTATTATGCCATCATGATTGTGTTTTTACATAGCTTTGTGCATGCCATATGATAGTTAGCTTATTAGATTATGATCTTTAGTTAACTTTGGCTTGTGAAACCTTTTGGAAAAATCTGGGTTTATCAAAAACTGGAATGGGAAATTTTTGAAAACCTTCTGGTCGCGGTTCCATATCGACCCGCGGTTCCTTATCGATAAGGTACCGTCGGTCCTAGATAAGGAACCGCCGGTCACTGTGCACGACAACATCTTTGCTTTACACTGTTTTCTTAATTTTGTGTAAACCTTGCATGATTTTCAGTAATAAACTGCACATTTCCTAAACTAGGGTATCTAAATTGATTATTCACCTAAAATGTTTTTAACCCATTACTAGTTTGGATCATCCCCTCAACCATTTAAACCCACCTTGTTTGCCATGTTCTTCACACATCAAACATACTTCCCTAAACCTTAAACCACCCTAATCAACCATGGTGTGTACCAAAACCTCAAACACTTCCAAGACCTCCACCCCAATAAAAACACTCAAAATAAGGGTTAAGGTAGTTAAGCCTAACTCTTCACCTTTCCACACACCTAAGAATGAGAATGCTCCTATCCTCATTTCTTCATCACCTTCCCACCTCTTGCACCTTGCAAGACCTCCTCCACCCATGGTACTTGATATGTAGTATAATGCAGTTCGTTTTCTCAGTTCTTAACCAATAGAAAGTCCAACCAATATCGGATTTATAATTGTTCTTGGTTGTTTAAGCTTGCTTGGTAATCTATTGCTAATTCAAACAACACTATTTAAAAATGAAAAATATTAAACTACTTATATGTAAAACAATTTGCAAATACCACGTTTTTATTCAAGTAAAAGTCTAAAATGCAAAATATAAAACTAAAAGGACTGAAAATGTAATTTCTATGAAATGAAAATGCTTGAAATGTAAATTCTACAACTATAGGGACTAAGAATGCAAAACAGTAAACTATAAGGATCAAAAAATGCAAAAACAATAACAAACTAACTAAAAATGTAACAATATAACAAATTACTAACTGAAATCTAACAACTCTCAAAGTCCAGGGACTAAACTATAGCAAACCCTAAAAACATGGAAATTAGGCCAAAATTAAACGCTGACAGAACCTTAAGGACCAAAGTGCAATTAAGAAAAGTTTTTAAGTAAAAACGGGACAAATGAAAGAATAAGCTCGTTTGAGCTTATTACTCAACCAAATCAAATGAAACAACTTGCAAAAGACTTCAAATCCAATTTCAGCTACGTGTGTTCAAGGAATTAAGCTAAGGCTCAAAAATAAGCAAAAGAGTGCTTATTGATAAGCTCAAAATAAGCTACAGCTTAAACCAAACAGTCACAACTTGATCTTTGTAATGAAACTGATTAAGCAACTTATTTCAAGAATGGGAAATCAAACCAGAACTATTTTCATTCAGTAATAAGCTAGAAATCTGAAATAAGCTCAAAAGAGCTTATGTTGACCAAGTTTGACCAGAATTTGGAAAAAGCTCAAATTCTCAAAAATCAATATTCAACACTAATTAAACGCTTTTGTGAAAGAAAATCATGACTTTTATGAAGTGGATAAGGAGATCTATGAAAACAGTAGCTACTTTATCTCAGAGAATGAGCTTTGCTCAGACTTGGACCAAAAAGCTATTTTCTGGCTTAATTCCTAGAACTGTAGAATTTCCTCTTGGAATCTAAAACTTTATGATATAAGCTATGACTAGAAACAAATTTGAGAAAATTTCTTCAAGGAATGAATGAATACTAGGCAAATGAAAAAGGCAAGTTTATAAAACCAAAGCTGTATAAGAGCTAACCCAAACAATTTTTAAGCCATTTGCCTGATTGACCTTTGATTTGACTTGCAAATGACTTTAAACAACTAGTTATCACTTAAAGACTAGAAATGAACTCTAAATCACCAAATCTTAATGCTTGAAAACAACTTTTAAGCTATTCCCAAACACTCCTTAAACTGCTTATAACAAACTTTAACAAAGACTTATTAAGTTCTGAATTATACTGATTCAAATGCTATAGCAAACTAAATTCAATGGACTAAATGAAAGGTATTAACACTGAAATCAAGCAATTAACAAGGCTAGAACTTCAAATAAGCTATTAGACTAAAGAGTGACAGAAATGATGCAGTAACTACAAATCAGAACTCAAGTAAACAAGAAAGCAGTAACTGAACTTCAAACTCACAAAGATCAATCAAATAGCAACTACAAACAAATATATCAGGCAGACATCAAATTTAACTAAGAAAAGTAGCATGCAATAGACTTGTTAAGTGGAACAAAAATAGGAAGCTTAAAACCTAATGTTGATATCCTTTGGGAAGAAGAGGAGCGCTGAGCTCTCTTGCCCTAGTGATAACCACCACCTATCACTAGTATTCAACAAGAATCAACCATCAAACAGCTACAAATCATCTGGAATCAATCAAACTGCTTGAAATCTTCAAATGAACAATGGAATGAACAAATTCTGATCAAACAGCTAACAATCTTCACAAATGTCAGTTATGATCTATGGTTGATCATAACAAACATCAAACAGCAACAACACTATCCAATTGAAGCAAGAATCTGACTGAATGAGAAGAACAGAATTTGGCGGGAAAAAGGAATTTGAATTTTATTGAAGGAAATCAGTTACAAAGTTTGTTACAATCTATCAACTAACTAACTGACTCAAGAGTTTGTCAGACTCTTGAGTAGTTAGGGGAAAAGTGAGGGAAAAAGGGAAAGGAAAAGTTAACTAGGTGTTTTTACAAAATTAGGCTACCAGTGAAAATGAAGAACAATCTAACTATTTATAGGCAAGAAAGGAGAGTTTGTTGGAGTTGGTGACGTGTCAGAACCAGTCATAACTTGCCACGTGGAAAATTCTGCATTTGGCACTTTGAAGGTATGAACAATGATTTGGGTGTTTTTGATTGGATGAGTGATATGTTAATTGAGTTGTACCATTGAACTCGTCTCTTCAAAACGATCATCTTTGGTGTTTATATCTTTCCCTGAAATTGCTTCTATCAAAAACGCGATCCTGGCAATTTTTATTTTTGAAGAAGACGCCACGTGTCAGTTTCTGGTTGGCTTAAAATATGTCACACGGATCACAACTGTTTGGATTTGGGTAATAAATGTGGCGGCAGTAGTGGGTATTAAATGAGCCTAAGTGGCAATCCGTGTGAGGTAGTATCTCTCTTCCCATTGGCTGAAATCTTGACACATGGATTACACTTGCAAATCTTTCCAAACTTGGCAAAACAAGTCCTTGTACTTGGCAGATTCTTGTTTCAAGCTAGGATCTTCATTCCTTTGACATTTTTGGTCCTTTAACTTCCATAACTTGTACAAAATGGTCCTTTGACTGAGTTGACTTGATAGTTGACCAGGTTTGACTTGAATCTTGACTTTTCATTATTTACACTTCTAGTCCTTCAACTTTCATAACTTGTCAAGATAGGTCCTTATACTTCAAAGTCTTGTCACTTTTGATCCTCTTTTGTCTTTTTCATCCATTTGAGCTTGATTTTTCCTTGTTTGCTTGGAAATGTATCTTCTTACCTACACAAGTGCACACAAACACAAACATACCACATAATACTGTTTTTGCCAAATAAATTGGTATTTTGCTTCATGTTTTAGGGTTATTTGTTGATAAAAGGATATGAGTTTAAGCTCATATCAAATTCCCCTACACTTGAACATTGCCATGTCCTCATGCAATATTATATTTCAAGGCTTAAAAAATTTACATTTCCCTCATAATTAATCCACCTTGGCCATATGAGATGCATCTACACTACTCTAAACTAGATGATGCATGATTTTGACTTTTAATAATGCAATGAATCAAAATACAATTTTATCTATATCTTTTTGATTTTTCTTGAAATGGTTTTAATGGAAATAACTCATAAAGAATTCAATGACTTAGATTAGGGCTTGGGTACCATGGATACTTATCACCCTCAAGTTTCACTTTCCCCATACCAAGCTTATAAATGGGATCATTGCATTCACAAGTAAAAAGTGCATCAACTTATTCATGACAATTAAATGTGGAACCGGTTATTAATTGAGCAAATTGCTTGTGGCAAATTTGTCATTATTCAAGTGTGAAATATAAGAAGTGTAAAATCCAAAAATAAGGAAGCACGGTTTTAATCCTAAGTAATCTTCTCATCCATTACTTGAAAAACCGCTCACAATTAATACAAGTCCGTATTAAGAGTAATAAGTCATTCGCCTTATGTGTAAAATCCTCATGTCATGCTTTCATAAGTAACTACACACTCGCTAAGGAAAGAAAAATAAAACTCACGCAATAATTTACATCCGCATCTTTTTGAGATTTTGGATCTTCAACCCCGCAACCCGTCAAGGTAATATTGGATTGGAGCAATCTATTGAATCCCCGCAACCCGTCAAGGTAATATTGGAACTCAATAGTCACTATAATTAACACCACACTGCCCCTCTTGGGAGTCTTGCATTATTTTTTTTTTTTTTTTTTTTTTTTCTAGCCACTCATTTTTTTCATAAGCCGCTCTTATTTTTCTTTATTCCTCACCAAGAAATTTGCAAAGAAGAAAAAGAAAAACACCCGCTAAATATGGAGCATGACATAAGTCTAGTACACATAAAACGTGCTAACTTAGAATCTTAAGACGTACTCATATCAATCATAAATGATTAGCCAAAAATGCATAAGAGATTACGAACCAATTAAAACCGTACTTGATTATTTATTAACAATTATATACAAGCGAAGAAAATAGAGGACAAGAAGAGAAGGGTTTAGCCACAAGTAATTGCCATGAAGTCTATCTAGCCCTTTTACACTTGCTTCAACTCTATCATTTCCCATTCTCCACAAATTTAAAATTTCAAAGAATGAAATTGGTGGAAGCTTAGCCTAATAGACCAATGAAGGACTACATGGTTAAGGATACTAGCTAGAGAGTGCTAAAATAAGCAAACTCGGGTTGAGTCAAAATATCCATGGCGGGCCTAATATGTCAAAGAAGTCTAAATTTGTTAAAACCATGTTTTATTATATTTTTCCTTTTTATATTTTTTGATGAAAAATAAAAGAATATATACAATGCAAATGTGTTATGCAAATGAAAAATGATTGATGCAAAAATTATGAATGCATATTTTTGTTGGCCAAAGTAGATCAAAAATTTGAAAAATGTTGAAAAATTCAATTTTTCATGTTATCATGCAAGACAATGACAAGTTCTAGGTAAGGTCACTTCGATAGAAGACCCCCCTACACTTAAGCTAAACATTGTCCTCAATGTTTAAGAGCATGGAAGTATAAAAACTTCCCCTACACTTATGACAATGAATAGACTTTGCTTAACCCAAGTTAAGGAAAAGACAACTATTAGTGAAATCATGTTTAAGCACAAGGTGTCAATGAAAATTCACTAAAGTAACGAAGTGAACCGGATACAAGGGCCTCCTCCATAAGCTCCAAAGCATGAGATGAGTGAGCAACCCTACAAACAAGCATGAAGACAAAAGAAGGTCTCCCCTACACTTATCTCCAAGTCTATGCCTTTATTTCTAACCTACAACACTCTAATCCTAGTTATACGACGCTTGAGTTAATGAGTCTCTAGCTCGACTCGTCCCACACTTAAAAGTGTCTAAAACCTATCATGGAGAAGAAAATTTTTGCCCTTTTTAAGAAGAATCTCCATGATGAGGTAAAACAAGTGTTCATTTATCAAAACTCCATAAATATCCCCCAGGATCAAATACATAATTACCCTCCCACTTATAACACAAGCCAACAACTAGCTTCCCAAGCAATGGTGAAAAGAGTGAGGTGTAATTCTCTAAAATGGTTTCCCATATGTTCTTCCCAAGGTGATGGTGTAAAGCTCTCAAATCTTTCACAAGGTTTCCTTTTGTTGCATCAGGTGGATACTGAGATGGTTTAGCAAGCTCTATGCCAGGATCAAAAATCCGTTCCTTGATGGGAAAACAACAAGTGTTGGTTGCCTTAGAAGATTCTCCTTTGTAGTTCACATGGTGAGAGAAAGGTTGTGAAGTGATTGGTTGTAAAAAGGTTTGGGTGGACAAAGAAGGTAAAGGATCTTCAAGCAATAAAGATTCTAGATAGAGTATGTCCCCTTCCTCATCAAGATAACCAAGAGTATACTCAAAAGATATATCCTCCAATAAAAACTCATCACTCTCATCAATGATAGAATCCTCCTCATCACCATAAACATCATAGATTGGTCTATCAAAGATGGGTGATCCCTCAAAACCAAAGGAAGTATGATCATCAACAAATGGAGAGTCACAAGTAGAAAGCTCATCATCACTATAGTCATCATATGTTGGTGAATCACAAAGAAAAAATCCCTCATTACTTAAGTCCTCATCAAAGTGATTAGTATGGTGGAAAAGTGGGGTGTCATATGGAATTTCACTAAAGTTTAGCTCTTGAGGTTCATGAAAATCCAAGGAGGAAGTAATGGAAGCAATGGTCTCAATATGAGGGTAATCATAGTCTCCACTTGAGCAAGCTTCATAAAAGTACTCATCACAAACTTCATCAAGAAGATCATCTTGTGTTTCCTCCTCATGCACAACATCAATATGTTTTACCGCTTCGGGCTCATTAGACTTTTTGGACAACTTTCCCATGTTAAACACAACTCTCTCGTCTCCTACCCGCATTGTAAGTTCTCCTTCCGCCACATCGATTAAAGTACGACCCGTTCTCAAAAATGGCCTACCAACAATCAAAGGCACTCTATGATCCACATCATAATCAACTACCACAAAATCCGCGGGAAATGTAAATCTATCAACCCCAACAAAAACATCTTCCGCAATTCCCACCGGATAAGCTATAGTACGGTTAGCCAACTCAAGAGTCATCTTAGTAGGAGTGAGCTCGGGAAGTGAAAGTCTCTTCCAAACCGATAATGGCATAAGATTTATGCTTGCTCCTAAATCCGCTAAAGCCATACAATTTTCCACCCCCGGAAAATTGCAAGGAATCAAAAATCGCCCCGGATCTCCAAGCTTAGTAGGTAACTTCTTAAGTAACACCGCGGAACAATTTTCATTCAAAGAAGCATTAGGCAAATCCACCAATCTTTCTTTGTTAGAAAGCAAGTCCTTAATCATCTTAGCAAACTTAGGCATATTGGCTAAGGCTTCCGCAAAGGAGATATTGATGTTAAGTTGCTTGAACATCCTCAAAAAGTTAGAAACTTGGATATCATCCTTGTTCTTAAGCTTTTCTTTTCTCAATCTTGAAGGATAAGGAAGACTTGGTTTTGGTTGTGGTTGAGGTGTGGATGAAGGATTTTCCTTAATGAGTGTTTCATGAATAGGCTTTGAAATTGGAGAAATGGGAGCATTTTGAGGTGGTGAAGTAGAAGTAGAAGGCTTGTCACAAGTAGGAGCACAAGTGGGTTGAACAATAGTAGGTTTAGGAGGTGAAGGATCCTTTGTTGTTGTACCACTCCTTGTTGTAATAGCATTGACATTGGCCCTAGGGTTTGTTTGTGTGTTAGAAGGTAAAGCCCCTTGTGGTCTTTGAGTTACCGCCACTAAAACCCTATTGATTTGTTCCTCCATTGTACGTTTCACTTGGTCACTCATTCTCTTCTCAATTTCACGCATTTTCTTGTCAACATACTCTTGAGTCTCTTGCATCCCATATCCTTGATTTGGATTTTGAGGGTAAGCTTGATTTGGTATTGGAGCATATGCTTGATTGGGAATAAATGGAAGTGGTTGATTAAATCCTTGTTGTGGTGGATAAAAGGTATTTGCTTGAGGTTGAAATTGATTGGGTGCCTTGTAGTTATTTCCTTGGTATGGTTGTCTTTGCCCTTGATTCCTTGCTAAAATTTGAGGAGGATTTTGTGGAATTTGGGTGGGTGGTTGGGGTGGGAAGCCGGGTGGAGTAAGGTAATTTTGGGATTTGTAAGAAAGGTTATTTGGATTGATGTTAGGCTTGAAGTGTTCACGGTGTTCCTCTTGATAAGCATAGCATTCCCCTTGATACCCTTGCACCTTATCACATTGTTCATAAGAGTGGGGGCCTCCACAAGTAACACAAGAAATGGTGATGGCATTCACATTATTTGAGGAATTGTTCAATGTCATGCTCTTAAAATTTTGAACCATGTCATTAGTCATTTCTTGTCCTTGTTTGACTGTTTGAAGGATCTCTTTAAGAAGTTGGATGTCACAAGGAGTTTGAGAAGTGTTTTGGATAACATGAACCCTTTCTTCAAATGGATTGTTTGTTTGAACCATTGCCTTAGTCTCAATAATGTTCAAAGCCTCGTGGTATGTTTTAAGAAGAATACTCCCTCCCGCGGAAGCATTTAGTGAATCTTGTTGGTGAGGTTTAAGGCCATTATAGAAGGTATTGATTTGGTTTACATCATCCAATCCATGGTTAGGGCATCGCCTCAACAACTCACTATACTCTTCCCAAGCATCACTAAAGGATTGACTAGGTTTTTGTGTAAAGCCCATAATTAAATTCCTCAAAGCCATAGTCTTTTGTGGAGGAAAGAATTTGTTCAAAAACTTAGTGGTAAAACCGTCCCATGTGGTGATACTATCGGGTGGTTGGGTGTCTAACCAATGCTTAGCACTCCCATCTAAGGAAAATGACACTAACATCAATCTAATGACCTCATGTGGAACCCCATTATGCTTAATGGTATTGCAAAGTGAAAGGAATCTCTTAAGGTGAGCATGAGGATCCTCATTTTGTTTTCCCAAGAAAGGTGATAAAGCAACCATATTGATCATAGATGTATGTAGCTCAAATGTGTTAGCGGGAAAGTCGGGAATCTTAATGGCACTAGCATATCCATGAATGTTGGATTGCATCCGTTCATACAAAGTACGATTATCAATAGCCATGGCTTCTTGTGGTGGTGACAAAGCACGATTCTCGTGATCGGCTTGGTGGACGGTGGTGGTCTTACTCTTTCTCTTTTTCTTCCTTTTCGGAGGAAGAGGTTGTACACCAATCGGTATTTGTGCACGCCCGCGAGTGAGCATGCAACTCAATACGAGGAATGAGAGAGAAGCTCTCGTGTGACTTTGAAGAGAAATGGATTATCCTCTTCGAGTTTCAATATTAAATATCCACAAGAAAATAACAATATATGTAATACTACTTTGGGTGCAAGACCCTCAATGAAGCCTTCCTTCTTAGAATACTCCCAAGTGAACGGGGGTTTAGGTGGCGCGAAGCACTTAAGTACCTATTGACCCTTAGATGGCATTTTATAGCACATCGCCTTTCTATTCACTTAAATGTTCGTATTCTTCGAATTGTTGCTTATTGAGAGTATTTATCTATTCTTGCTTTATTTTGTTTGATCGATACACGTGTCAAGGACCGGAGCGCCCCTCAACACGGTGTATTGCCTCGGCAATACTTATGGAAGATATGTAGATTGATTGTTCTTATACGTATACGTATTTACTTATAATAATATATGGAAAATATTTTTGTATTTATGAGTTTTTTTTAAATGAAAATACTATATGTACATAAAAAACGAGAGAATCCAATAATATATATTTTTGGGTGCAATCTCTTAGGAAAAAGATTGCTTTTTGGATTTTTTTATTTTTTTGGTCAATTCTTTAGGAAAAGAATTGTTTTGTTAATTTTTTAGTTTTTATATATTTTTATATTTTTGATTTTTTATTTGTTTTTGATTTATGATACGTAAAAATAACATTCACAAAGTGAACGGATCCCAAAAGCCAATGAAAACCGTCAATCGATAGTCTCTCGTGTAGTCAAAGAACCGGCAGCGGCGCCATTTGATATGTAGTATAATGCAGTTCGTTTTCTCAGTTCTTAACCAATAGAAAGTCCAACCAATATCGGATTTATAATTGTTCTTGGTTGTTTAAGCTTGCTTGGTAATCTATTGCTAATTCAAACAACACTATTTAAAAATGAAAAATATTAAACTACTTATATGTAAAACAATTTGCAAATACCACGTTTTTATTCAAGTAAAAGTCTAAAATGCAAAATATAAAACTAAAAGGACTGAAAATGTAATTTCTATGAAATGAAAATGCTTGAAATGTAAATTCTACAACTATAGGGACTAAGAATGCAAAACAGTAAACTATAAGGATCAAAAAATGCAAAAACAATAACAAACTAACTAAAAATGTAACAATATAACAAATTACTAACTGAAATCTAACAACTCTCAAAGTCCAGGGACTAAACTATAGCAAACCCTAAAAACATGGAAATTAGGCCAAAATTAAACGCTGACAGAACCTTAAGGACCAAAGTGCAATTAAGAAAAGTTTTTAAGTAAAAACGGGACAAATGAAAGAATAAGCTCGTTTGAGCTTATTACTCAACCAAATCAAATGAAACAACTTGCAAAAGACTTCAAATCCAATTTCAGCTACGTGTGTTCAAGGAATTAAGCTAAGGCTCAAAAATAAGCAAAAGAGTGCTTATTGATAAGCTCAAAATAAGCTACAGCTTAAACCAAACAGTCACAACTTGATCTTTGTAATGAAACTGATTAAGCAACTTATTTCAAGAATGGGAAATCAAACCAGAACTATTTTCATTCAGTAATAAGCTAGAAATCTGAAATAAGCTCAAAAGAGCTTATGTTGACCAAGTTTGACCAGAATTTGGAAAAAGCTCAAATTCTCAAAAATCAATATTCAACACTAATTAAACGCTTTTGTGAAAGAAAATCATGACTTTTATGAAGTGGATAAGGAGATCTATGAAAACAGTAGCTACTTTATCTCAGAGAATGAGCTTTGCTCAGACTTGGACCAAAAAGCTATTTTCTGGCTTAATTCCTAGAACTGTAGAATTTCCTCTTGGAATCTAAAACTTTATGATATAAGCTATGACTAGAAACAAATTTGAGAAAATTTCTTCAAGGAATGAATGAATACTAGGCAAATGAAAAAGGCAAGTTTATAAAACCAAAGCTGTATAAGAGCTAACCCAAACAATTTTTAAGCCATTTTCCTGATTGACCTTTGATTTGACTTGCAAATGACTTTAAACAACTAGTTATCACTTAAAGACTAGAAATGAACTCTAAATCACCAAATCTTAATGCTTGAAAACAACTTTTAAGCTATTCCCAAACACTCCTTAAACTGCTTATAACAAACTTTAACAAAGACTTATTAAGTTCTGAATTATACTGATTCAAATGCTATAGCAAACTAAATTCAATGGACTAAATGAAAGGTATTAACACTAAAATCAAGCAATTAACAAGGCTAGAACTTCAAATAAGCTATTAGACTAAAGAGTGACAGAAATGATGCAGTAACTACAAATCAGAACTCAAGTAAACAAGAAAGCAGTAACTGAACTTCAAACTCACAAAGATCAATCAAATAGCAACTACAAACAAATATATCAGGCAGACATCAAATTTAACTAAGAAAAGTAGCATGCAATAGACTTGTTAAGTGGAACAAAAATAGGAAGCTTAAAACCTAATGTTGATATCCTTTGGGAAGAAGAGGAGCGCTGAGCTCTCTTGCCCTAGTGATAACCACCACCTATCACTAGTATTCAACAAGAATCAACCATCAAACAGCTACAAATCATCTGGAATCAATCAAACTGCTTGAAATCTTCAAATGAACAATGGAATGAACAAATTCTGATCAAACAGCTAACAATCTTCACAAATGTCAGTTATGATCTATGGTTGATCATAACAAACATCAAACAGCAACAACACTATCCAATTGAAGCAAGAATCTGACTGAATGAGAAGAACAGAATTTGGCGGGAAAAAGGAATTTGAATTTTATTGAAGGAAATCAGTTACAAAGTTTGTTACAATCTATCAACTAACTAACTGACTCAAGAGTTTGTCAGACTCTTGAGTAGTTAGGGGAAAAGTGAGGGAAAAAGGGAAAGGAAAAGTTAACTAGGTGTTTTTACAAAATTAGGCTACCAGTGAAAATGAAGAACAATCTAACTATTTATAGGCAAGAAAGGAGAGTTTGTTGGAGTTGGTGACGTGTCAGAACCAGTCATAACTTGCCACGTGGAAAATTCTGCATTTGGCACTTTGAAGGTATGAACAATGATTTGGGTGTTTTTGATTGGATGAGTGATATGTTAATTGAGTTGTACCATTGAACTCGTCTCTTCAAAACGATCATCTTTGGTGTTTATATCTTTCCCTGAAATTGCTTCTATCAAAAACGCGATCCTGGCAATTTTTATTTTTGAAGAAGACGCCACGTGTCAGTTTCTGGTTGGCTTAAAATATGTCACACGGATCACAACTGTTTGGATTTGGGTAATAAATGTGGCGGCAGTAGTGGGTATTAAATGAGCCTAAGTGGCAATCCGTGTGAGGTAGTATCTCTCTTCCCATTGGCTGAAATCTTGACACATGGATTACACTTGCAAATCTTTCCAAACTTGGCAAAACAAGTCCTTGTACTTGGCAGATTCTTGTTTCAAGCTAGGATCTTCATTCCTTTGACATTTTTGGTCCTTTAACTTCCATAACTTGTACAAAATGGTCCTTTGACTGAGTTGACTTGATAGTTGACCAGGTTTGACTTGAATCTTGACTTTTCATTATTTGCACTTCTAGTCCTTCAACTTTCATAACTTGTCAAGATAGGTCCTTATACTTCAAAGTCTTGTCACTTTTGATCCTCTTTTGTCTTTTTCATCCATTTGAGCTTGATTTTTCCTTGTTTGCTTGGAAATGTATCTTCTTACCTACACAAGTGCACACAAACACAAACATACCACATAATACTGTTTTTGCCAAATAAATTGGTATTTTGCTTCATGTTTTAGGGTTATTTGTTGATAAAAGGATATGAGTTTAAGCTCATATCAGTACTAACCACTCCATTGGTTCTACCTCCTCTTCATTTAATTCTAGAATGAATGAGCTTTCTTCACCCTTCACTCCAAGTGCACCCTTGGAAGTGACCACACAACCTCAACCAATCCAAAGCATTCCTTTTGGGAATGACTTTGATAACATTTTGGTGACTTCACCATTTACCCCTCACAACTCACCCATTTCACCAACCTTGGAGGATTTACCTCCACACTCACCCATTTCCCCTTTGGGGAACATGCCACCTCTTTCACCCACATCACCCTTGGAGAACTTGCCTCCTCCACCACCCAACTCAAACATCCCAATTTTGGGTGTCCCACTTTCCCTCCTCTTGGGTGATCCTTACTTTGGGTTTCAACAAACTCATGGTCCTAGTTGCCCATGTTGTCTTTACAATCACTACATCATCCATAACCTTAGGATGGACATGTATGAACTACATAGGAGGTTGCAAAACTTCTTGCTTACTTTGTTCTCCATGCCTCCTCCTAGGATATGAATGATGGAGTTGTCTTAATAAGAGTTTTCAACAAAACCAAGCCTAAGAAAACTACTTATCTAGATCTTATGATAAGCTAGCTATGTATTAGTTAGTTTTATTTATCTTTGTACTTGTTTCCTTATTAATGAATGTTTCTTGTTGTTGTGTTATGGATTTAGCTTTGTGTGATTCTATCCTTTTGTGCACACTAATCAACTTTAATTTGAAATTAAAATTGAACCTAAATCTATCACAACCCTTAAACTTGACTAAAATTGGTTCAAAATGATATCTAATTATTTTGTCATCCTTTGTCAAGACATTCTTTGTGAATGTGTTGCTTTATGCAACCCTAGCATATTTTGGTTCTAATAGAGGTAAAAATCCAAGATTTGCAATTTTTTGAAAAAGTCTTAGTTTTTCCCAAAACCCAGGAAAAACATGGTTTAAAGTCCTCTGGACGCGGTTCCTTAAGGACCCGCGGTTCCTTAGTGATATGGAACCGCCAGCCCATATAAGGTACCGCAGCCAGAATGTGGCTTTTGACGAATTTTTGGTCAAAACCTTTAAACCCTATTCCCAGTCAAGATTCCTTGTTTACTCAAATTGACTAAACATTCCTTGACAATACACATTTTGTATTCAAATTCTTACCTTGATTACATTTTACTTATACCCCAACCTTGAGATTTCATTCTCACACCTTCCCAACCTTGAGAATTCATTCTCACATAACCTTGAGATATCATTCTCACACTCTCACAATGCCTAACTCCTACATTCCTAACCTTGACATTTCTTTGTCACAACCCCACTCACCCAAAGCTTGCTCATCCAAGCTTTCAAAGAAACCGAAAATCTCGGTTCGAACCGTTTGGGTTAAGAAGAATGAACCATCTTCGTCCAAACCACCCAAAAACCCTACCTTCTCTCCAATCAAGTATTGGAATGAGACTTACACCATAAACCCCATCACCGGAGCAAAAGAACATGTTCCACCACCACCACAATCCTTCAATACCCCCCCAACTCAATGACCTTTCCACCTTCCCAAACCTCACAAGGCATTGTGAAAACACTCCCAAACCCTTTACCCCACCACCACAAAACCCTAAGTTTGATGCCATACCCCCATCAAACGATTTTGTGTTGCATCATGGATCCTCGTGTGATTGTTGCCGATTTCAACAAATTGAACTTGCTCATGTGTATGAGAAGTTAAATTTTCTTGAATTCCTCCTCACTCGACCTCCTATTCAAGTTTTCGTTCCGGTGGACAAAACTTCGAATGATGCATCGTCGTCTTTTTAGTTTTATTTTATTTTTAGCAATCTTGGAAAATATCACTATTAGACTAGCTTATGCTTAGTCGTTTATTTTCCATATTTATTGCTTTTAGATACTCATACTATGTGTATGACTATCTTCTTTGTTGTATTATTTTTTTTGTATCTTTTGTGTTATTTGTGTGCTATCTAATTAGTTCTATTTTTGAGTTGATCTTGGTTAAATTTTTACAATTGCTTATGGGTGATTCCATCAATTCTAAAGCTTTAACCCATTGACAAGCTTATCATCTTCATTTTATTGAAGTTTGATTTTGTCAATTACCTCTTTGGACATACTTAGCAAAATACTTGCTTCTAATTTGAGACTTCTTCTCTTTCTCCCTCTCAAGTTACTTAGTAGGTAGTGATCATATATACATTGGTGTTTCTTTCCTTTCTACTAACCTTTGTGTAGCATGTCACCTTAGCTCACAAACTTGGTGCCCCAAGCTAGGGGGAGCAACCACCAAGGGGGAGCTACTAGCAAAGTTCGATGCACTTCAAAGACTTATGCTAACCTTTTTGCTACGACAAAGGGGGAGAAATGATAGTGATAAACTAGTTAATAATTCCATAGTTTGTGTTTATACGTAAATGAGTTTATCGTTTGTCGTAATAAAAAAGGGGGAGATTGTTAATGCAAGTAATACCTAAAAACATTATTAGTGTTAACTAATCTTTCTTAGTTTTGATCACAACAAACCATACAACACATTTAGTGTAGAAACACAAAATGAATTATCTAACTAACACTATCATCAAGGTAATAATCATATCACTTGTGACACCCCAGGCAAATCCCACATCGGCTGTGGCCAGGAGAGATCCATGGTTCATAAGATAACAGTCGCCTTCTCATGACACAACGCGTTTTGTGGTCTACTGCACGTGGGGTTCTTAGGAACTTGCAGTTAAGCGTGCTCATGGAAGAGTAGTACTGGTTTGGGTGACCTGCCGGGAAGTCTTCACAAGAGGGACACAAAGCAAAGCCGTGAGCTTGCGGGAAAAGCGGACAATATTATGGTCTGAGTAGGCGGGATGTTACAAGTGGTATCAGAGCCACTCCTGAGCCGTTCGGGATGGTGGGGCAAACCTCATCGAGGACGATGAGTCCTGAAGGGGGGGGGGGGGGTGATTGTGACACCCCAGGCAAATCCCACATCGGCTGTGGCCAGGAGAGATCCATGGTTCATAAGATAACAGTCGCCTTCTCATGACACAACGCGTTTTGTGGTCTACTGCACGTGGGGTTCTTAGGAACTTGCAGTTAAGCGTGCTCATGGAAGAGTAGTACTGCCTTGGGTGACCTGCCGGGAAGTCTTCACAAGAGGGACACAAAGCAAAGCCGTGAGCTTGCGGGCAAAGCGGACAATATTGTGGTCTGAGTAGGCGGGATGTTACATCACTAACCTTTCTTAATCATACTTAGTGATCATCAAAATGATTATCCTTAAAACTCACTTTTGCTAATAAGACAAAAGACTTTTTAATAAACTTTCTTTTTTAGAAAATGTTTTATTAAAATGGAAAATGAAAATTTGAAAATGGCATATTCCAAATGCTGTTAGAATATCCTTTGAAGGGTTCAAATACATCAGATATTCCCACCCCGCTAAAAGACAAAAAACGGAGCGGAGTCTAGTGGCGGTACCTTAAGTACCTACGCGATACCTTAGCGATATGGTACCGCGGGGTGAGATAAGGTACCGCGCACAGTAGCCGTTATATATCCGTTGTAACTTTGTCTCCTTTAAATAGTGGGTCAAATCTCATTTTCCAGTAAGCCTCTTGGACGATTTTCTCAGCCCCTTTTCTATTTTCTATAGCATAATCATTAGTAAATGATCACTTAATTTGTTAAGGATGTTTACATATGATTATCCTCTTGATCCCCTCCTTTACCATGTCTAATGAGAAGATCACTCACTCACTAGTGTTGTGATAGAGATGAATCTATGAGCTAGTCATATTCATCATGATACCCTTTTTTGTTTTAGGTCAATCCAATGTATTTATGAATACTTGTACTAGTTGTGTTCATCCAAGTTATTTGTGGATACTTAGATTTGTTGTGTACATCCATTGCATATGTGTTTGCTTGGATTTGTGTTGTGTAAATCCAAGCTACATGTGTGTACTTGGACAAGTCTAGTTGAGGTGTAATAGATTTGATTAGGAGTTCTCACTAAACTATAAAGTGATGTGGTTGTGTCTTGTGAGTTCTCACTAAACTTTAAAGTGATTAGTAGTTGTGTTGTGTGAAGTTCTCACTTAGCTTCAAAGTGAAGAGTCGTGAAGATTGGTTCTAGCTTTCGATTAGAACTCGACATCTAGCCTTGTGTCGTTAAATTGTGAAGTAGGCAACGTCGTGTAGATTGGTCCTAGCTAAAGATTAGGTCTCGACATTTAGCTTAGTGTCGGAAAATAATGTAAGCAACGATGTAAGGTTTTCTCCGCCGAGAAGGGAGCTTGTGGATATAGTGGAAATCTCGAGTAGGTGTACTCGAGGAGTGGAGTAGAAACAAGGATAGAGCCTCGTTGTCGAACCACAATAAATCTTGGTGTCTTCCCACTAGGTTGTCTCCTTCCTTGCTCTTTACTTATTTCATTATCATTATACTTGCTTATTATTCTTGCTAGTGCATTTCAATTGAACCTAATCATTATGCAACTTAGCTTTAAGTAAAAGATAGTTTTGATACAAACCAAATTGAAAGAAATTTTAATTTGGTCACCAATCGAAGAGAAACTATTCAACCCCCCCCCCCTCTAGTTTCTACACAAATGATGCTTCCGAGAGTTCGTAACCATCATGGGGGAAAACGTGTACTTTGGAGTACTTAGTTCAACCTCCAGGGGGAAGTATTCTACAAGCGTGAGAAGATTTGTTGCTGATTTCTTGCATGTTCCCACAAACGCATAATCATGAATACCAAAAAATGTCAAGGTAGCAGTACTACTTGGTGTGGTTTGCTTCTTCTTTTACAAAATTCCGCTGTGCACTTTAAATGTCAAAGATAGAAGATTGCTCAAGCTACAGGTTCTGCTCAAGACAGGGATATTGGTTTGGGGGGAAGCTGATTCAGAAGCTTCGTAAAAAAGAAGTCTATGAAGAAAGCTTTTCAAGACATGTAGTATGAATTGGGGGAAGTTAATCAAGCTCATACATGATACAATGGTTCCTCAACAAGCAAAGACAAAGAGGATTCAAACTGGGGTACAAGTTTCCTTGAAGACTTGATGACAACGACGTCATCCTCAGCATTGGAAGCACTTTAAAACTGTCATATTTTTGTTGTATTTGCATTTTTTAGGAACATTGTAAGTAATTCCGTATGTCTCCACATTGGGGGGAAGATTGTTAGCCTTAAAATATGAGCGACTAACGAAATTACAATAGTTTACATAGCCGGGACTTGTAGGGACTAATATTGTCACATGTAGTAGTTCAAGCCCTGAGCTATATATACCCCTCCATACTTCTATGGAGGGGGTAAGGATAATCATTTTCTTGTTTCCCTTTCTCTCTCTAATAAAACACACATATTAGAATCTCTCTCTTTCTTTCTTTCTCTACGATGGCTAAACACCACTTTTATCCTCCCCGAACACCGGATCATAAACCCGTGTTTATGGTGAATCTCAAGTTAACACTATCATCCCATTCGTCTAAGAATTAGAGAGAACAACACTGAGTTTATGTAGAGGTTTCTCAGGCTAGCTGGATTTCTGGGTGCTGCTGCGGGTACTGCTGAGGAGCAAGTGAAGCACTTTCGCTGGGCTCTTCACTCCACGACGCTGGATCGGTTACTTAGTGCCACTTTTACTAATGTGTCACAAGTAGCTGACGCATCACGTAGCTTGGAAATGCTGCATGAGAGAGATGACTACGAGGAGCCAGCTCGTCCAGAGAAGAGGTGTAAATTTCAGTCATCAAGCGTTATCATCTTATTCCAATTTGTATGTTCATTTTTATATCTTTTCCTATCCAATTGTATCCTTCAGACAGAAGGGTGGAGCCCGGTCCCAACCAGCCACTCAGCAGACAAACAACAAGGGGCACGGTCAATCTAATGACCGATACGGATCAGACAAGCGCAACGGTAATGACAATTACCGTAACAGTGCCAACCAGTCGAACAACAACATGTCCCTAAATTCATAAAATCTTGCTGCATGTTATACATACTAACATCTCAACATCTTAAACAGGAACTCTGCGAGTGGGCGTGACCATAATGCTAAGGGTCAATAGCCTAACAACTCGTCTTCATCTGGTAAATTCTCATTTAAACTTCAGTGTAGTCATGTTTATTTCAAATGATCATGTTTCACGCATATCTTCTTACAGGCTCTCAGGTAGCGAGGGTACCTCATGGAGGTTATACCTATCCTATATGCACTACTTGTGGTCGTAGACATCCCGGACCATGCCGTAAGGCTGCCGGAGTTTGTTTCAAGTGTGGACAACCAAGACACATGTTGAAGGATTGCAAGAAGGGAGAGACTACTGGTACTTCTGGTTCTGCTCTTCCTAAGCCACTAGCTTCAGGTCGTGTCTACACTACAACCAGGGATCAGACGAATAAGTCTTCAAGTACTATCACTGGCATCCTCTTTATGAACAGTCATGCTGCTTGTGTTTTATTCGATACTGGTGCAACTCATTCGGTCATATCCACTACGTATGCCACTAGTATTAATAAAATCCCTATGCCACTAGAGAATATATTAAGTATATCTACGCCTATGCGAGACTATGTGGGCATTACCCAAGTGTACAGAAATCTTCCCCTAGAATTCGATGATAAGATTCGCCCAGTAGACGCACTTCCTTTGGATATATACACGAGTTTGATCTAATATTAGGCATGGATTGGTTATCTAAACACCATGCCACCGTTGATGTCATACTTATCGGGTGATCTTCGACAATGTTCAAGATCCAAAGCACATTCATAATGGTTTCATACCAGGCAAGTCTGTGCAAATCATTTCCGCCTTACAAGCTCGTGCTTTACTATCTCATGGCTGCGAATGCTTCTTAGCTACGATTCAAGATATTACTACCAAAGCTCCATCGATCAAAGATCAGCCAGTTGTTTCTGAATTTCCGGATGTATTTCCAGAAGAACTTCCGGGTATACCACCTATCCGCGAAGTAGAGTTTGGCATTGAGCTCATCCCAGAAGCTCAACCTATCTCGAAGGCCCCTTATCGCATGGCTCCCATAGAGCTCAAGGAGTTAAAAGATCAGCTACAGGAGTTACTTGAGCGAGGTTTCATCCGTCCGAGTGTATCACCATGGGATGCACCAGTACTTTTCATCAAGAAGAAGGATGGCAGTATGCGTTTATGCATTGACTATTGTGAGCTGAATAATATCACGATTAGGAACCGTTATCCATTACCGTGTATCGATGATCTATTGACCAACTTCAAGGTTCCAAGCACTTCTCCAAGATTCATCTACGATCCGGTTACCATTAGATGCGAGTGAAAGAGCAAGATATTCTTAAGACTGCTTTTCGCACAAGATATGGCCACTATGAGTTCGTAGTCATGCCTTTCGGACTCACTAATGCTCCAGCGGTATTCATGGACTTGATGAACCGCGTCTTCCATGAGTTTCTAGATAAATTTGTCATCGTGTTCATCGAAGACATACTCATCTATTCTAAATCCAAGGAAGAACATGAAGAACATCTTCGCACTATGCTACAGATTCTTTGACATAAGCAATTATATGCCAAATTTTCTAAGTGCGAGTTCTGGTTAAACAAGGTGGCATTTCTGGGCCACATTGTCTCCGCAAAAGGGATTACTATGGATACTGTGAAGGTTGAAGCTATTACTAAATGGCCGAGACCGACGTCTGCATCTGAGGTTCGTAGTTTTCTGGGCTTAGCTGGTTATTATCTCAGATTCGTGGAGAACTTTTCAAGACCATCCTTACCTTTTACCAAGTTGATGCGTAAAGGAGAGAAATTCGTTTGTACTAATGAGCAGGAGAAGAGCTTTGAAGAACTTATGCAGCAGTTAGTATCTGCACCTATTCTTACTCTTCCATCTGGCACAGGTGGATTTTAGATCTACAGCGATGCTTCGAGTAAAGGACTAGGTTGTGTACTCATGCAACATGGGAAAGTGATTGCATATGCATCACGTCAGCTAAAGCTTTATGAGGAGAATTATCCTACCCACGATCTGGAGCTAGCAGCAGTAGTCTTTGCACTTAAAATATGGAGACACTATTTATATGGTGAATCATGTGACATCTTCACTGATCACAAGAGTCTCAAGTACATATTCACTCAACAAGAGCTTAATATGAGTAAGAGGAGATGCTTGGAACTACTCAAAGACTATGACATCAATCTTCAGTATCATCCCGGCAAGGCGAATGTAGTGGCAGATGCTCTTAGCAAGAAGTCGGGCATGATTAACGACATCAAGATAAAAGAAGAAATCATACGTGATCTAGAACGATTAAACATTGAGTTCTTAGTACGTGGACAAAATGGGTACTGGGCTAATCTGAGAATTGAGCCGGACTTAGTTTCTCAGATCAAGGCAACTCAGAAGGATGATGGTGAGATTTGGGCTATTATTCAGAATCTTGATCGCCAGACAGAATTTCGTGTAGACGAAGAAGGTATTGTATGGCAGGGAACCAAGCTATGTGTTCCAGATGATCAGACATTCCGAGAAGCTTTAAGTACATAAGCTCATAACTCTTCATTCTCTATTCATACAGGATCCACCAAAATGTACCATGATCTCAAACAGCATTTCTGGTGGAGTGGCTGTTGATCCCAAACTTAGATCAATTTAGCTTTGTGTAAACGAGAATAAATCAAGTTAAACACTTAGAGAAACTTTGTTGTATATGAAACAATCTAAGTATTATGCGGAATTAATACTTAGAACAAGGACACACAAACAGAATAAACCAAACTTTCACTTTGATTGATAATCGAACTTGCGTACAATGAAAGTGTAAAATATATATTGAACTAAAACCTAAAGGCCTCCTTTTATAGATTAAGGAACCTTGTACAAGAGTTTACGTATCAGCTATTTTATGTAACTTTAAACATAAGAAATACATTGTCGAACATATCTTTACTAGAAACATAAAACGTGTAGACTAAGTATTGTATCAGTGCTTGACTTCTTCTCATCAACGCTTGACTTCTTCTTGTCAACGCTAGATCTGACAACGCTTGATTTCTTCCTATCAACATCCAATTTCCTTCTGTTAGCGTCTATGTGTCTTGGCTTCATTTTATTCCCAACAATCCTCCCCTAAACTTGATATCTACTCTAGTAATCAAGTTTCTGAATAAAAGAACTAAGTACAAGGAGGATTATTACAAATACAAATTACTTATTAAGTTGGAAATAAATAAACCTAATTAAATCTTTGCCAACATCACTTGTGTAATCTATCTCCAGCTATGTTGACACCATTTTCTTCAAAACTTCCTTGGACATGGGATATTCAGCATCCACAAGAAGATATTCAGAAAACTTTGTACTCAAATGATACACACCAGCTGCTGAATGTAGACGCCATTGAAGTCCACTGATATCATCATCAAGATCCTTCCATACTGGATCTTCATCATTTGGCTCACACATTCTCTTGAATGTTGACCAAATCTTTATTCCATTGACTGAAGTAGGTGCTTCAGTCTCATACTTGGCCTGTATCAACCTCCAAAGGTCTGCCAAGTCTTCCCTATCCAGGCTTGCAAACAAAGACATAAGAGTAGTGGAAGTATGTACCTCTTTCCCACATCTGCCAATCATCCAAAACCCACTTGCATCTTCCTCATAGTGAACTATAGGGTTTCTGGAATCATAAGGTACACCTCTACCATATGTGAAGCTTCCAAGGGTAAGAGCTTAATACTCCTTCTAATAACATCTTCACTAGGATTCACTCTATCTAAATTTTCTGGGAACTCAAGTGGAACTCCCTTCTTCAAAGGCCTTGGTGCAACTAAGCCTGTTGGATCTGCATATCTTCTGCAAGTTCTTCCTTTCTTTCATCTGAAAGAAGTCTGATTGTGTTCTGATCTTGAACACTTGCCCATATAGGATAAGCCCTAAATTCTAACTCATCAAAGGACAAACCCTGCAACTTCTTAAAAGTCCAACCTCTTTGATGACATCTGAGAAGCATGTAGTAGAGCTCCCTTCTATCCTTCTTAGACTGTGAAAGAACTTTGCTAGCCTTATACTTCAAGATTACCTTGCAATGCCTTTAAGCTCTTAATAAAATCTCCAAACCCCAAATTTGATCTGAAAGTGTCATGTCTGGATTCTCCATTACCTTATTCTCCAATGCAAAGTACATCCGAGCTACTTCAGGCATCTCATAATCTACCTGATTTTTCAACTCTGCAATCCTTTCCTTTGCCAACTCATCACCATATTCAAGCCTTTCTAGATCTTCAATGATCAGCACACTTGAATCAGTACTCTTATCATCACTGCATTCCTTACTCTCAATAGCAGTCTCCTTCATCCTCTCATCTTTCTCAAGTTGTGCAGCCAACATAGAATCAAACTTCACTTGGGCTGCATCCTCGGGAACTATTGTTTCTACCATAATCCCTTTACCCTTATCTAATAAATAAATGGTAGGTAAAGAAGTTGATGGTACCTGTGTAGACACATCCTTGATGATATCTGATGACTGGGATACATCAACCACACATGCAGGTCTATCAACGTCCAAAACCTGTTTGTCAATGCCTAAATTACTCCTATCAACGCTTAAACTCTGTGTATCAACGCCTGGCTTAGAAACTTGTTCCAGCATCTCCATAAATGATATCTTCGTTGGAGTTACCAGTGAAACATCAATAACTGGCCTCTCCTTCAAACTGGTAAAAGCTTCAGCCATCTCCACACCAATAGAACCACATGAGCCTTTGTCACTTAAATTAAATGTCTCCGTAGCAGCTTCCTCCCCTTTGTAAGAATCCTCCCCTGAAGAAAGGACTCTTGTTTGTCTTCTCCTAGCCTCAGCAGTTTCCAAAACAACAATCCTCTCCCTCAATTGCTTGAGTTCTAGGCCTTGTGTAGAGAAAGTATGTACAAGGTCTGCATTTTGCTTTTGCAAGCTAATGCAGACAGTCGTCAATTCTAATAATGTGTAAGGTTCCAATCTACCCTCCTCTAGAATGGGAATTTGACCTCCCAAAGTAGAGTCATGGGGCATGGATGGGGTCTTAATGATGTTAGGACAAGCTTGGCCTCCATCTAAGCTAGAACCAATAGTCCTAGCCCCACCCATGTCACCAACTACACTTGTAGTGGTGGTTCTCTCTGCAACATGGCTAGGACCACTAGAGGAGAACACTCCAGTAGTCTTTTGGCATTTTTCCAACCTAAATTCAGGGGGTGTAGAGGATGAAGTGGAAAGGGTGTCTGCTTGAAGTTTAAAGGGTGTTTGGGTTTGTTGTAAAAGGATGTCAGCGTTTGGATTTGGAGTGTCAACGCCAACATTTAACGTGTCAGCGTTGAAGGATTCTTGGTCAACTTCCATTTGCTGGGTGATGGTGGTTGTTCAGGCAATAGGTCTGGTTGTGGGTGAGGGTCTTGTTGTAGGTGAGGGTCTTGTTGTAGTTGTGATGCTGCAATAACAGCAAGCATGGCTTGGGTAAGGGGTAAGTCTCTATGAGGTGGTGAATTCATCTTCCCAAAAATTGCTTTCTTTTGAAGAGGGATCGTATAAAAATCATTGTGATCCCTATTGCGGTATCTATGTTCATCAAACACCATTTGTAAAAACCTTGGGTAAGCAAGAGTCATCTTGCTACCCTTGTTATGACACATGCCATCAAAAATCATTTTTGAAAAATTATATTTTTGCCCAGTAGCCATACACACAATGGCACTCCCAATTGATTGGTTAATTTCATTGTGTGCAATACATTTGGGACTCAAACATTGAAGAATGACATGTATCAAGTACTTCCAAGCTGGGGGGAAATTCTTGTTTTGTATATTTGTTTAAATGACCATCTTCTGGCAAAGGATAACCTAAAGCTTGGAGTCCTTGTTCTACTCACCAATGGGTAGGGTGGTTATACCATCTGCATCATTAAGATGCAAAGCTTGGCGAACCAAAGCTTCAATAACCACCCACGGAAGCCCATGGACAATAGCAGTCAATGTAGTCACATGATTAACTGTTGAGGAAGTGACGATAATCCAAAACTGTTTAATATGCGTGACAGGGATAAGAGGAGCATGAGAAAGTGCATACCTAATAGGGGATGCATTCAAATACTCCACCATCTGAGTATATTGGGGAAACAGAGCATCATCAGCTTCTAAATAAGCAACCATGTTATGCTGACTTCTGAATCCCAATTCCATATCTCTTGGTTTAAACTTAGGCGCCATTGATGTAGAAAGCTGTGATAAATGTTATGAAATATGAAGGTTTGTGAAAATTTAGTTAGAAAAGAATAAGCAATTACCATGTTTCAAAAGAATGAGCCAAATATATAGGAGAGGTGAAAACATGTGATTGTTCAAAGCATGAGGCAGTTATATTTAAAATATAATGATAAAAATCTTGAAAAAGATATAACTTATCTCTTGCATTAATAAAAAGTTACCAACTCCTAAAATTACGGCCCAAATTTTCGTCAAAAATAACATCTGGGTAGGACCCAATGTTTATCAACGGTCAAAAATAACTTATCAACGCCCAACAGCTATATTCTTGTCAATGTTGGATTTTTGCCATGTCAACGTCAAAATTGGTCTTAACAACGCTTGGAAAAAAAACTGTCAGCGTCCAAAAATAAAAATAATATAAAAGAAAAAGGACCTTAACAAAGTAATTTATCCTAGAGAATATAACTTATAGACTGAAAATCACCATAGGGTTGCAAGCACTGTCCAATCATGCACACTTGCTTAAGCAAGATAGACATAATTGTCCTCAAGTGTCCCTTGCTAACCAAAGTTCTTAAAAATGAAGTTATCTTATAAAATCCTTTGTAACTTCCCAGGTAAGCACAATAAAAATCATACCCAAGTCTCCCAACAGACCACATCCAATTCTAGATCAAAAAGGCAGCGTGCAAAGTATATCAACTTTGCATGCTACAGTGCCTCACGATTTAGTAAACTAACTCGTACTCACTAGTGGACACAATCTAGAATTGTGATAAGAGTATTATATGAATACCCAAAAAGTCCTAAAGGTTTCCTAAACCTCCCCTTAAAATATGATATACAAGTTGCCAAACAAAATAAATACAATAAAAATTTATGTCAAGATAGGAATGTAAACATTCCAACCATCATCCATAAACTTGAACATGCTCCAAATAAGCTCCAAAGATCCATATGAAACTCTGTATCCATTTGTACAATGTTCATAATGCCTGCATAATTAGATCAAAAACCACAAAACTAACATGTTGTTGTCAACGTCATTTTAACACTTATCAACGTTAAAATAACCTTTGTCAGCGTTATACAAATAAAGTGGAAAACCTAATTTTGTACAAAGACCAATAATAATCATATCATGTACATACTTTTATAAAAAGTTCAAAAACACATATTAGGTAAGACTGATCATTCCAATACTTGTTACCAAGTATTGAAATCTCCCAGTATCAAAAGGTTTAGTTAATAAATCTGACACATTTTCTTTTGTGTCAACCCTATCTGGTTGTATTAAACCTTTTTCAAAACAATCTCTTATAAAATGATGTCGAATTTCTATGTGTTTTGTTTTAGAATGATGTAAAGGATTCTTAATAATGCATAAAGTACTGTTATTGTCTACAAAAATCTTGGTATGCATAAAATTATACCCATAATCCAACAGTTGGTTCTGAATCCATAAGACTTGTCCACAACAAGCAGCTGCAGATACATATTCTGCTTTAGTTGTAGATTTGGCCACCACTGTTTGTTTCTTGCATTGCCAAGATATTAATCCGCTCCCAAGAAACTGGCATCCACCAGTTGTGGATTTTCTATCAAACTTGTCACCTCCATAATCACTGTCTGAATAAGCAATAAGCTCCAATGGAGAATCCTTTGGATACCATAATCCCAAGGTGGAATAGCACCTAAGGTATCTAAAAATCCTATTGACAGCCTGAAGATGACACTCTTTGGGAGTCACTTGATGGCGTGCACATGCACACACAACAAACATAATGTCAGGTCTAGAAGCTGTAAGATACATCAATGATCCAATCATTAACCTATAATGCCTGACATCCACCTCTTTTCCATCTCCAACCTTTCCACAAGGGTTTTCCCTATCCATGGGTGTGCTAGCCCGTTTTTCATGTGGAGAAAAGTCAAATTTCTTCAAGATCTCTGCTACATATTTGTCTTGAGAGATGAAGATACCATCTTCTTTCTGCTGAACTTGTAACCCTAGAAAGAAGTTCATCTCTCCCATTGCACTCATCTTGAATTTGTCTGTCATGAGCTTGGAAAAGTCGTCACTCATCTTTGGACTTGAAGAGCCAAAGATGATATCATCCACATAGACCTGAACAAGTAAAAAGTCCTTACCAATCTTCTTGGTAAACAAAGTCTGATCTATGGTGCCCCTCTTGAATCCATTTTCCACCAGATAGGTGGATAATGTACCATACCATGCTCTTGGGGCTTGATGAATTCTATACATTGCTTTCTTCACTCTATACACCTTGTCTGGATGTTCTGAATCTTCAAGACTAGGAGGCTGCATTACATAAACCTCCTCTGCAATTATGCCATAAAGAAAATCACTCTTCACATCCATTTGATCAACTGTGAAGCCCATGCCAGAAGCATAGGCTAGGAAAATCCTTATTGCTTCAATCCTTGCAACATGTGCAAAAACCTCTTCATAGTCTATCCCTTCCTCTTATGTATAGCCTTGAGCAACTAATTGTGCCTTGTTTCTGACCATAATTCCTCTCTCATCCTTTTTGTTTCTAAGAACCCATCTTGTCCCTATAGGTCTGACATATCTGGGACAATCTACTAACTCCCAGACATCTTCAATAGCAAATTGGTGAAGCTCATCCTGCATTGCTTCCACCCAACTTGGTTCTTTGAGAGCATCAAATACCTTCTTGGGTTCCTGTTGTGACAGAAAACAAGCAAACAAACATGCCTGAACAAGAGGGGTATCAACCTTCTTGTGGATATTGGCAATAAAACCTCCTTGATTCTGATGAGATCTTCTTGTTTGAATAGGAGACATCACATCACAATGATTAGAGAAGAAGGATGATTTTTGATAGTAGATGTAAGTATTCCTCCTTCAATAATTGTGTTGTCTTCAATTTCAGTCTCCAAGTTGCCAATATCATCTTCAAATTCTCCTCCATCATCACCTGAATGAACCTCTTCATGTACTGTTGAAGGATCACCTTGTTCAAAAACACTGGAAGAGAATAAATGGTTAAAAGAGTTGTCAACGCCTAAACTGGGTCTGTCAACGTTTGAGCCATCAACGCCTGAATTTGGCCTGTCTGCGCCAGATTTTCCTTTGTCAATGCTTGAAGATTCATGCATGTTCTCATCAATTGGTTTCTCTTGTGGACCATATTTGTCATTTCCAACAGCAGCAGCAACAGCAAATCCATCTGTCCATATAGGAATGGTGACATACTCAAGTATGGGAGCTGATTTGTCCTCATGTGATCCTACTTCCTTATCAACCTGTATACCTGAAATTTCAACGACTGGTTCTTCCACAACATTTGAATTTACTTTCACAATGACTGGATTAGTAACAGATATATAATTCAAGGTTCTAGATAAAGGTTCTAAATCAAAGAACCAATTTGGTCCACTCTCAGGATCACTAGGTTTACTTTCTAAAAACCTAACATGTACCTTTTCAAGTATACGTTTTTCCTTCTTAATGTAAACCCTATATCCTCTACTCTGCACTGAATAGCCGATAAAGTAGCCTTCATCACCTTTAGCACTAAACTTACCTAAGGCATCACTAGTATCAAGAACAACTACATGACATCCAAAGGGTTTAAGATAACCAATATTAGGTTTCCTATTCCAAAATAGCTCATAAGGTGTCTTATTGTAGATTTTGTTGATCAATGCCCTATTCTGAACATAACAAGCTGTATTCACAACCTCAGCCCAAAATGCAATGGGAAAGTGAGCATCAGCCAACATTGTCCTGGATGCTTCTATGAGTGTTCTATTCTTCCTTTCAGCCACCCCATTTTGTTGTGGAGTTCTAGCTACACTAAACTGCCTAGTAATCCCTTTCTTGACACAAAAGTCATCTAACAGCTTATTTAGAAACTCACCACCATTATCACTTCTAAGAATCTTAACCTCATTCCCAGTTTTCTTTTCAATTTGGGTAATAAAGTTAATCAAAACAGTGGCAGTTTCACTTTTCAAAGTCAAAAAGAAATTCTAAGTAAATCTAGAAAAATCATCAGTTATGACAAAACAAAAAGATTTACCATTTAAACTCTCTATATTAGTTAGACCAAACAAGTCCATATGAAGTGGTTTAGAACTAGAATGCACAAGTTTAGACTTAAAGGATACTTTGTGCTGCTTGCCTTTAAGGCATGCAACACAAGAGTGATCATTGTGGAAGGCCTTTTCAGGTAAACCATCAACTAAACCATGTCTCACAAGTCTATTTATGTTCTTAAAATTTATGTGCCCTAACCTTCTGTGCCAAATATTACTCTCATCAACTGAAGCCTTAGCATATAGACATGAAAAATTATTATTCATCCTAATTCCATTAAGATTCACATTATAAATGTCCTTATGCCTAGGTGTTCTATAATCAATGAACTTCTCATCAGGTATTTTAAAGTCTTTTCTTAACACCAGACATCCAGTATCAATGAAAAGAACCTTATTTTTGTTATCACAAACTTGTGATACACTAAACAGATTATAATCAAGTTCTTTTACCAGAAATATGTTTTCAAAATGCAAATTGTAGGTGATAAGAGTGCCTTTGCCAGTAATAGTTCCATATCCTCCTCCAAAGTATACTTTGTCACAATCTATAATGGGGGTAAAGTTTGTCAAATAATCTTCCTTCCCCGTCATGTGCCTAGAGCATCCACTATCCCAATAGCCATAATCATTTACCTGCTTTTGAATGCCCTACACATAAAAAAAATTAGTTTTCTTTAGGAACACAAGCCTGAGCAGACTTGGATTCATTTGGTTGTTCAACAAGAACAGACTTAGTCCTTATAACGACCCCTTGTTCATCTCTTTTAGGATTGAACGCCCAGTTAACCCCAATTGGTTTAGTTATGACCTTAGAAATATAATGAAATCTGTTACAGGTCATAGAAATCCCATCTGAATTGGGGTTTTGATCTTGTTTGGGTCTCCAAGTTAAACTAGAAGAAGCTTTAGACCCCTTCCCTTTGGTTACAAGTATTTGTCATTACTTGGTCTAACAGCGTTGGAAACATTCCTATCAACGTTAAAATTATTCTTGATATCGTTGAAATTACCCTTATCAGCGTCAAACCTAGGGTTTGCTACAGGAACCCATTGTCTGTTAGACCATGTATTAGTCTTTTGAAAATGTCTTTGTCCATAAGTATTAGACCCTTTAGTAAAGAATGGAGTTGGTCTAATGACTTGTGGACTTTGCTGGACAACAGCTCTGGGTTTGAACATGGTTGACTTTTTGTCAGCGTTGACTCTTGAAGCATTGACACACTTATAAGCCAAATGTGAAAAACTCCCACAAGTATAACAAGCTTTTCTAGACATAACCCTAGTTTTAGATGAAAAGAACCCTGTTCCATTATCACTAACTTGACTTTTTGGTGACCTAGGTTTTTTATATTGTAGAAAATAGAAGGGGGGGGGGGTTGAATAGTTTCTCTTCGATTGGTGACCAAATTAAAATTACTTTCAATTTGGTTTGTATCAAAACTATCTTTTACTTGAGGCTAAGTTGCATAATGATTAGATTCAATTCAAATGAACTAGCAAAGATAATAGGTAAGTATAATGATAATGAAATAAGTAAAGAGTAAGGAAGGAGACAACCTAGTGGGAAGACACCAAGATTTATAGTGGTTCGACAACGAGGCTCTATCCTCGTTTCTACTCCACTCCTCGAGTACACCTACTCGAGATTTCCACTATATCCACAAGCTCCCTTCTCGGCGGAGAAAACCTTACATCGCTGCTTACATTATTTTCCGACACTAAGCTAAATGTCGAGACCTAATCTTTAGCTAGGACCAATCTACAAAACGTTGCCTACTTCACAATTTAACGACACAAGGCTAGATGTCGGGTTCTAATCTTAAGGTAGAACCAATCTTCACGACGTTGCCTACTTCACCATTTTACGACACAAGGCTAGATGTCGAGTTCTAATCGAAAGCTAGAACCAATCTTCACGACTCTTCACTTTGAAGCTAAGTGAGAACTTCACACAACACAACTACTAATCACTTTTAAGTTTAGTGAGAACTCACAAGACACAACCACATCACTTTATAGTTTAGTGAGAACTCCTAATCAAATCTATTACAACTCAACTAGACTTATCCAAGTATACACATGTAGCTTGGATTTACACAACACAAATCCAAGCAAACACATATGCAATGAATGTACACAACAAATCCAAGTATCCACAAATAACTTGGATGAACACAACTAGTCCAAGTATTCATAAATACATTGGATTGACCTAAAACAAAAAGGGTATCATGATGAATATGACTAGCTCATAGATTCATCTTTATCACAACACTAGTGAGTGAGTGATCTTCTCATTGGACAAGGTAAAGGAGGGGATCAAGAGGATAATCATATGTAAACATCCTTAACAATTTAAGTGATCATTTACTAATGATTATGCTATAGAAAATAGAAAGAGGGCTGAGAAAAACGTCCAAGAGGCTTGCTGGAAAATGAGATTTGACCCACTATTTAAAGGAGACAAAGTATAACGGATCTCTAACGGCTAGCTGTGCGCGGTACCTTATCTCACCCCGTGGTACCTTATCGCTAAGGAACCGCGTAGGTACTTAAGGTACCGCCACTAGACTCCGCTCCGTTTTTTGTATTTTAGTGGGGTGGGAATATCTGAGGTATTTGGAACCTTCAAAGGATATTCTAACAGCATTTGGAATATGCTATTTTCAAATTTTCATTTTCTATTTTAAGAAAACATTTTCTAAAAAAGAAAGTTTATTAAAAAGTCTTTTGTCATATTAACAAAAGTGAGTTTTAAGGATAATCATTTTGATGATCACTAAGTATGATTAAGAAAGATTAGTGATATGATTATTACCTTGATGATAGTGTTAGTTAAATAATTCATTTTGTGTTTTACACTAAATGTGTTGTATGGTTTGTTATGATCAAAACTAAGAAAGATTAGTTAACACTAATAATGTTTTTAGGCATCACTTGCATTAACAATCTCCCCCTTTTTGATTACGACAAACGATAAACTCATTTACGTAAAAACACAAAATATAGAATTACTAACTAGTTTATCACTATCATTTCTCCCCCTTTGTCGTAGCAAAAAGGTTAGCACAAGTCTTTGAAGAACATCGAACTTTGCTAGTAGCTCCCCCTTGGTGGTTGCTCCCCCTTGCTCGGGGCACCAAGTTTGTGAGCTAAGGTGACATGCTACACAAAGGTTAGTAGAAAGGAAAGAAACACCAATGTATATATGATCACTACCTACTAAGTAACTTGAGAGGGAGAGAGAGAAGAAATCTCAAATTAGAAGCAAGTATTTTGCTAAGTATGTCCAAAGAGGTAATTGACAAAATCAAACTTCAATCCAATGAAGATGATAAGCTTGTCAATGGGTTAAAGCTTAGAATTGATGGAATCACCCATAAGCAATTGTAAAAATTAACCATGATCAACTCAAAATAGAACTAATGAAATAGCACACAAATAACACAAAGGTTACATAAAAGGAAAAAGAGACAACAAAGAAGATAGTCATACACACAATATGAGTATCTAAAAGCAATAAATATGGAAAATAAACCACTAAGCATAAGCTAGTCTAATAGTGATATTTTCCAAGATTGCTTAAAAGAAAAAAAAGACTAAAAAGACGACGATGCATCATTCGAAGTTTTGTCCACCGGAACGAAAACTTGAATAGGAGGTCGAGTGAGGAGGAATTCAAGAAAATTTAACTTCTCATACACATGAGCAAGTTCAATTTGTTGAAATCGACAACAAGCACACGAGGATCCATGATGCAACACAAAATCGTTTGATGGGGGTATGGCATCAAACTTAGGGTTTGGTGGTGGTGGGGTAATGGGTTTGGGAATGTTTTCACAATGCCTTGTGAGGTTTGGGAAGGTTGAAAGGTCATTGAGTTGAGGGGTTTTGAAGGATTGTGGTGGTGGGGGAACATTTTCTTTTGCTCCGGTGATGGGGTTTATGGTATAAGTCTCATTCCAATACTTGATTGGAGAGAAGGTAGGGTTTTTGGGTGGTTTGGACGAAGATGGTTCATTCTTCTTAACCCAAATAGGTCGAACCGAGATTTTCGGTTTCTTTGAAAGCTTGGATGAGGAAGCTTTGGGTGAGTGGGGTTGTGACAAAGAAATGTCAAGGTTAGGTATGTAGGAGTTAGGAATTGTGAGAGTGTGAGAATGAAATCTCAAGGTTATGTGAGAATGAATTCTCAAGGTTGTGAAGGTGTGAGAATGAAATCCCAAGGTTGGGAAGGTGTGAGAATGAAATCTCAAGGTTGGGGTATAAGTAAAATGTAATCAAGGTAAGAGTTTGAATACACAATGTGTAGTGTCAAGGAATGTTTAGTCAATTTGAGTAAACAAGGAATCTTGACAGGGTATAGGGTTTTAAAAGTTTTGACCAAAAAATTCGTCAAAAGCCACTTACTGTCCGTGGTACCTTATAGGGACCGGCGGTTCCATATCGCTAGGGAACCGCGGGACTTTAAGGAACCGCGTCCAGTGGACTTGAAACCATGTTTTTCCTGGGTTTTGGGAAAACTAAGACTTTTTCAAAAAGTTGCAAATCTTGGAATTTTACATCTATTAGCACCAAATTATGCTAGCGTTGCATAAAGCAACACATTCACAAAGAATGTCTTGACAAAGGGTGACAAAATAATTTAGATATCATTTTGAACCAATTTTAGTCAAGTTTTTGGAGGTTGTGATAGATTTAGGTTCAATTTTAATTTCAAAGTAAAGTTGATTAGTGTGCACAAAAGGATAGAAACACACAAAGCTAAATCCATAGATCAACATCATAAAACATTCATTAAGGAAGAAAGTACAAAGACAAATAAAACTAACTAATACATAGCTAGCTTAACATTAAATCTAGATAAGAAGTCTTCTTTGGCTTGGTTTTGTTGAAAACTCTTATTAAGAAAACTCCATCATTCATCTCCTAGGAGGAGGCATGGAGAACAAGGCAAGCAAGAACTCTTGCAACCTCCTATGTAGTCCATACATATCCATCCTAAGGTTATGGATGATGTAGTGGTTGTAAAGACAACATGGACAACTAGGACCATAAGTTTGTTGAAACCCATAGTATGGATCACCCAAAAGGAGGGAAAGTAGAACACCCAAAATTGGAATGTTTGAGTTGGGTGGAGGTGGAGGAGGCATGTTCTCCAAGGGTGATGTGGGTGAGAGTGGAGGCATGTTCCCTAAAGGGGAAATGGGTGAGTGTGGAGGTAAATTCTCCAAGGTTGGTGAAATGGGTGAGTTGTGAGGGGTAAATGGTGAAGTCACCAAAGTGTCATCAAAGTCATTCACAAAAGGAATGCTTTGGATTGGTTGGGGTTGTGTGGTCACATCCAAGGGTGCACTTGGAGTGAAGGATGAGGAAAGCTCATTCATTCTTGAGTTGAATGAAGAGGAGGTAGAACCAATGGAGTGGTTAGTACCATGGGTGGATGATGTCTTGCATGGTGCAAGAGGTGGGGAAGGTGATGAAGAAATGAGGATAGGAGCCATCTCATTCTTAGGTGTGTGGAAAGGTGAGGAGTTAGGCTTGGCTACCTTAATCCTTATTTTGAGTGTTTTACTTGGGGTGGAGGTCTTGGAAGTGTTTGAGGTTTTGGTACATACCATGGTTGTTTAGGGTGGTTTAAGGTTTAGGGAAGTATGTTTGATGTGTGAAGAACATGACAAACAAGGTGGGTTTAAATGGGCGAGGGGATGATCCAAACTAGTAATGGGTTAAAATAATTTTAAGTGAATAATGAATTTAGGTAACCTAGTTTAGGAAATGTGCAGTTTATTACTGAAAATCATGCAAGGTTTACACAGATTTAAGAAAACAGTGTAAAGCAAAGATGCTGTCGTGCACAGTGACCGGCGGTTCCTTATCTAGGACCCGCGGTTCCTTATCCATAAGGATCCGCGGGTCGATATGGAACCGCGACCAGAGGGTTTTCAAAAATTTCCCATCCCAAATTTTGATAAACCCAGATTTTTCCCAAAAGATTCACAAGCCAAAGTTAACTACAGATCATAATCTAATAAGCTAACTATCATAAGGCATGCACAAAGCTATGTAAATCACAAACATCATTGCATAAGCAACATTTAGAATCAAAATAAATAATAATCCAAACAAAGTTAATACACAACCAAATGAAAGAAAGGAAAACAAGAAGCCGTCCTTGATGAGAATGGCATATAATCAAGAGTATAACTTCTAATTTCTTGATTCACTTCTGAGTCGTTCTCGAAGAAGATGATTGAGATAAAATTGATAATCGGAATCAATTTCATGGGAGGAAGAAATTGAGATAGAAGAAGTCATGAAGTTGATGAAATTGGAAGGAGGATTGCTAAAAGACTCTTCTTGAGAAGTATTTTCGACTTGACTCGAGTTCACATTGATCTCGGGTGAAATATTCCCTTGAATGGGAGACATGACACGATCAACGGAGTGATAAGGTGACGAGAGAAGAGATGGAAAGTCAATAAGGACTCTTCTAAGAAGACGAGAGAGAAGCATTTCGTAGGGAAGACTTGACTCAGACTCAAGAAAAACAGATCTAATTCTTCTAGCTATGAAAAATGCGAGATTGTAAGAAGTTGTAGGAACAACACAATACAACATATGTGCAAGACAAGCGGGTACTAAGTCCCGATTCCCATCTAGACACATTGCATTTTCCCTAATGATTTCGGCCCAAGGAATCATGAAATCATTAAGATCGCTAGTAAGTAATTCCCAAGGGGAGAGAGTTCGAACAACTCTTTGATATTTACCAAGAATAGGATGTTCACGAGGTTTAGAAATGACATGAATGATGTCCGAAGACGATGGAAGCACAGTCACATAATGAGCATCAATAGGGGCCGATTCTAAAGAGTTAATACTCCAAGCATCGGTGAATCGACATTGACCATTAGATGGCACTCCAAGAATATTACCGAATTCTTCAAGAGTGTAAATAATGATTTTCCCCATTATGGAAAATCGTATAGATAAACCATTATTGATGCCTATCAATGTGAATGTGCTAAAGAACTCCATAAGAAACGAAGGAAATATTGGCTCATCAATATCAAGAAGACAATCAAACCCAATAGACTTAAACATGAAGCGAATAAGCTCATTTGCGGAATTGGAACAAACGATGCGTCCTTCATGGAAACAACGATGTTCAAGAGACTTAGACGAGTTTTTGTGAGAGTGAATCAAATGAGGGTAATGAGAAGAGGGCATGTATGCTCGTGTTCGTTCATGATCTTTTTGATATCTTGAAGACATGACAAGTACCTAAAAATGAAAATATCTTTCCAATCACTCATATGAAAAATTAAAAATCAAAGATCAAAAATATAAGAATGTGTTATATCAATTTCTTGACAAACATAGGATTGAATCCATATCATTCTCATGTTCACAATGTGTCTATTCCATCATTAACCAAGAACACATGATCTATGTTAGATCAACAATGGATTAGAACATTGGTTTTTCAAAACAAGGTTTTTAGGTAAGCATTAACAATGTCATTACCTACTTGTTCATGAGTTCATCTCAAATCCATCTTTCAATCAAAAATAATTAATCAAAATTCGGATCTGTTCTACAAGTTTGTTTTAGTGAAATCTGAATGAATATTAACCTAAGGAATCATAGTAAAGTAACCATGTCAACCCACATTCCTATTAAGGTTTTAATTCAATTTCAATTTTAAAAATCCCCAATTATGAAAGGATGAACCCTAGAACAAAGTAGATGAAATTGAAAGAAAATACTTACAATTAATTGATGTTAGATGAAGAATGAGTGAAACCCACAACTTGGAATCAATTAATTTGAGTGATTGAAGGTTTTGGAAGCTTCAACAATGGTGGAAAAAGGGTAAACCATCGGCTGTGTGTTTTTGGGAGAGAGAGATAGTGGTTTGAAAATGAATAAAATAATCAAACTGACGCTCTGACAAAAGTTACTGTCCGCGGTACCTTATCGATAAGGTACCGCGCCTCTGAGCCGCCTAGATAAGGAACCGCCTACAGAGGCAGGTTTTTATCTATAAAAAACGGCAAATTTTGAAAACCAAGTTTTTCTAAAATACTTAAGATTAAATCATGAGCCTTTTAGAATATTATTGGATCATCATAACACTAAGCAATATGTTTTAATGAAGGATTACGAGTTGAATCAAGATCGAAAAGAACCGAAACGGACAAACGACTACTCGTAGCAAAACGACTAAGTGGAGAGAAGTCAAGGGAAGTGAATAAATACTAGGACCAATGCTCAAGGGACTAATGACGATCTTCAAATAGTGGTAACGAAGAGCTTGTGTCATATATAGTGGTTTAAGACGTGCCTTTCCGGCGAAACGTTAAACGGCTTTGGTAATGAATAAGCACAAAGCAATTATTCAAGTATAGACTAAGATCATTTTCAATAATAGTCTTAGTCTAAACCAAAATATGAGCAAGGTATTAATTTACTTTCTCTCCCACAAAGGGCCTACTAACCGTATGGGTGCAAACCATGGAAATCATGCTTGATACTTTAAGCTTCTACTAACTTACTCTACATCACCATAGTGAGTCAAGTATCCAAGCAATGAAGGTTTGAGAGGATAAAGGAAAAGAAGCACAAACCACAAATAAATGTCAAGGCAAGGATGCCGAGAACAAGCACATAGTCAAGTAATGATCAAAAGAATGATCAAAGGGCGTGTGGAAGAACGAAAGCGTACCTTGGCCACAAAGATCAACCCATGAAGGAATAAGTGCTATGCCCAATCAATGACTATGATGAGTACTAAGTCTTCAAGGAATAGTGTCATTCCCAATCATCTTGGTATCATCATTCAAAGATGTTAAAGATCAATGAAGATGAGTCTTCTACAAGTGCAAGTAACTCAATCCACAACCAATTAAGTGATTGATCTTCATGAGTACCTACACAAAGCAAGATGCAAACTAGTAGATACATTTCAAGAGTATATCTAAAATACATAAAGGCTACTAATCTTAAGTGGGATGCAATATTATCAGTTAAAAGACCTATTTTCAAAGAAAACATAGTTTTGACCAAAGAGAAACTTTAGTACAACTAGACCTTCTAATTTGAGGAGACAATGGATCGATCCAAGTTTCAAAGTACAATATACTTCAAAGATCTTGAGTGACCATCGCTCTGATACCAATTGTAGAAACTAGAAGGGGGGGGGGGGGGGGGGGGTTGAATAGTTTCTCTTCGATTGGTGACCAAATTAAAATTACTTTCAATTTGGTTTGTATCAAAACTATCTTTTACTTGAGGCTAAGTTGCATAATGATTAGATTCGATTCAAATGCACTAGCAAAGATAATAGGTAAGTATAATGATAATGAAATAAGTAAAGAGTAAGGAAGGAGACAACCTAGTGGGAAGACACCAAGATTTATAGTGGTTCGACAACGAGGCTCTATCCTCGTTTCTACTCCACTCCTCGAGTACACCTACTCGAGATTTCCACTATATCCACAAGCTCCCTTCTCGGCAGAGAAAACCTTACATCGTTGCTTACATTATTTTCCGACACTAAGCTAAATGTCGAGACCTAATCTTTAGCTAGGACCAATCTACACAACGTTGCCTACTTCACAATTTAACGACACAAGGCTAGATGTCGGGTTCTAATCTTAAAGTAGAACCAATCTTCACGACGTTGCCTTCTTCACCATTTTACGACACAAGGCTAGATGTCGAGTTCTAATCGAAAGCTAGAACCAATCTTCACGACTCTTCACTTTGAAGCTAAGTGAGAAATTCACACAACACAACTACTAATCACTTTTAAGTTTAGTGAGAACTCACAAGACACAACCACATCACTTTATAGTTTAGTGAGAACTCCTAATCAAATCTATTACAACTCAACTAGACTTATCCAAGTACACACATGTAGCTTGGATTTACACAACACAAATACAAGCAAACACATATGCAATTGATGTACACAACAAATCCAAGTATCCACAAATAACTTGGATGAACACAACTAGTCCAAGTATTCATAAATACATTGGATTGACCTAAAACAAAAAGGGTATCATGATGAATATGACTAGCTCATAGATTCATCTTTATCACAACACTAGTGAGTGAGTGATCTTCTCATTGGACAAGGTAAAGGAGGGGATCAAGAGGATAATCATATGTAAACATCCTTAACAATTTAAGTGATCATTTACTAATGATTATGCTATAGAAAATAGAAAGAGGGCTGAGAAAAACGTCCAAGAGGCTTGCTGGAAAATGAGATTTGACCCACTATTTAAAGGAGACAAAGTATAACGGATCTCTAACGGCTAGCTGTGCGCGGTACCTTATCTCACCCCGCGGTACCTTATCGCTAAGGAACCGCGTAGGTACTTAAGGTACCGCCACTAGACTCCGCTCCGTTTTTTGTCTTTTAGTGGGGTGGGAATATCTGAGTATTCATAAATACATTGGATTGACCTAAAACAAAAAGGGTATCATGATGAATATGACTAGCTCATACATTCATCTTTATCACAACACTAGTGAGTGAGTGATCTTATCATTGGACAAGGTAAAGGAGGGGATCAAGAGGATAATCATATGTAAACATCCTTAACAATTTAAGTGATCATTTACTAATGATTATGCTATAGAAAATAGAAAGAGGGCTGAGAAAAACGTCCAAGAGGCTTGCTGGAAAATGAGATTTGACCCACTATTTAAAGGAGACAAAGTATAACGGATCTCTAACGGCTAGCTGTGCACGGTACCTTATCTCACCCCGCGGTACCTTATCGCTAAGGAACCGCGTAGGTACTTAAGGTACCTCCACTAGACTCCGCTCCGTTTTTTGTCTTTTAGTGGGGTGGGAATATCTGAGGTATTTGGAACCTTCAAAGGATATTCTAACAGCATTTGGAATATGCTATTTTCAAATTTTCATTTTCCATTTTAATAAAACATTTTATAAAAAAGAAAGTTTATTAAAAAGTCTTTTGTCATATTAACAAAAGTGAGTTTTAAGGATAATCATTTTGATGATCACCAAGTATGATTAAGAAAGGTTAGTGATATGATTATTACCTTGATGATAGTGTTAGTTAAATAATTCATTTTGTGTTTTACACTAAATGTGTTGTATGGTTTGTTGTGATCAAAACTAAGAAAGATTAGTTAACATTAATAATGTTTTTAGGCATCACTTGCATTAACATATATATTTCTGCATATTTAATACTAGGTTTTCTATCAACGTTTAATCCAAGGTCAACAGTCTTTCCAGTAGTGAGGTTGGTCACTTTTATGGGTGTAGACTCATTTAGGCTCTCACTAAGCATGCCACCTTTAACAAACAAGGTAGGATTGGCTTTCTTCCATTGGTCCAAATCAGTCAATTTCTGCTTATATTCCTCTACTGGAGTAAGAACTCTTGGTGGAGGAATTAATTCCTTTTCTTGGAGTTCTGGTATACCAGTCCAAGACAAATCCTTTCTAAGGACACCATAGAAGTTCCCAGCAGGTGGTGGAACATCATCATACTTTTTCATCCCAATCTCAGTCATATCCCTAGAATCTCTTTATTCACTAACACATTTTTCTAGGGTTTGAGAAGCTTTATCAAATCTTTGAATTTTAAGACCTACATTATCTTTGTTTTTAATGGCCTCATCTAACTTAGCTTGTATGACACCTTTGGATCTCTCTAAGATGTTCCTAATGTAAATACTAGTATTGAGGTCATGAGTTAAAACATTGATTTGATCTTTTAGCTCAAGCTCCATTTTCTTATATTCAACCACAGTCTTTTCAGTTTGAACAAGTGCAAGTTGATAATTAGATAACTTGCATTTTTCATCAAAAACATCTGATTTTAACTTTAAAATTTCTTTGTTAAGTTTTTCAGTGTTTAAGCGACAACCTTTACTACAAAATGCATCATCATATACCTCATTATCTGATGAAGATGAAGAATGTGCCATAAGAGCATAGTGAACATGCTCTTCTTCTTCCTTCTCTGTACTCAAGGCCTTGTTCTCTTCCACATCTTTGGCCATAAAGCTACAGTCCCAGCCAACACCATCAATCTCTTGCATGGCAACCATAGCTTTTGTATCTTCAACCTTGATGATTTGGCTTGAAGGCTTTTCAACATCAGATCTTCTTGGAGATCTGCATTCTCTCATAAAGTGACCCATTCTATGGCAATTGTAACATCAACCTTGGATTTATCAAACCCAACAGTATCTTTAGCATTAAAGGTCATCTTCTTCCTAAATCTCCTATTCCATCTATTGGCCCTTATGCTTGCAAGTGCCATATTCCACTTTATGTCCATCTCCTCCAAATGCTCATCACTGATTTGCTCAAGGTCCTCATATGTAATCACTGAACCATTAGGCAATGAACCAATGTATGCACACACCGTATCCAGATCAACACCAGCAGGCCTAATCCTTGGTGAGTCAACCTTGTATGTGTCAACGTCTGAATGTGGGGCGCTGACAAAGCTTGATCCAATGTTGAAACAAGGTGATCCAGTAACGGGGTGCACGTATGACTCCCTTTGATCAAATTGACCTTCACTGTGTGAGAAGAATGCTATGTTTCCATTGGTAGATTTGCTTCCTTGATCCAAAAGGATTTCATTCTCAACAATCTTCAGTTTATTGTAAACGTCATCAAAAGTTGAACTTTTGTGAGCATTGGTAGCAATTATAAACCTTGCTTCAATCTTCCATGCATCACCAAGACTTTTAAGGAAAGTGGTGATGATATCAACATCATCATGCACTGTTCCCATAAATGACAATTTGCTTGTGATGTCAAGAAGTCTGCTTCTCACCCCACTTAGCTTTTCATTGGGAAGAGCTTTGAACACAACATACTCATGCAAGAGTTGCTTCTTTTTCTCAGAGGCAGTATCATCATTACCACCATAAGTGACTTGAAGGGCTGCCCAAAGCTCTTTGGCAGACTCAAAACCTCTATACTTGTGTTGATTGGCTGGTCCCAAATAAAGTTTGAGAATGCTTAGAGTTTTCATGTCGTTCCTTCTCTTTGCAATGTCCTCAGTTGAGACAGCTCTCCCATCTGTAGGTTGTTCTTTTCGATCCTCTTCAGTTGAACCTGGAGTTGATCTTAAAGTAATAGCAGCTTGAATCTTGGCAGCCTTATCGAATGTGTTTCCATATTCAATAATTTCCCATAGGGTGTGGTCATGGATTTGAAAGTACTGCTGAAAATTGAACTTCCATAGCTCAAAGTTGTCAGGGTCTAGCATGGGGATTTTTAGGTTATGGCTTGAGGAGGAGGTCAACTCTGGAGTAGACATATTGTCTGGTTTTTAGGGTTTCTTGAAAAATTAAGGTTTTTAGCGATTTAAGGTTTTTAGGGATTTGTGTTCTTTAGATCAAAGTTCCTCAACAAGCTCTAATACCACTTGTGGAAACCATTATTCACGGATCGATTAAGCTTACTAGGATATGCATCTCGTTCATATGTGATTAGCATAGCGGAATTGAACAAAACACATAAACAAGGTGTTAAAACAACAAATGAATTCCCTCCAACGTTTACTTTATTCCAAACGATTACTTGCACTAAATGATTACAAGTAACCTCTAGGCGTGTATACATTTAATCCCACGCCTAGAACACGAAGACACTTTAGGTTTACATTGTGAATAATTGAATGAATAAACCTATGCAGGGTGTGTGTTTATATACTACACATAACCCTCTTTACAAGAAATTTAATTACCTAGGAGTCCTTCCATCTTTTGCACTTTAGTCCTCTTCCTTGTATAGATGGTCTCTATATTCTTATACTTCTTAATATTTGCATATAAGCCCTCTTGTTTCATTATTCTTGTTTTTGTATCATCAAATTAATTCCTAACAGTGGCATGAAGCAGGATGTTGTTACTTTCGTTTCCAAATGTCTAACCTGCCAGCAGGTTAAGTTCGAGCATCAGCGGGTTAGTGGTTTACTACAACCGTTAGAGATTCCCGAATGGAAGTGGGACAAAATCTTCATGGATTTCATCATCGGAATTCCACTAACTCAGAGAAAGCATGATGCTATATGGGTTATAGTCAATCGTTTAACCACATCAACTCATTTTCTTCCAATTCGCAAAGATTTCTTAGTTAGCAAATTGGCAGATATATTCCTTCAGGAGATCATGCGATTGCATGGTACTCCATCAGATATCATATCCGATAGAGATCCTTGTTTCACGTCTAAATTCGGGAAAGGTTGCAGAAAGATTGGGGCACCAGACTTAAGCTTACCACCGCCTTTCATCCTTAGAGCTATGGTCAGTCAGAGCGTACCATTCAGACCTTAGAAGACATGCTGCGAGCTTGTGCATTGGAATGGAAAGGAAGTTGAGACGACTACATTTGTTTGGTTGAGTTTGCCTACAACAATAGTTGGCACACGAGTATTAAGTGTGCACCTTTCGAGATGGTTTATGGCAGAAAGTGTCGTGCTCCAATCTGCTAGGATCAAGTTAGAGAACAAATCCTTGAAGGACCAGAAATGATAGAGATGACCAATGAAAAGGTTGTCGTCGCCAAGGCGAAGCTGCAGGAAGCTCGTGCTTGACAGAAGAGCTACGCCGATAAACATTGTAAAGATCTAGAACTTAAGATCGGTGATCATGTTTTCCTTAAGGTATCACCAGCACGTGGCATCAAGCGTTTTGGACTCAAGGGCAAGCTCAGTCCTCGTTTCATCAGACCGTTTGAAATCCTTGAACGCGTCGGTGAAGTATCATATCGTCTAGTGTTACCTCCTCAGCTATCTCATGTGCATGATGTGTTCCACGTATCTTTACTTAGAGGTTACAATTACCATCCTTTGCATACAGTTTCGTATCCATTCAAGCAGATTCGAGAGGATCTAACATATATTGAGGAACCCGAGAAAGTTCTCGACCATCAGGATCGAGTTATGAGGAGAAAGACGATCCCATTACTCAAAATGCTTTGGAGGGACCATTCTGAGTGGGAAGCCACTTGGGAAACGAAGGAGTCTATCCGGACTTCTTACCCTCGTTTTTTAGCTATGATTCGGGTATGTCATTTTCAGCTTATCGTATCTCTAATTCGAGGACGAATTATTCTTTAGAGTGGAAGAGTTGTAAAACCCGCTTTAAAACATTAAATGCATGAAATTATGGTTAAATTAAAACTTTTTAGTTAATTAATATACGACATGAATCATGAACAGTTAATACGAACGTTACGTATATTAATTAATTATTATAAGTATTACATATGTTAATATGAATATTAATGCACGATAAGTATTTACGTATAATACTTAAACCATACAATAAATAAAACACGAACATAAAATACGAACACACACGATAAATATTTGGACACGAAAAATAAAACGAATGTTGTATGTGTGTTGTATGTTGGCGTCCAAAACCAAAGGAAAGGTAGGGCCATGGCCTAACCCATTACTAATCCTAAGGTTCCAAGGGATTTTCATAAAACATAAATCACAGAAAAATAATAAAACCCTAAAAGCTCTCTTTCTCCTTCTTTTTTGGCCACGGCAACAAACAACACCACACGGACGATTCGTAGCCTTTTGATCTTTGATCTTTACGATATAGTGTTCGTGTTTCAAACCTTTTTGATCACACGCATTCGGTATCCTTAAATCCCTTTTCTTTTTAATTAATTATGTTATGGATCTAGATCTTTAAAAACAATAAGGAAAAACATGAATCATTAAAGGTTTAACAAGATTAAGGTTTCGGGTATTGGTTTGATTGGGTTGCACGCAAACCGAGACCCTAAAAGGTCTCGGTGGTGTTCGGATCACACACAGCCGCACCCTTATAGGGTCGGCGTGTGTTTTGGGTTTGGCAGTCGCAAGCACAGCAACCCACGGTGGGGACTGCTAGCGCAACAGTGGGAACCGAGATCATAGCAGGTCTCGGTGGTATAACAGTGGGCAACAGGGGGCGCAACAGCCAACAGTGGCAACCTGGCTTGGCCAGGGGCTGCGTTGGCAGCAACAGTGGCACCTGCAGCAAGCCCGATGGCTGTTGTGATGGTCGGCCGCAAGCCCAGCCGAAGGGTTGTGGTGTTGCATTGTGTTCGAGGCTACACCGAGACCTCCATGGTCTCGGTCGGGTTTCGTGTGGGGTTCAGTTAACACCAAACACACACGGGGTGTTTGGCAAAATTTTACTAAACATGTATTTTCATTATTAATTAATTTATTTATATTATAAATGGTAAATAAAATTAATTAATATTCATGACTTAGGCTATAATTAATTAAATAAAAATCATGGTTTAGTTATGTCTATTTTATTTAAATAAAACTTAGGGTAAAATAATTATTAACATAATTATTCATGTGTATTTTAAATTAATTAAAACTTAGCTTAATTAATTTATATCATTTTAAGGTAAAGTTTAATTATATAAATCATGCAATATTATTAATTAATAATAACTTATGATAACATGTAGAAGCATTATTAATTCATGATTATAAGTTAAGACTAAGTATTTAATTATTATTAAACTTTACTATATAATATAACATGACATATAATATGCTTACTAAACTATATTTTATATTATTTTATTTATTTAATAAGCTTATTATTAATTATGGAAATATACTAAATATGGTAACATGCTATTTATGGAAACATACTAAATATGGAAACATGGTATATATGGAAACATACTAAATATGGAAACTTTCTATTTTTTGGAAACTTACGAATTATGGAAACTTACTATTTAAGGAAACTTGCTATTTTTGGAAAGTTACTATATATGGAAACCTGCTATTTTGGAAAGTTACTATATATAGAAACCTGCTATTTTTAGAAATTTACTCATTATGTAATAACAAGTACTATAACACTTACAAGATGAAATACACTAATTAAAATCACATGAAACACTAAGAATCACATGATAAAACAAGAACAAGTAAAACAAGTTAAGAAAACGTCAAGTAAACTAATAACTAGTTTGTATAAGTAGAACAGACACTTATTCATGTCCCTTTTATTATGTAGCTATCGTGAATTCGGAGTGATCTTCCGCATTCGTTTTCGTCTTCATTTACTAGACATAAGGTACGGATATTCCGTCCTTTAGTAAGGACACTTCTTTCCTATATTAGGATTCCCTGTTTGCAGCCATCTGTTTTCCCCGTAGTTTACGTGTCTTAGACATTTTCAGTATATGCTATGTTTTATTTTAAATTGCCTGAGCTATATACATGCATGGCAGTTCCACCTAGTTATGGGGGTACCATAACCATAACACTGGAGGCACCGATGTTATGACTCTTCTACGGTGAGAGTGATTGCTCACAACATCCTTTTTCAGTTATTTTTCCTATTGTATTCTTATCATGTGGGGTGAATGGGTGCATCCTAGGACAAGTTTAGCAAGATTACATGATAACTACGGTGTGTGCCTTGCATCCGTTACAGGAGCTGATCCGTCCACTTAGATTATTATAATTAGAGGCAACCCCTCTAATTGCATGATGTCACCCCTCTAAGTATTCATGCACATTGATACATCATGACCTATATGTGCTCCGGGAATTTTTAAAATACAGTTTTCAGTAAAAATAAACATAAGTCTTTTCATAATATAAAACCAGTTTTATAAACTTAAACCAGGTTTTCTAGGACTTACACTTATTCTGTTGTACTTCATTTCATTTCATTTCCTTCTTATGTTTATGATTTATAGTTCATTGTCATATATTCGCACATTGAGCGTATTGATCAGTCGTATTTCTTTCTATGTCCCAATACGGCAGATACTAAGGGGCAAAGCTAGAATTCAAGAGTACGTGCATAGGATGGAGGCGCCTAATCTTCTTTCTCTTTTAACGCATTTACATACTTTTGCTTTGCTGGACATTGTTTAGTCCTTTCTTTACATTCTATACTTATGCATTTATGTGTAGAGCTTATGTTGGAACCGATGTTTGTTTCCGGTTTCATGTATGGTCATTTAATGTTTTAGATATTTACGTTGCATGCTTTGATTACACGCCATAATTACTACGTAACGGTCCATTTATCCAAATGGGGTGTTACAAGCATTCCGGGAAGAAAAATGTTATAACCGCAGAGAAAATCAATGTTTTAACTCGTGGTGTTTAGTGCGGCTTTCAACTTACATGAGGAAGAAATGAAAGAAACAGTATCTAATGGTTAAAAGAGGTACACTATTGTTCGATGATTAATTGTTTTGATGTTGCAATTAAACATCATCATTATCCTATACGAAGAGATATCCATTTTCGAGACTTAACTGACTCTAGTGCATCTCCGGAAGAAGATATGTGCACTTCCGGGACTTAACTGACTATGGTGTTACGATGTCAACTTCATGAATGGGATAAAGTGTGTACTCCAGTTTTTGGGCTTCAAACATCGGATTAGTTTTCGTTCTTTAACTACGTGGGGGAAGAAACATCTTGATTCTTTCTAGTATGCATAACTTGAACTCTCAGGGGGAAGAAAATTCAAAAGAATTATTCAAGCGTGAGAAGAGACGTTGTTGATCTACTTGGTGTGCCCCAAACTTTCAATCACTCATAGCAACATTATCATTTCATATGACGGGGTTTGCTTGTTAAATTTTGTTATGCGCTTAATCATTCTAAGCTTTATTGAAAGCTTTGAAACTGCTCATGAGGATTGTCGGTTTAGGGGGGAAGCTATTAAAAGCTTCTACATTAAGAATATGTGGCATGAATTAGGGGGAAGTTAATTCATAAGCTTCTCCTTAACCAAAAGTATATGGGTTACTTAGCTCGTGCCGTTACAATATTTGTACTACAAGTTACTACAAAGATGAGTCATTCTGGAGTAAAGACTTGAAGTTAAAGGCCTCAGAAGACTTCATCAGCATTGGATGCTTCATGGAAGTGTACTTGTTAGGAAAATATTGTAAGGAATTCTACACGTCGTCCCATGGGGGAATATTGTTGGAAATCCACTTTATGTGACGACATTTAAGAATTCCTATTAGTTATCATAGTTACTCACGCAAAGACTAGACTAGGAAACTATGTATAATGTAGGTGTGTGAGTGACTATAAATACCCCTCCAAGGCTTCCAAGGATGGGTTTTCTCTTTTCATTAATACATTTGCTTTTCTCTCTCTAGAAACACCTACAACCTTTCTCTCTCTATCTAACCATGGCAACCATCTACCACCATAACCCTAGACCACCGAATCTAGTATAATAGCAAACCCACAATCTTAATCAACAATGTCAAGTTCAGGAACTTCAAATGTGATCTTGAATGAGTTAGAAAAGGTGACATGTGGTAGTGGAACAAGGAAGAACATATCTCTTTTATTTAATCAAATGATGGCTGAAGAGGAAAGGTTTGCTAATGTTATTTGTTGTCAAGTGAAGCATCTAAAAACTACGCTTGCTAGGGTTGGATTGTTGATTGGTGAGCTTGAGCGCCAGGATGATATTGAAGTTATTGATGACACTTTTGAGAACTTGAGGGAGCTTCGTGACAGTGATACCAATAAGCTAGCATCTTTGAATGCTATGTTGGCGAATGCTAGATGGCATGACCCACAAGGCAAATACCGACGAGCTCATGTCTCTACATGATGATTAGTTGGTCAAGTGAAACATCTTAAAGAATAATTATGTATGGGTTTGTGTTTGCTGGTAATGGATGTATTTTGTTATATCTTCAAGCTATGTAGTAAGCTTTGCACGGTTATGCTTTTTATTTTTATGAATGTAATAAACTTTTGCCTTTCATGATCACTGATCATGAAAATTATTAATGATATGGTTTCATGTTTTATTTCCTTTCTATTTGAATCATATATTATGTTTATGCTTTCATTTAGTTTTTTGAGTTTCTTAATTGATACTTCAGTCATCATGGTATGGTATTGATTCTGACTCATTAAGGTTCTAATAGAAAGAAATTAACAAATTATATGGCTGCAAAGATTTTAGCCTTGATGCTTATTCTTGTATTCTTAATTCTGTCTAACGTAGCAATGGTTGTATAAATTCCACTTTTAAGATATTATCTTTATGTATTGTTGCTAGTGATGATGGCATTCATGCTCTTGAGAATCAGGTACTGCCTTATGTAGCTTTGATGTTTGATTTCAAATGGATGAAGAAATGGGAGTTAATTTTTTTTTCTTTTCTACAATTATAGGTTCTCAGTAAAGACGATAAATCATTGTCTCGACTGGCAATGGTTTGTTTGGTTTTAAGAAATGGGAGTTTGGTGTTTGTTATTGCAATTATGCAAGTTAAAGGGGTGTTTAGTTTTGGTGTTTTAGCTTATGTGCAGTCAAGGTAAAGTTTGACTAAATATTTCAATAACCAAATATGGATGTTTCAAAATCAAATTCCCCTTCCCATTTGTTTTTTCATTTTTTTCATCCATTTTTTTCCTTTTATCTGATTAATTGATTGGTTAATGCTTTTGTTGGTTGTCCTTAAATAATTTATATCCTAGATCTATTGGAAAAAAAGATAAGATATATGGCTGGTTGATTTGTACAATTTATTGAAGAGCAGTTTTATAGGTATGTTTTCTAATTATCAAATAGATGTTGTTTTTCATTTAGAAATTGTTTTTGTTTATGTATTTATGTCTTGTGATTAGGTCTTTTTTTAATTGCTACTTTTATTATTATTAAAGCTCTGTCTCGTGAAAATAGAAATGCTATGATGATCTTTTAACATAGATTACCGAAAACCTCTCTAAAACAATGTTTCTGGTGCAGTTACTTAGTTCCTTATCGTTGTCTTCAACCATTAGTATTTTTAGTCCCTCGGGCCTCGTCACCCTAGATAGTGCCAGATACAGTTGACCACGGCTGAACATGGGGTTTGGTAGATAGATGCCAACATAATTAAGCGATTGTCCTTAACTTTTATTAATTGTCATCGGGTAGCATAGTTTCACATGAAATTTTCGCCTTTAAACGGACATTTTACTTGTGTTGACGTGAGTATGATTCTGTGGCTAACAACATTTTCCCCTATATTTGATCATGATAGGATTTTTGTGTAAATACAAATTTCCCAAGTTCAGCGATAATGAGTCTAGTACCATTGTAAAGTCCTAGGCTTGAACTAACATTACGCAATGGCATTATTGGGAGTTCTGTTTTTAAGCATAACTCATGTGGTGGTATAACGAGGAAATTTAAGCTATTCAAGAACTCAACATGATATAGGTTGTGCTGGTATAGAGTGTCCGTAGATCCCTACATATTTCATATGTACTTCTGTAAGTAACAGATGCTCCACCTAACTTTTGAAACATTTATATGTTGATTTCATCAGCATCATCGTTCATTGGAGTCAGAAATGCTCTTTCTCTTAGATATTCATCGTCTTTGTCTTATAATAAAATTAGGATTTGTCTCTTCAAAAATCCGCCTAATGGGAGTATCCCATGATTTAATAAGAAACTTTTCTTGAATTTCAATCTAGGTAGGCTCATCATCTCCTTCTTTAATGTTCGCTGGCAATTTCCTGTCGCCACAGCTAATACACGGCTGTTGAAATCTCGCTTCTTAGTATCAATCTCCCCATTCTTTCCATGTTCGTTCACTCGCATGCTACGCACGGGTGGAGCGAGGAACTTTTGATAGAGGGGGCTCAGAATTTTCGGAATAATAATACTATGTTTGACTTTTTTCGAGCCATTGATTGACTTAATAAATCTATTTGCACTCAAAATCCGAACTTGCATAAATAAACATATATATTTATGTTTATTCATAAAACTTGAAGCATTTTTTGGATTAATTTTTCATGCGAGTTTTTTGATACCTCGGACATTAGATCAAAAAATGCCTCATTATAATGTTATAATAAACAACGCACTAGGTTTTAACAATTTGCATGAGCGGTTGCAAGCCTAAACTAACTATGAAACTTGGACAATGCTTTTTTAGAACATCTATTAGCAAATGATTAACAAATCCAAAAGGTTGATGTACATCATAATCGGTACAAGATTTTTCAAATAAAAAATAGCATATACACATTTATACTCAATAATTTTATTACGAACATGATTTTATGTATCTATGCATGTAAGATAACCACCAATCTTTTACTTGCAGTTTACCAATCCTTTTTTAAACGTTACATTGTAAACATGCATTACATTATTAAAACTAGGCCAATAGCGAGTATTTTGCATTATAATTTTTAGTACCTCTACTATATTACGTGTTGCAACAAGCCAACAATCATTTTTATATTTCCAATGTATCTTCTTTCCCATATTTTTATTCTTTATCTTAACCTACAACTACAACACGTTTATGGCAAGTTCCAAATTAATAACTCGATGAAACATGGGTTGAAATTCAAGCTACGATTTGGACAAGTTAGGACCAATTAGGGGGGCTGAGCACCCGCTAGCCACCCTACTGGATCCGCCTTTTATGCTATGTGCCAGTTTGAAGACGGTGCAATTTTTCTAAAGTTTTGATCTGTTTATGCACGCATCAACCACTTCTTATATCTTTGCTTTTGGTATGACAGGCATAATCTGTCTAATGTCACCCCCGTGCAACATAGTCATGCCACCGAAAATCATGTTTCTTTTTTCGAGATTTTAGTACCTCAATATATCTATCAACGTCTGGTATAATGCTTCAAAAGCATAGATTTGAGTCATTGGGCTCATCCCAAATAACGAGTTGAACCTCTAGCATTAGTTCTGCTAATTGTGTGTTCTATTTTATTCTACACGTGTTATTCTCCATTAGTTCTAGCAGGATCACAAATCTACTATGGGTGGTTCCCCGTGATGGTAGGAGCAACGGAGCAATTCCTGATATAAATTGAATTTTGTAATTATTTTTAATTTCTTCAATAGATCCTTGTTTTAAAATTTATTAATAAATATGTACAAACACCACACCTGACAATGCAACTGCTAGTACGATCATTCTTTCTGATCTTAACCTTGCAATGATAATCTTATATAAGAATGTATTTACAGTTCCGCCAGGTTCAGAAACAAAGTAGAATTGTCCTTTTTGATTAGGACCGATTCAAAAACTTGCTCATATATTAAATGTTGTTTTGGATTCAACTTGGAATGTAGCTGTTCATGTTCAATCCTACTTATTTTCATGTCAAAATCCTATGCTTCTTTAATGAATCGATTGTCCATATTCGTTAATAACCTTGGAGTAGGGAATGGGAGATCCTGTAATTCTGCTAAAGATCTCCCAGTTCTATTTAACAAATCGTCAATTTCCAAAAGACAATAGTTCCAAATTTGTTCTTCAGATAGTTCCAATGTCGGGTACCTATTAAGTTTTCGCTTTTTGTATAGGATATCCTCTGATAAGTATTCTCATTCTACCCATAGTTTTAGTGGCTTTCAGACATCACAAAAGATGAGCATTGTAATGTAGATGTCACGAAGTTGTGGACCAAATCGTCATTGACTTGCTTCTATTATATCTTGTGTTCATTCCCTATCATCACTAAGGAGGCCATTAAAAAGTATGATGCGGGTCCTCTCACAACATTCAAAAGCATTCTAAGATACTAGAGCTCTCCAGAAGTTAGGGTTGAGTAAACAAGTCTGCCTATGCATATTTGTTGCTTCCTCTACTGCCAAACTTTATGTTTTTCGTTCCATATATAGTGTTTTGGTGTTTTATCATAAGTGTATGATCTTACATTTGGCTCACATTTGTTCAATTCAAACCACTTATTAAACATTATGACACTGATACCTTCTCTTTGAAGTAGAGCTGGTAAATGATCTGAATCTTGCAATGTGATTGTATTATGATTTGGTAATTGAAAGGTCAACTACATGACTATTGGGTAGCAGTAATGAATGTCATATGAAAAGAGACGCCATGCTTCTTCACATGGTGCCAAAAACCGGCAATTCAAGAAATTTTTATTTCATCAACTTTAAATGCCTACTTAAAGCGCTCATTTGGACCATTTTTAACATTCTATTATATCATAATGGTTGCTTGATCAGGTCCTTTATTTAAGTACTTGAATAAGTACTTTATTACCTCTGATCTATTACACCATTCAACGTTAATGTGTGCTTAATATTTCAAGAGAAGATGTCGATTGTGAGGAACAACGTTATGTTATTGTACGTGAATTCAAATTTTACAACATTCACTTTATTGTCTATGCAACAATAATTAGGGTATCCATCTTCATCAATTGTTGTGTATGCTAAAAGTGGTTTTGGGAAATGCATTGAGCATTTTCCATCATTGGTGCATGCGGTGTTTTTGTTATCTTTCCCATGAGGTCCATGGAGCATAAAATCATAAACTACTTTATATCCGTCTGGATCATCCGTTGGAGATGGAAGTTCTGTTGAGATTATGTCATCTATCTGACTGGCAGTCTTGCATTTGGATTCTTATTTCAACCATAAGAGAATATGAGCGTGGGAAGTCCATGCTTTTGGAATTCAATCACATATACAACTGATAAGGAAGGAAATCTTAGTATTAATTATTATTGGTATGACTTATCAGGATAAAATTAATTTAATTATGAGTGAATTATGTTACCTACGCAAGCTCACCCAAAAATTTCGTATTTAGTTAGATCGTCTAACATATAGGTTAGTTTCATTTTAAAGACCCGTGACCCTATCTCTTGACAATCATGTGATTTCTGGCATGGCATATAAGTCAACATTTCATCAATTTTCAGCCACTTTGGGTTGGAAGTGAGATGAAGAGGTCTGAATTTCCATATGCTTGACAAAGAGCCATCGCGTCTTGGTAGTTCTGCATCATATATCTTGGGCTACCAATAAAAGTTCTCTATGAAAGTATTTTCTTCCCAAGCCCGACTGCATTCGTGTCGCCTCTTGTCACAACATCACAAAGATTATGTTAGAGGTCTACGCGGTGTGTGTCTTGATTATTTCTTGCCCAATGAAGTCTTTGTTTTTCAACAGTAGTGTGTGCATCCACCAAATACTACTGATAAAGACACCCACCTCTTAACAAAGTAGTGTCGTGATCATTTCTTTGTTGAATTATGAAAGAGTAGTACTCTTTCACTGTTAGAAACTTTTTATTTTCCGTGTGCCTGTCTTTCTATGATAAGGTATCCAATCATGGAAGTCGTCTTCTCCATATGGGAACAACAAAGTTATTGTAATGCCATGTACTCTGGATGTAATTCGGAGATTTGTCTTTGTTTACCTTCTTTGTCAATTACAATGATGTCTCTTGTAGAATGAGTGTCACCAAAATCATTAGTGATGAGAGCATCTACTTCTAATACTATAGGGGCATTGTACTGCCTTGATTTATTTCGGGTACTAAGTAGGCGTAATTCAAAGTTAACCGAACTGTGTAAGCGACACCAATCTCTTGCCATGCAAAATGCCTTGGCTATTGAGTTGTACTGGTCCAACATTTCAATCAAGCTTGCAATTATGTTTCTGTCAAATCCTTTTTCTGTTTGGTTACTCATGAAAGCTTCCATACGATTTCTAACTTCATTGTCCATGTCAAAGAAGTAAAGTTGTGCGTACCTTGGTTGAAATCCTTCTTGAGAAAGTAGAGAACCAATTTTATGATAAGTTTTACCAAGGTATATGGACCCCTACATGTATTAATTAAGTGATCTATTTTGGCTCTGAAAGATGCGAAGCAAAACATGATCTTGTATACTCGTATCTGATCGTTTAAACTTTGATGTTACGGGTGCGTTAAAATCAAGGAGATTGTTTAAAGGTGGGGGTGTTTCATTCTCTTCTTAGTTTGTTCATAATCTGCTATTGTTACTTGAATTGTTGTTATAATGCTTTAATTATGTTGTTTATATGTTGATTTGATTCTGTTTGTGCTATTTGAGTTTGTGGAATCACTTTAGTGATGATTAGCTTTTTGTGTGTTCAATATGGTGTAGATATGCATAATATGCTTTAGTTGTAATCTTTGGTTTTTTAGTGCTTTAATATGTGTTATAATGGTGGATTACGGATATTAGATTGATGTTTAAAGGTTTAGTTCATTTAACATATAGAAGCTTTGTAAAAGTGCATAATCTGTTGTAGAAACGATAGACAGGGTGAATACATTTCTTAGTAAGATTTAAAAATTTTTCTGTATAATCCACTGACCACGGTACCATAAATATGACCACGAGTTCAATTAATGAACCACCACCAACGGACGAAAAACATTATTACCTTTTAAACCTTAACAGTCTTTTGTATCAAATTCACGATTAAGCTTGACTTAATATGAGATGTCTTTGTTATAGATAATAATTGTAAATAACAAGTAAAGAATCAAACAAACACATCAAATCAAGAGCGCATCAAACAATAGTATAAACACTAAGCACACACGTACTAAGGTTTATCTTTTCCGCAATTAAGATGTTTAGACTAAGGGATACACACTTGACCATAATCTACACATGAACACACACATACGAAGACTTAACTTTTCCACAACATAGATGTTTATATTATGGGATGCACAAACACATCAAATCAAGAGTACATCAAGCAATAGTCTAAACACTAAGCACACACGTACTAATCATTAGCTTTTCCTCAACTAAGATGTTTAGACTATGGGATGCACACTTGATCATAATCTAAACACAAACACACATGTACTAAGCCTTAAATTTTCAACAACTTAGATGTTTAGTTTATGAGATGCACAAACCACACACAACAAATATATTATGCAACTACAAAAGTAAAGACATAAATGTAAAGTGCATAATGTAAAATAGAAACCTAACCGAAACGATGATTTATAGTGGTTCGGTCACAAAGATCCTCTTCGTCGTACTCCACTCCTCGAGTACCCAACTCGAGAGTTACTTCACTAGTCAACAATCTCCTTTCAAGGTGTAGAAACCCATACACGTTGCTTACATCATTTACCAACACTAAGCTAGATGTCGAGTCCTAATTTTAGGTAGGACCAATCTACACACGTCGCCCACTTCCCATTTACTGACACAAGGCTAGATGTCGAGTTTTAATCTTAGGTAGAACCAATGCACATCCATCACACCACTACTTATGTTTTATGGCCCAACATAACAAACCTTGTGTTTTATGTCCTAAACACATAAACCATCTAATTTAGATCCAAGTATACACACCACTTTGGATCTAGGACTCTAACACTACATCCAAGTATAAACACTACTTGGATCTACAATACTAACACCTAATCCAAGGATACCCATCACTTGGATCTACTACACATACATAGATTCCAAGTATACACACCACTTGGATCTTCATGATTTACATTTTAGTAAAACTATAATCATGACTTGATCTTTAGAAGAAGAGATCTCATCATGTTATGACCCTAACACTTCATAGTGATGAAAGTGTTCTTCTCTTTTCAGTTTTGAGATGAAAGGATTGAGGAGGGAATCACATCTTAACCAAGATTAATCAAACTAGTAATCAAGGACTAAGAAGTGTAAAAGGTGAGAGAGAATGTGCAAAAAGGGTTAACGAAAAACTAGAAACGATCCACTATTTATAGGACAAAGGAGCAACGGATATATCTGGGTGCGGCTCGTTAAATAGCCTGGTAGTTCCTTCTCGATAAGGAATCATAGGCCTCTATAATGAGCCGTGTACATTAGAGTACGCTCCATTTTGTCCTGTAGTGGGGAAACTCAATCTGGTGCAGATTTTACCCAAAGGGATTATCCTTTATCCATTTGAAATATCCTAAATCTAAATTTCCTTTTTATTTTTAATCAAACATTTTCTTCAAATAAAGTTAATTCAAAAATACTTTTTCACTTTAAATAAAAGTGAGTTTTAAGAAAATATTTTATCCTTGATCACTTAGTAAGGTTAATGACTTGTTTATGCATACCTTATGTGATTCATGACGAATACGAGCTTGGAGGTGTCGAGAGAAGTATACATATGGATGCATAAGTGATTACGAATATCTTACATATTTTACATAATGTATTGAGAGTTTTACGTTTGTCATCACCAAAACACAAAGAGATTATATTGATTAAACATCGTAATTTTTGCACTAACATATGTGGTTAAAGGGGTGTTTAGATTTACAACTGCTGATAAAATAAGTTAGACTTAGATTATTTAAAGATTATAGATAAGTAAGTTAAGTATAAGTGAGGTAAAAATGGATTAGGAGTAATTGTAATATAGATCTTGAGGTTTTGAAGTTTGAGGAATTTTATTCTTAATAATAGTCTACAAGTAGTAATTTGGTAATTAGGTGTTTTTATCACTTAAATTTGAGTTGTATGAGTCTAATAAGCTAGTTATTGGAATACAGTTATAGTGTCATGAAATGCTTTTTTTAGCTCATTTTCAGTCAAATAGTAGTACTCTTAGTTAAGTTCATTCATTGTTGATTAACTTGTGTAGATTCATAACTTGAATTGTATTTTGAATTTGTGCTAGAATCTCTGGAATTTGTTAGAATTCTTGTAAATCTATTGCTGTTTTAGTTCACTAGTTTATAAAAACTTGAGTTCAAGGATCTGTGTTGATGCTAAGTTGATTAAATATCTTACTATTGGTCAATTGAGTTCATAAGTTCATCTTTGAAGTTCTGGAAAAATCGGTTTGATTTAAAGTGGAAAAACATTTGCATATTGTTAAAATTGGTTGTATAGCTTATTTATAAGCTATACAAAGGGTGAATCACTACGATTCGAACTCAAAACCTCTACCCATGTTCAACCTCTTTTCACAACATCACAACCATATATGCTACTAGTCTTTCTTGTTAAAGTTCTACTCTATTTTCATTTTAACAGATATATCCTTGATCAATAAGTTTTCTTAGCTTATTTTTAAAATTTAGCTTATCTGTCAGGCTTATTTGAATTTTGAACGTGTGGCCATCATTTTTATAGCCTTAGACTTACTATGTAGAAGTTTGAACGAATTTGGCCTAGTTAATAGTTGTAATCGACTATTTTGTCATTTTTCTTAATGTTTATTTGCTTATTTATGATAAGCTGAGATGCCTTATTGTATAATTCTTGTTGCATTTGCTTTATTTTGTCATTATAGGTGTGCTTCCTTAATTTCGTGCCTTATCATACCTTATTGTGATTTTTGGCTTTTCATGTTAGCTTATTGTATCGAATAAGCTCTTATGGTTTATTTTCACACTTTGGGCTAGTTGAATAACTTTTTTAGCTAGTCAAATTAAGCAATCCTGTGCTTATTGCTTTTTGTAGCTTAATTCTTTGCTTAGTGGGCTTATTGAGTCCAATAAGCTGTAGTTTATTTTTCCTATTTTTCCTATTTTGAAATTTGTAGTTTTGGGCTTAGTATTTTGGGATTTTGGCCCCGTAGGTTTATTAATCTGATTTTCATTTTTATAAAACTGGATTTTCAAAATAAAATAAATAAAAAGGAAAATAAAAATTAGATTTAGATATTTTAATAATATTTTTAAATTTATCTTGATTTGTGAGATTCACGTATTTTGTACTTTTAGATTTTTGTTCATTTTAAAAAGTAGGATTTTAGATAACGGCTTCAAACCTAATCATCATTCATTTTAATTGTTCAAATCAAAACGTAAGTTTTAAATTCACGATTTTCTTGACGAAACAACGACACATGAAGAAAATTATCCGTCTGTGTAAGGTTTTATAAGTTTATTCACGTTTAAATATAATTACTGAACTTACCTATAACATATACACTATTCTACCCCAAATAACTGTTGAAATCATGTTCGAACAAAAATAATATTTTTGTCTAAATGTTTGAATTAACTGAATCTTATGATTTATTTGAAGATATATTTTAATACTGAAAACACATGGTAAAGAGGGTGAAATACCTTTTGCATTTGTGTGAATTATTTTCTAGCGCCTAAAATATAGTATTATTTATTTTGCTTCTAGACGTTGTGCGGTGTTTGACTGGTTGATTTTGTGACTATATATATTGCTTGAGGTGAGTTTATAGCCCATTTTAAACTATTTTGAATGTTTAATTTCTTTGGGGTGCAAAAATGATATGATTGAATGCTTTGAACTATGAATGCACACAAAATTGATTGCATAAAAGCCATGATGGCAACTTATTATGAATGAAAGCCTCAATAGCGCTTTCTACTAGTCCCTTTTATCATGAATCATTAACTACTCGGGTTTAGTAGACTCTTATATTATGAATAGATCTATTGATGGTTGACATCTTCCACTCGGGTATAGTGACAGCGGACGAGTGTATAATATGGGAGGTAAATTGAGGTTGTCCCGGTAAGACACCTAGTTGGGGAAAATGTGAATTAAAAGTGTATCCTTACACTAGTGAACGGTCATAAGTTTCGATGTCATGAGCTTAACGCTATCATAACACTTGATTTTTATATTTCCTACACTTGGCACTATATCCCATAGTGGCCAGTTGGTACTTGAACATAAAATTTTTGCGATCCTATTGAACTTGAACTTGAACGTAAATGTGAACTTGAATTGAACTTTGAGTTGAAACGTATATAGTTTCAGTAGTTTTATGTTGTTCGTTTAAGCATTGTCGTAGGTTTTTTATGTTCTTGATGCTTACTTGCTTTATGAAGTTTCATGGAGTCCACATGCATATTGAATTTTATTTAGATGATTATCTTTTGTTGCTAAACATTTATCTCGTTGTTATGTTTTGAAACTATTATTCCGCTGCTTAATAATTTGAATTATATTATTGTAAGACTTATGATTATTTTGATTTAAATCGACGAGGTTACTATTTAAACGTCTCATTTAAAATCGTTCTCGTGCTCCTTGTATTTGGATTAAATGATGTAACAATCCTCGTACTTATGTGCTTCCGCTGATACATTTTATGGATGTTACACCCTACTCCACTCCTCAAGTATCTTACTCGATATTTTAACTATATCAACAAGCTCCCTTCAAGGCGGGGAAAACAGTACACGTCGCTTATACTTTTACCGATACTAAGCTAGATGTTGAGTCCTAGTTTTAGTTAGAACGAATCTACAACCCACTATACTTTGAGGACTATATTATTAACCATAGTACATACAACACCTCCAAATGACCACAACAGGTGGATTTACATAATTAATTCGGGTGTTGAGGACTCCAGCTCTTGCACCAAGTGAACTTGTATGAAGACCCTACACACTAAAGAACAAACACCGTTAGGCTTACCATAGGAATGTTGTTGGGAATAAAATGAAGCCAAGACACTTAGACGCTGATAAGAGAAAATTGGACGTTGATAGAAAGAAATGAAGCGTTGTCAGGTCAAGCGTTGACAAGAAGAAGTCAAGCGTTGATAAGAAGAAGTCTAGCACTGATAGGAAACTTAGTCTACACGTTTTATGTTTCTAGTAAAGATATGTTCGACAATGTATTTCTTATGTTTATCTTTACCTAAAATAGCTGATACGTAGACTCTTGTACAAGGTTCCTTAATCTATAAAAGGAGGCCTTTAGGTTTTAGTTCAATATATGTTTTACACTTTCATTGTACGCAAGTTCGATTAATTAATCAAAGTGAAAGTTTGATTTATTCTGTTTGTGTGTTCTTGTTTAAGTATTAATTCCGCATACTTAGATTGTTTCATATACAACAAAGTTTCTCTAAGTGTTTAACTTGATTCATTCTCGTTTACACAAAGCTAAATCGATTTAAGTTTGGGATTAACAAGTGGTATCATAGATTGTTTGGAACTTTGATCTAAAGAACACAAAACCCTAAAAACCCTAAATCGCCAAAAACCCTAATTTTTCAAGAAACTCTAAAAACCAGACAACATGTCTACTCTAGAGTTGACCTCCTCCTCAAGCCATAACCTAAAAATCCCCATGCTAGACCCTGACAACTTTGAGCTATGGAAGTTCAATTTTGAGCAGTACCTTCAAATCTTTGACCACACCCTATGGGAAATTAGTGAATATGGAAACACATTCGATAAGGCTGCCAAGATTCAAGCTGCTATTACTTTAAGATCAACTCCAGTCTCAACTGAAGCGGATCGAAAAGAACAACCTACAGATGGGAGAGCTGTCTCAATTGAGGACATTGCAAAGAGAAGGAACGACATGAAAACTCTAAGCATTCTCAAACTTTCTTTGGGACCAGCCAATCAGCACAAGTATAGAGGTTTTGAGTCTGCCAAAGAGCTTTGGGCAGCCCTTCAAGTCACTTATGGTGGTAATGATGATACTGCCTCAGAGAAAAAGAAGCAACTCTTGCATGAGTATGTTGTGTTCAAAGCTCTTCCCAATGAAAAGCTAAGTGGGGTGAGAAGCAGACTTCTTGACATCACAAGCAAATTGTCATTTATGGGAACAATGCATGATGATGCTGATATCATTACCACTTTCCTTAAAAGTCTTGGTGATGCATGGAAGATTGAAGCAAGGTCTATAATTGCTACCAATGCTCACAAAAGTTCCACTTTTGATGACGTCTACAATAAGCTAAAGATTGTAGAGAGTGAAATCCTTTTGGAACAAGGAAGCAAAACTACTAATGGAAACATGGCCTTCTTTACACATAGTGAAGGTCAATTTGATCAAAAGGAGTCATACATGCACCCCGTTACTAGATCACCTTGTGTCAACGTTGGATCAAGCTTTATCAGCGCCCCACATTCAGACGCTGACACATACATTGTTGACTCACCAAGAATTAAGCCTGCTGGTATTGATCTAGATACAGTGTGTGCATACATTACTTCATTGCCCAATGGTTCAGTGATTGCATATGAGGACCTTAAGCAAAATAGTGATGAGCATTTGGAGAAGATGGAAATAAAGTGTAATATGGCACTTGCAAGCATAAGGGCCAATAGATGGAATAGGAGATTTAGGAAGAAGATGACCTTTAATGCTAAAGACACTGCTGGGTTTGATAAATCCAAGGTTAAGTGTTACAACTACCACATAATGGGTCACTTTATGAGAGAATGCAGATCTCCAAGAAGATCTGATGCTGGAAAATCTTCAAGCCAAATCATCAAGGTTGAAGATACAAAAGCTATGGTTGCCATGCAAGAGATTGATGGTGTTGGTTGGGACTGGAGCTTTTTGGCCAAAGATGTGGAAGAGAACAAAGCCTTGATTGTAGAAAAGGAAGAAGAAGAGCATGTTCACTATGCTCTCATGGCACATTCTTCGTCTTTATCAGACAATGAGGTATATGATGATGCATTTTGTAGTAAAGGTTGTCGTTTAAACACTAAAAAAATTAACAAAGAGATTTTAAAGTTAAAATCAGATGTTTTTTGACGAAAAATGCAAGTTATCTAACTATCAACTTGCACTTGTTCAAACTGAAAAGACTGTGGCTGAATATAAGAAAATGGAGCTTGACCTGAAAGATCAAATCAATTTTTTGACTCATGACCTAAATGCTAGTATTGAGATTAGGGACATCTTGGAGAGATCCAAAGGTGTTATACAAGCTAAGTTGGATGAGGCCATTAAAAACAAAGATAATGTAGGGCTTAAAATTCAAATAAGCTTCTCAAACCCTAGAAAATGTGTTAGTGAACAAAGAGATTATAGGGATATGATTGGGATTGGGATGAAAGAATATGCTGGTGTTCCACCACCTGCTGGGAATTTCTATGGTGTCCTTAGAAAGGATTTATCTTGGACTGGTATTCCAGAACTCCAAGAAAAGGAATTTATTCCTTCACCAAGAGTTCTTACTCCAGTAGAGGAATATAAGCAGAAACTGACTGATTTGGACCAATGGAAGAAGGCCAATCCCACTTTGTTTGTTATAGTGGCATGCTTAGTGAAAGCCCAAATGAGTCCACACCCATAAAAGTGACCAACCCTACTACTGGAAAGACTGTTGACCTTGGCTTAAACGTTGATAGAAAACCTAGTATTAAATATACAGAAATGTATAGAAAACCTAGGTCACCAAAAAGTCAAGTTAGTGATAATGGGATAGGTTTCTTTTCATCTAGACCTAGAGTTATGTCTAGAAAAGCATGTTATACTTGTGGGAGTTTTTCACATTTGGCTTATAAGTGTGTCAATGCTTCAAAAGTCAACACTGATAGAAATTCAACCATGGTCAAACCCAGACCTTTTGTCCAACAAAGTCCACAAGTCACTAGACCAACTCCATTCTTTACTAAAGGGTCTAATACTTATGGAAAAAGACCTTTTCAAAATACATGGTCTAACAGACAATGGGTTCTTGTCGCAAACCCTAGTTTTGGCGCTGACAAGTGTAATTTCAGCGTTGTCAAGAACAATTTTAACGTTGACAGGAATGTTTCCAACGCTGTTAGACCAAGTAATGCCAAATACTTGCAACCAAAGGGAAAAAGGGTCTAAATCTTCTTCTAGATTAACATGGTGACCCAAACAAGACCAAAACCCTAATTTAGATGGGATTTCTATGACCTGTAACAGATTTCATTATATTTCAAAGGTCATAACTAAACCAATTGGGGTTAACTAGGTGTTCAATCCAAAAAGGGATGAACAAGGGGTTGTTATAAGGACTAAGTCTGTTCTTGTTGAACAACCAAATGAATCCAAGTCTGCTCAGGCTTGGGTTCCCAAAGAAAACTAATTTGTTTTCTTTATGTGCAGGGCATTCAAAAGCAGGTAAATGATCATGGCTATTGGGATTGTGGATTCTCCAGGCACATGATGGGGAAGGAAGATTATTTGACAAACTTTACCCCCATTAAAGATGGTGACAAAGTGTACTTTGGAGGAGGATATGGAACTATCACTGGCAAAGGCACTCTTATCACCAACAATTTGCGTTTTGAAAACGTATTTCTGGTAAAAGAACTTGATTATAATTTGTTTAGTGTATCACAAGTTTGTGATAACAAAAATAAAGTTCTTTTAATTGATACTAAATGCTTGGTGTTAAGCAAAGATTTTAAAATACCTGACGAGAAGTTCATTGATTATAGAAAACCTAGGCATAAGGACATTTATAATGTGAATGTTAATGGAATTAGGATGAATAATAATCTGTCATGTCTATATGCTAAGGCTTCAGTTGATGAGAGTAATCTTTGGCACGGAAGGTTAGGGCACATAAATTTTAAGAACATAAATAGACTTGTGAGACATGGTTTAGTTGATGGTTTGCCTGAAAAGGCTTTCCACAATGACCACTCTTGTGTTGCATGCCTTAAAGGCAAGCATCACAAAGTCTCCTTTAAATCTAAACTGGTGCATTCTAGTTCTAAACCACTTCACTTAATGCATATGGACTTGTTTGGTCCAACTAATATAGAAAAAGTAAATGGTAAATCTTTTTGTTTTGTCATAACTGATGATTTTTCTAGATTTACTTGGACTTTATTTTTGGCTTTGAAAAGTGAAACTGCTAATGTTTTGATTAACTTTATTACCCAAATGGAGAAAAATACTGAGAATTAGGTTAAAATACTTAGAAGTGATAATGGTGGTGAGTTTAGAAATAAGTTGTTAGATGACTTATGTGTCAAGAAAGGGATTAGTAGGCAGTTTAGTGTAGCTCGAACCCCACAGCAAAATGGGGTGGCTGAAAGGAAGAATAGAACACTCATAGAAGCAGCTAGGACAATGTTGGCTGATGCTCACTTTCCCATTGCATTTTGGCTGAGGCTGTGAATACAGCCTGCTATGTTTATAATAGGGCATTAATCAACAAAATCCATAATAAGACACCTTATGAGCTATTTTGGAATAGACAACCTAATACTGGTTTTCTTAAACCCTTTGGATGTCATGTAGTTGTTCTTGATACTAGTGATGCCTTAGGTAAGTTTAGTGTTAAAGGTGATGAAGGCTACTTTATGGGCTATTCAGTGCAGAGTAGAGAATATAGAGTTTACATGAAGAAAGAAAAACGTATACTTGAAAAGGTACATGTTAGGTTTTTAGAAAGTAAACCTAGTGATCCTGAGAGTGGACCAAATTGGCTCTTTGATTTAGAACCTCTATCTAGAACCTTGAATTATATGTCTGTTACTAATCCAGACATTGTGAAAGTAAATTCAAATGTTGTGGAAGAACTAGTTGTTGAAATTTCAGGTATCCAGGTTGACAAGGAAGTAGTATCACAAGCAGCCAAATCAGCTCCCATACTTGAGTATGTCACCATTCCTATATGGACATATGCATTTGCTGTTGCTGCTGCTGGAAAGGAAAAAGGTGGTCCACAAGAAACACCAGTTGATGAAAACATGCATGAATCTTCAAGCGCTGACAAAGGAAATCTGGCGCTGACAGGCCAAATTCAGGCATTGATGGCTCAAATGTTGACAGCCCTTATTCAGGCGTTGACAACTCATTTGACCATTTATTCTCTTCCAGTGTTTTTTAACAAGGTGAACCTTCCACTATACATGAAGAGGTTCATTCAGGTGATGATGGAGGAGAATTTGAAGATGATATTGGCAACTTGGAGACTGAAATTGAAGTCAACACAATTATTGAAGGAGGAGTACTTACATCTACTATCAAGAATCATCCTTATTCTCTAATCATTGGTGATGTGATGTCTCCAGTTCAAACTAGAAGGTCTTATCAGAATCATGGAGGATTTATTGCCAATATCCACAAGAAGGTTGATACCCCTCTTATTCAGGCATGTTTGTTTGCTTGTTTTCTGTCACAACAGGAACCCAAAAAGATATTTGATGCTCTCAAAGAACCAAGTTGGGTGGAAGCAATGTAGGATGAGCTTCACCAATTTGCTATTCAAGATGTTTAGGATTTAGTTGATTGTCCCAGATATGTCAGACCTATAGGGACAAGATGGGTTATTAGAAACAAGAAGGATGAGAGAGGAATTGTGGTCAGAAACAAGGCACGTTTGGTTGCTCAAGGCTATACACAAGAGGAAGGGATATACTATGAAGAGGTTTTTGCACTTGTTGCAAGGATTGAAGCAATAAGGATTTTCTTAGCCTATGCTTCTTGCATGGGCTTCACAGTTTATCAAATGGATGTGAAGAGTGCTTTTCTTTATGGCATAATTGCAGAGGAGGTTTATGTAATGCAGCCTCCTAGTTTTGAAGATTCTGAACATCCAGACAAGGTGTATAGAGTGAAGAAAGAAATGTATGGACTTCATCAAGCCCCAAGAGCATGGTATGGCACATTGTCCACCTATCAGGTGGAAATTGGATTCAAGAGGGGCACCATAGATCAGACTTTGTTTACCAAGAAGACTGGTAAGGACTTTTTACTTGTTCAGGTCTATGTGGATGATATCATCTTTGGCTCTTCCAGTCCAAAGATGAGTGAAGACTTTTCCAAGCTCATGACAGACAAATTCAAGATGAGTGCAATGGGAGAGATGAACTTCTTTCTAGGGTTACAAGTTCAGCAGAAAGAAGATGGTATCTTCATCTCTCAAGATAAATATGTAGCAGAAATCTTGACAAAGTTTGGCTTTTCTCCACATGAAAAACGGGCTAGCACACCCATGGATAGGGAACATCCGTGGGGAAAGGTTGGGGGATGGAAAAGAGGTGGATGTTAGGCATTATAGGTCAATTATTGGATCATTGATGTATCTTACAACTTCTAGACCTGACATTATGTTTGCTGTGTGTGCATGTGCACGCCATCAAGTGACTCCTAAAGAGTGTCATCTTCATGCTATTAAGAGGATTTTTAGATATCTTAGGTGCTATCCCACCTTGGGATTATGGTATCCAAAGGATTATCCATTGGAGCTTATTGCTTATTCAGACAGTGATTATAGAGGTGACAAGTTTGATAGAAAATCCACAACTGGTGGATGCCAATTTCTTGGGAGTAGGTTAATATCTTAGCAATGCAAGAAACAAACAATGGTGGCCAAATCTACAACTAAAGCAGAATATGTAGCTGTAGCTGCTTGTTGTGGACAAGTCTTATGGATTCAAAACCAGCTGTTGGATTATGGGTATAATTTTATGCATACCAAGATTTTTATAGACAATAACAGTAATTTATGTATTATTAAAGATCCTGTACATCATTCTAAAACAAAACACATAGAAATTAGAAATCATTTTATAAGAGATTGTTTTAAAAAAGGTTTAATACAACCAGATAGGGTTGACACAGAAGAAAATGTGGCAGATTTATTAACTAAACCTTTTGATACTAGAAGATTTCAATACTTGGTAACAAGTATTGGAATGATCAGTCTTACCTAATATGTGTTCTTGGGACTTATTGTAAAAGTATGTATAGGATATGCATTGTTATTGGTCTTTGTACAAAATTAGGTTTTCCACTTTATTTGTCTAACGCTGACAAATGTTATTTTAACGCTGTTAAGTGTTAAAATGACGTTGACAACAATATGTTAGTTTTGTGGTTTTTGATCTAATTATGCAGGCATTGTGAGCATTGTAAAAATGGATACAGAGTTGCTTATGGATCCTTAGAGCTTACTTGGAGCATGTTCAAGTTTATGGATGATGGTTGGAATATTTATATTCCTATCTTGACATAAATTTTTATTGCATGTATTATGTTTGGCAACTTATGTATCATATTTTAAGGGGAGGTTTAGGAAACCTTTAGGACTGTTTGGGTATTCATATAATACTCTTATCACAATTCTAGATTGTGTCCACTGGTGAGTACGAGTTAGTTTACTAAATCGTGAGGCACTGTAGCATGCAAAGTTGATATACTTTGCACGCTGCCAAGACTTTTTGACCTAGAATTGGATGTGGTCTGTTGGGAGACTTGAGTATGATTTTTATTGGGCTTACCTGGGAAGTTACAAAGGATTTTATAAGATAACTTCATTGTTAAGAACTTTGGTTAGCAAGGGACACTTGAGGACAATTATCTCTATCTTGCTTAAGCAAGTGTGCATGATTGGATAGTGCTTGCCACTCTATGGTGATTTTCAGTCTACAAGTTATCGTCACTAGGATAAATTACTTTGTTAAGGTCCTTTTTCTCTTATATTATATTTTTTAGACGCTGACAGTTTTCTTTCCAAGCGTTGTTAGGACCAATTTTGACGTTGACATGGTAAATTCCAACGTTGACAAGAATATAGCCGTTGGGCTTTGATAAGTTATTTTTTACCGTTGATAAACATTGGGTCCTACCCAGTTGTTTTTTTTGACGAAAATTTGGGCCGTAATTTTAGGACTTGGTAACTTTTTATTAATGCAAGAGATAAGTTATATCTTTTTCAAGATTTACATCATTATAGTTTGAATATAACTGCCTCATGCATTGACCAATCACATGTTTTCACCTCTCCTATATATTTGGCTCATTCTTTTGAAACAGGGTAACTGCTTATTCTTGTCAAACTAAATTTTCACAAACCTTCATCTTTTATAACATTTATAACAGCTTTCTACATCAATGGCGCCTAAGTTTAAACCAAGTGATTTGGAATTGGGGTTTAGAAGTCAGCATAACATGGTTTCTTATTTAGATGCTGATGATGCTCTGTTTCCCCAATATACTCAGATGGTGGAGTATTTAAATGCATCCCCTTTAAGGTATGCACTTTCTCATGCTCCTCTTATCCCTGTCACACATATTAAACAGTTTTGGAATACTGTCACTTCCTCAACAGTTAATAATGTAACTACATTGACTGCTACTGTCCATGGGCTTCCATGGGTGGTTACTGAAGCTTTGGTTCGCCAAGCTTTGCATCTTAATGATGCAGATGGTATAACCACCCTAACCATTGGTAAACTAGAACAAGTACTCCAAGCTTTGGGTTATCCTTTGCCAGAAGATGGCCATTTAAACAAATATACAAAACAGGAATTTCCCCCAGCTTGGAAGTACTTGATACATGTCATTCTTCAATGTTTGAGTCCTAAATGTAATGCATACAATGAAATTAACCGATCAATTGGGAGTGCCATTGTGTGTATTGCTAATGGGCAAAAATATAATTTTTCAAAAATGATTTTTGATGGCATGTGTCATAATAAGGGTAGCAAGATGACTCTTGCTTACCCAAGGTTTTTACAAATGGTTTTTGATGAACAAAGATACTGCAATAGGGATCACAATGATTTTTATAAGATCCATGTTCAAAAGAAAGCACTTTTTGGGAAGATGGATTCACCCCCTCATAGAGACTTATCCCTTACCCAAGCCATGCTTGCTGTTATTGCAGCAACACAACCACAACAAGACCCTCAACCATAACCAGACCCATTGCCTGAACAACCACCATCACCCCAGAAAATGGACATTGACCAAGAACCCTTCAACGCTGACACGTTAAATGTTGGCGTTGACACTCCAAATCCGAACGCTGACACCCTTTTACAACAAACCCAAACACCCCTTAACCTTCAAACAGACACCCAATCCACATCATCTCCCTGATTTTAGGATGGAAAAACGCCAAAGGACTACTGGAGTGTTCTCCTCTAGTGGTCCTAGCCATGTTGCAGAGAGAACCACCACCACAAGTGTGGTTGGTGACATGGGTGGGGCTAGGACTATTGGTACTAGCTTAGATGAAGGCCAAGCCAATCCTAACATCACTAAGACCCCATCCATGCCCTATGACTCTACTTTGGGAGGTCAAATTCCCACTCTAGAGGAGGGCAGATTGGAATCTTACACATTATTGGAATTGACGGCTGTCTGCATTCGCTTGCAAAAGCAAAATGCAGACCTTGTACATATTGTCTCTACACAAGGCCTTGAACTCAAGCAATTGAGGGAGAGGATTGTTGTTTTGGAAGCTGCTGAGACTAGAAGAAGGCAGACACGAGTCCTTTCATCAGGGGAGGATTCTTACAAAGGAGAGGAAGCTGCTACTGAGTCATTTAATTTAAGTGACAAAGGCTCAGGTGGTTCTATTGGTGTGGAGATGGCTGAAGATTTGACTAGCTTGAAGGAGAGGCCAGTTATTGATGTGTCCCTGGCAACTCCAACAAAGATATCATTTATGGAGATGCTGGAACAGGTTTCTAAGCCAGGCGTTGACACACAGAGTTTGAGCATTGATAGGAGTAAATTTGGCGTTGACAAGCAGATTTTAGACACTGATAGACCTGCAAGTGTGGTTGATGTATCCCAGTTATCAGCTATCATCAAGGATGTGTCTACACAGGTATCATCAATCTCTTTACCCACCATTGATGTATTAGATAAAGGTAAAGGGATTTTGGTAGAAACAATAGTTCCCAAGGATGCAGCCCAAGTAAAGTTTGATTCCATGTTGGCTGCACAACTTGAGGAAAAAGAGAAGAAGAAGATTGCTGCTATTGAGTCACTATTTGTGGCTACTTCTGAGAGAAATAAGGAAGGTAGTGATGATGAGAGTACAGATTCAAGTGTGATGATTATTGAAGAACCAGAAAGACTTGAATATGGTGATGAGTTGGCAAAGGAAAGGATTGCAGAGTTGAAGAATCAGGTAGATTATGAGATGCCTGAAGTAGCTCAGATGTACTTTGCATGAGAGAATAAGGTAATGAAAAATCCAGACATGACACTATCAGATCAAATTTGAGGTTTGGAGATCCTACTAAGAGTTCAAAGGGATTACAAGGTGATTCTGAAGTATAAGTCTAACAAGGTTCTTGCACAATCTAAAAAGGATAGAAGGGAGCTCTACTACATGCTTCTCAGATGTCATCAAGGAGGTTGGAATTTTAAGAAGTTGTAGGTATTTTCCTTTGATGAGTTGGAATATAAAGCTTATCCTATATGGGCAAGTGTTCAATAGCAGAACACTATCAGGCTTCTTTCAGATGAAAGAAAGGAAGAACTTGCAGAAGAGATGCAGATGCAACAGGCTTTAGTTGCACCAAGACCTTTGAAGAAGGGAGTTCCACTTGAGTTCCCAGAAAATTTGGATAGAGTGAATCCTAGTGAAGCTTTTATTAGAAGGATTATTAAGATCTCACCCTTGGAAGCTTCACATATGGTAGAGGTGTTACCTTATGATTCCAGAAACCTTATAGTTCATTATGAGGAAGATGCAAGTGGGTTTTGGATGATTGACAGATATGGGAAAGAGGTATATACTTTCACTACTCTTATGTCTTTATTTGCAAGCCTGGATAGGGAAGACTTGGCAGACCTTTGAAGGTTGATGTAGGCCAAGTATGAGACTGAAGCACCTACTTCAGTCAATGGAATAAAGATTTGGTCAACATTCAAGAGAATGTGTGAGCCAAATAATGAAGATCCAGTATGGAAGGATCTTGATGATGTTAGTGGACTTCAATGGCGTCTACATTCAGCAGCTGGTGTGTATCATTTGAGTACTACAAAGTTTTATGAGTATCTTCTTGTGGATGCTGAATATCCCATGTCTAAGGAAGTTTTGAAGAAAATGGTGCCAACACAGCTGGAGATGGATTACACAAGTGACGTTGGCAAAGATTTGATTAGGTTTATTTATTTCCAACTTCATAAGTAATCTGTATTTGTGAGAATCCTCCTTGTACTTAGTTTTTATTCAGAAACTTGATTACTAGAGTAGATATCAAGTTTAGGGGAGGATTGTTGGGAATAAAATGAAGCCAAGACACTTAGACGCTGACAAGAGGAAATTGGACGTTGATAGGAAGAAATCAAGCGTTGTCAAGTCAAGCGTTGACAAGAAGAAGTCAAGCGTTGATAAGAAGAAGTCAAGCACTGATAGGATACTTGGTCTACACGTTTTATGTTTCTAGTAAAGATATGTTCGACAATGTATTTATTATGTTTATCTTTACCTAAAATAGATTATACGTAGACTCTTGTACAAGGTTCCTTAATCTATAAAAGGAGGCCTTTAGGTTTTAGTTCAATATATGTTTTACACTTTCATTGTACGCAAGTTCGATTAATTAATCAAAGTGAAAGTTTGATTTATTCTGTTTGTGTGTTCTTGTTTAAGTATTAATTCCGCATAATACTTAGATTGTTTCATATACAACAAAGTGTCTCTAAGTGTTTAACTTGATTCATTCTCGTTTACACAAAGCTAAATCGATCTAAGTTTGGGATCAACAAATGTTCCCACGATTAGACTCCATCGTGAGAGTAAGTAATCGATTTGATTGAGATAATTGGTGAGGGTTTAGGGTATTAAGTAAATCGTAGATCATACCTTTGTGGAACCTTGGAGGTTCCTTATATGCCCGATGAAACCCTAGTTGGGCTTTTCTAAACTTGCGGCCTAAGTACGAGATAATTACCATATACACCGAGATCCTCATTACTTAAATAAGGAGAGTGTATATCCTCTTAACTTAGGTAAATCATAGTCCTAGTTAGACTTCAATTGTGTCTGACCATGACCGCGTGTGGCCAGAGTGCGACTTCCATGAAACCGCATATGACAGCGGCCTATTGGGTCACATGGGCTTGATCGTTGTCTGTCATAACCCATCCGTGATGGATTGGATACGGGTAGTACCCGTGGGTCGGGCTTATAGCCTGGCTAGGGACTATACGTAAAGATCTCTTATTCACTTTGAAACTAACACTTGATAAGGATATAAGTGTTCTTAACTTTGCACTTGAGGTAGAAAGAATTAGAGGGTAATTCACTTGTTAAACAAGATTAAACAAGTAAATGATCAAAGATTAAGAAAATATTCATGGTAATTATAAACTAGAAAATGAGAGTGCAAAAAGGTATTTTAAGATATGAAATGGTCGAGTATTTATTGGCACAAAAGGAGGAGCATCGGTCTAGGGGACGGTTCTTTAAACCTAGGGATGATTCTTTATCGATAAAGAACTGTCCCTCCTTATATGAGACCGTCCCTAAGGAGACATTCCTCTTTTGGTCCTTTAGTGAGAAAAGTTCTTCTGTAGAGGTTAGGACCTGTGGATGAACCAGATTTTAAACTTATAATTTTTGTAAAATATTTTTTTTAATTAAAGTAACTTTGTAAAATATTTTGTCAACCTTTTTAATAAAAATCTTTGATCACTTAACAAGTTTAATGATTTGTTTATGCATATCTTGAGTGATTTATGAAGAAATGTATATGTACGATTAGTAATTCGTGTTTACGTTTATTTTTGACGTTAGAATATTTTTCCATTTTATCGTTATCAAAACATATAAAAATCGAAAAGTACAGAGAAGGTTTTTAGATATTATTTGCATTAACACATTGCTCCCACGACAACACGGGATCTCAAATCCTAGTCCTTTTTATAATTTGCGAGCCTTAAAAACAACTATTTTTTTTTTTTTTTTTTTTTTTTCTTTAGAACGACACATCAATCTCACTTATAAACACATGTTTTTAAAACAACTATATAAACACATGTTTTTAAACTTATTGTATTGGGCTTATATTTGAACTTTTTTGCTTTGCAAAGAATATATTCATTTTCATACTCATTTGTTTTCTACTTGCAGAATAACAATATGCATGCTACGAGTAGGATGACATGGGTTGCTTGCTACAAATGTCAGCTTAAAAAAGGTAGTGTTGTTACTTTTAAGTGTTATAGTCTTGATTAAATTCGGCCCAAATTTCGTGATGTTCAAAACCAGATGCGGCTTCAGCTTTCACAACATCACTATTAAAAAAAATTTACTAATTCCAGCTGATGGAACTTCAAACTTATAGTATTGATTGATGTTCTCAGTTACATATGTGGCTATGAGAAAAATTGTATGTTACGACAATACGACCTATGTATCTTAACTACATTTCATAATAAAAGATCTATACGAAACACTATGTTAACAAATATTCCGCAGCAAAACGCGAGTGTTCAAGACTCGTTTATACTAATGACTAACGTAGCACTTGATCTTGGGCCTAAACTAATACAATTCTAACTTCAATACAAATCCACTAACAAATAAACTGAGTTAAAGAATGGTGAAATTTTTACTCATTGGTACATTGAATGGTTATATATTTTTCCTTTTAATGTACAACAAAATAAGAAGATTCACAAATTGTGCCTTCAATGGATGCAGTAAGATGATTGTAAATTTTTTTATTTTTTTTTTTGTATGCGCCTAATATGGCAAGCTCTTTGAACTTGAACTAACCACCAAAAGCTTAAGCTTAGAATTTGAATCAGTATCACCCTTTGCACGACGCGTAATGGTTTCCATGTTCTTGTACAAACTTTGTTGGACCATCTTCTTCATCAACTTCTTTCCTGCACCCACATCCTCTTGATTAGTAGGCGAACTACACGATAACCTTCTTGATAGGGGCCCCGAATGAGGTGCCATTTTCATTTGTCTCTCATCTTTAAACCATTGCAATAGCTTTAGAGCTCGTTTTTGCGTCAATGGGCTTCCCAACAAGGCAAGTTGTAGAAGAATGGGCACTATTCCTCCATCTGCCATTTTAGCTCTTTGCAAAGAGCTTTGGTGAGCTAATATCATCAACACGTAAGCCGACAACTCTTGTGACTTTGATTTATCATCCCATGTCAAAATCTCTATTAAACATTCGGGCACCGTGGGATTATTTTCTAAGGCCTTTTTTCCCATCGAAGTGACCACTAGATTCCCTAATGTTGCAAGAGATTTCTCTGATGCTTCTTTTAAAGATGACAACTTCAAGAGAGTGTGTACCACCTCGTTTGTTGCCAAAGAACCAACATTCTCTATCACAGTCGATAGGTTATACAATGTTCCCAAGCATGACATCTTAGTGTCGACACTTGAATCCGAGTCAAGCAAATGTATCACTAGTGGCAGAATCTTCGATGAATCAATAGGGAACTGAAGGTTTACTAGTGAAGATAGCGACATGACGAGCTGCGCAAATTCATGTTTGGCTAATTCTTCAACACCAATGTTTTCAGATAACTTTGATAGGATTCCTGCTTCCACCATGAGAGCCTTATTCCTGTCAAACCAAAAGCAACATAAATATTTTACTATAGAAAGAAAGAAAAAACAATGGTATATCACCTTTTAATCTTTCTACATATTAGCAGGCTAGAAAATATGTGTGTCTAGATGGGCCCTTTAAATTTGTTAAAAATCATGGGCCCTTTAGATACTAACCCACAAGAAGTTAAGGAACATTATGCTTAGCAATTAGTCAACATGTTTTAAAACTATATCCAAATTCAACTGTTCAAGAAAAAAAGAGTTATAAAGTCAACAAATGCAGCTTTCAATATCATTGTTGTGTTTAAGACGATATAGCTAGTTAAAATAAGAATTGATATATCAAATGGCTATATTTAATTTTGTTTGTCACTAACTACAAGCATACTTTAATTTTAAACTACATTTCATTGAACTATATATCACATCTATTTAGATACATAAATAACAATATACTAGTATCTTTTTGAAAAGTTTCATGTTTATAATGAGTTAATAATCAAAGTTATTTCTAGTGAATTGAATTTATACCTAAAGTTTGAAAATTAGATATTAAAACACTAGTAATATTTTTTAGACAACATGATCTGATGAATTATATTGCTAAGAAATTGTCTGCCTAACAACTGCTAATATTCCACTTCCAACTCATTCCTACCATCGTGTATTGTAGTGGAGAGTCAATGCAACCTATGGCTGATGATTAAAAATAATACCAATGAAACTAAATAATTGTACGTACGTATAATAAAATATATATTAAACATGAGTGAAATTTTATTAAAAAGTTGCATTCCAATGAAAATTTGTCATGAAAAAGGTTGTAATCTTTTTTCTGGACATGCAAAAAACAAAGTTTACTTTTGGGAATCATTTAACTCAATCTAGTTTTTCTTCTGTTATCAAAATATATTGCTATATCTTCTAGGGAAAAGATACATTGGCATTGTGAAAATCATTCATATAACATAAAAACAATTTCTTAAGTTGTATCTTGTATAGAATAAAAATGAATTGAAGAAAGTTAAACTATCACTAACCAAAATTATGGAACGGTCAAAGTTGGCCACTAGTCTATGTGAAGTTGGTTCTAGTCCCATTGATGTGCATTGCCACTTTAACCAAAACTCCACACACTCTCATTTAATTAATCAATCGGATTTCTATACCGGATTTATTTATGATCATTTTAACACGATAAATGAGTTATTACATTTAATATGTCCAAAAACAACGTATATCATAATCAAACTAGTGATTGTTTGCATCATGTAACCTTTTTCATGCTTATTTTAACCGTATAAAAAAAAACCAGCACAGAGATTTTCTCTATAAAAAAAAAAAGCAAAATAGTGTAGAAAGTATGCAATCATAAATGAGATACTTTTGTGGGCATGAGCTCATATAATGCCCACTCGATTAATTATATATTTATGACATTGTATTCTCCAACGAAAATTGATTTAATATATAGAAGCTTTTAAAGTTTTTGTTCATGTAAGTTTGTGTATATCGTATAACTAATATAAACCACAAATAGCTAGAATTCATCAAAGTATAAACTCATCACTTACGTACCATGTATAATTTTGCATTAACCTATAATAACTGGGATAAAAGGCTATATAAAACTACATGATAGTATATATATTTCTGATAATATAGTAAACCAGAAACTTACGTGCAAGTGCCATTAGCAAGCTCAAGCAAAGCTTGTATAGCCAAACTCCTATGTGGCGCGATATAATCCGAACCAATCATGGCCACCAAGGGCTGAATAACACCGAGATCAGCCATCAACTTTCGGCGTTTCAAGTCATCTCTAGCAAGTCTTTTAATCTCTATGGCTGCAATCGCCTTTTCGTCCTTGTTACCAAAATGAAGCCTCTTCACAGACTTTTGCATGATCTCATTATCATCTTCATCAACATGATTAATACTTTCACTTGTTTCTGCTTGATCTACGGCTAAATCTATCGGTTGGACGTCGTTAGATTGGCCCGAGACTTGGCCACGTCGCTTGTGGACGAATCTTCGGATTTTTGTGAAGAATTTGAGTTTTACGTAGACTTGATACCAACTTGATGATGAAGAAGAAGAAGTATCAGCCATATTATATTGTTTTTGTTTGTTTGTTTTGTTGAAAAGATTACATACAAATAGGAAAAGAAAGTTTATATTGAAAGAGTTTGATTTGAACTTTTTGTGGGTTTGCTACAATGATCTTTATATGTATAGAGAATCACTTTTTTTAAAAGGAGAGAGAGGACTTTGAGGTCATGAGGTGTTGGGGGAAGAGTGCACATGCAAAGTGTATTCTTTGTGTATAACATACTGCTAACATCTTAGGATATTTATATCTTAAGATAATGGTGATGAGAGATCTAATGAATATAAAATATGGAATTGCTAAAATCACCTTGTGGAAAAGGTCCAGTAACCAATATGTACGAATCACAAAAACTAGTATATTTTTCTTTCAAACTTCACTATTGTAAATGTTCATTGATAGAATGTACGTAATTGATAAAATATAAGGCGTGTGGGTTGAATATTTTCGTATGGGTGCAATATCATATGGGTACAATATATACGAATAACAGAATATTTTAGAAGTCGGGCTAGAGCCCAAAACAATATAATACAGGCTAACACTCTTTCGTAATTGGAGCGGGAGGACAGCGAACAAACGCTTAAACTAGTGCGAAACTCTTCAAACAACGCAGAAGGCAAGCCTTTGGTGAAGATGTCTGCATACTGATAACGTGAAGGAACATGGAGAACGCGTACTTGACCAGCGGCAACTAAATCTCGAACAAAATGAATGTCAATCTCAATGTGCTTCGTTCTGATGCTGAACCAGATTGCCGGATAAGTATACAGCACTAACATTATCACAATACACAAGCGTAGCGGAAGACAAAGGTGTGCGCAGCTCACGTAATAAGTTCCGCAACCAACAAGTTTCAGCAACAGCATTTGCAACACCCCTATACTCAGCTTCTGCACTAGACCGAGAAAGTGTATGTTGGCGCTTAGAAGACCATGATAGCAAATTGTTACCAAGAAATACACAGTAACCAGATGTTGAGCGCCTAGTAGTGGGACAACCAGCCCAATCTGCATTAGAATAGGCAACCAAAGAAGTAGTAGAAGAGGCAAACAACTGTAACCCATAGTCTAATGTACCCTGAACATACCGCAAGATCCGTTTAAGAGCTGAGAAATGAGGCTCGCGAGGATCATGCATATAAAGACAAACCTGCTAAACTGCATAGAAGATATCTGGTCTAGTAAATGTAAGATACTAAAGAGAACCTACAAGACTCCTATATAAAGTTGGATCAGAAAATGGATCACCATCAGCACCTAGCTTAGAATCAGTATCAACATGAGTCCGACTAGGATTACAACCAACCATGTGCGCCCGTTCAAGGATTTCACCAGCAAATTTTTGTTGCGATAAAAATAACCATGTAGAATCCCGTGTCACCGAAATGCACAGAAAATAACTCAGAGAGCCCAAATCCATCATAGAAAACTCCTGATGTAACGAAGTAATAATCCGCTGTAATAATGTCTCAGAAGAAGCTGTGAGCACAATATCATCAACATATAATAACAAATAAGCCGTATCTATCCCATGCCGATATATGAATAAAGATGAGTCACATCGACTATGTTGAAACCCAACACGAGTAACATAAGATGAAAATCGTTGCAACCAAGATCGAGGAGCTTGCTTAAGACCATAAAGAGACCGCTGAAATAAACACACATAATCAGGATGCTCAGAATCACGAAACCCGGAAGGCTGATGCATATAAACAGTCTCAGCCAAATCCCCATGTAAAAAAGCATTCTTGACATCCAGCTGATGAATCGGCCAATGTCGAGAAGCAGCAAAACTAAGAACAGTCCGAATACTGGTCGGTTTAACAACCGGACTGAAAGTCTCATCAACATCAACTCCCTCTACCTGTGTACTACCATTCGCCACAAGACGAGCCTTGTAACGACTGAGCGTGCCATCTGCCAAATACTTATGGCGAAAAAGCCACATACAACGGACGATATTGGTGTCAGCGGGTCGTGGTACTAAGGTCCAAGTGTTATTAATAAGTGCATTATATTCATCACGCATAGCATTTTGCCAATTTGGATCATTGAACGCAACACGATATGATTTTGGTAAAGGTGAGACTGTTGAAATGTGTAAATTCAGACGTTGAGTGGGACGATTAGTCCCGACCTGAAATCGTGTGTCCATGGGATGAACCGAAGCGGGGTTTGGGTTTGGGTTCGTGGATTGAGCCAAAGCAGGTTGTTCATCAGGTGGTGTAGGTTGTATAGTTTGGTGTTGGGCTGTGTCAGGAGTAAGGTCCATAATGGCCGTTTGTGGTGAATGGGGTAGTGGGATCAGTGTGGTTTGGCCCGAATGGTTAGCCACGATAGGAGAAGAAATAGGTGTAACATGTTTGTGAGTATTGGTCGGTGTAGTAGATGGTACAATTATGGGATTTATTTCAAGAGAATCTTCTAAAAAAGCGTATGTGGGTGCCGGTTTTGGTGGAGTGGAGTTATATGGGAAAACAGTTTCATCAAATGTAACATGACGAAAAATAATGATTTTATTTGTGTGTAAATCGAGACATCGATATCCACGATGATTAGAAGCATGTCCCAAAAAGATAGAGGGTGTGGATCGTGGCTCAAGTTTGTGATTAGGATAAAGGTGAGGATAACACAAACACCCAAATGTTCGTAACAAAGTATTGTCGGGGTTTTTGTTAAACAAGCGATTATAAGGAATTTCATTGGAAATGGCGGTGGAGGGTAAAATGTTTAGTAAGTGTATGGCCATATTTAGGGGTTCGACCCAAAAAGTTGGTGGTAGATTTGCTTGAAAAGTAAAGTCCGTATAAGGTTATTTATGGTGCGAATCATGCGTTCAGATTTACCGTTTTGTTGGGAAGTCTTTGGGCAAGAAAAACGAAATTGGATGCCATTGTCAGCAAAAAGTTTATGTAGATTTCAGTTATCGAATTCACCACCATGATCACACTGAAATGACCGGATTTCACACTTAAACTGAGTACGGACATACGTGCGAAACAACACGAATTTAGACAAAACATCAGATTTATTAAGCAATGGATACACCCAAACAAACTGAGAAAAATGATCTAAAAACAAGACATAATATTTATAACCCGATAGACTCGGGATGGGTGACGTCCACACATCCGAGTGAATAATGTCAAAACAAGAAGTAACCAGAGTATTTGAACTAACAAACGGAAGTCGCACATGTTTGCCAAGCTGACAAGCATGACAAAGAACGGGAGACTTCTCTTTATTACACGAAATAAAATTATGAGAAATAAGACGACGCAACACTTCATTTCCTGGGTGTCCAAGACGTTGGTGCCACGTATGCTGACTGACAAAAAGAGCTTGAGGAAGCGGACAGGGAGCCGTGACCGGGTAAAGATCCCCGTGCTATCACAGCGGAGCATCATAAAACGTAAGAATGTGAAAATCATAAAAATTATATCGCAAAAATCGTATCACGGCAAAAACCGTAAAACCGAAACCGCATGAAACCGCGCAGTACGGATTCACATTTTTAAAAAACCCCGTAACTACGAATGCGATTTCATTTTTATCGAAATCCACACTGCTCCTTACCATGCTCACCCTAATAAAATGTACCATGCATAGACTTTGTTTTGATTCGTCCCTCCCCGCAAAGGCAGCTTTACTTGAAATCAAGACTTTGTCACACTTTTCTGTCTGAATTGGAGCGATGATCCATGATCAGATACTTGCTTGTACTAATAGTGCATTGCAATATCTTCTTGCTAGTGCTTTTCTAGAATTCCGTAGTTAGGAGAATTTGGTGGTATAGGTTAAAAATCACAGTTTATTAAATACTGAAATGTAATTAAAGCTTTGATTTAGTGATGTTATAGTACAGTTAAACTTTGATTCCTTTTGGAGGCCTTCAGTCCCTAGCAATAAAATACCCGAGGCTATCACTATCGCAACACTCATTTTGGTAGAGGCCCATTTCGTTCAAAAACATAAGGTTGGTGTGTGGTTACGATAGCAAGAAAAGCTCCAAGGCGATATAAAAAATTTATGATTAAGTTCAACAACCCCCAATTGTAACATAACCAATAATGAAATATTCAAAAGTTTTAATTGGAGATAAAGAGGGTAAAATGCATTAACTAAACTAACACTAAAAATAGTCAAATTAATATATGTTGTAAGAAATTAAACAAAACTCAATATATTAAAATTTAATCTTTTTTTACAAATTTTATATAATTAAAACTAATTAAATTTTATCTAAAAAATATATAAAAAGAAAGAAAGAAAAAAGAATGACAGTGAGCGAACTCGATCGTTCCTACGATCGATTTGTTGGGATCGAATTCAACGAATCGGTCGGTACAACGACACGATCGATTGCGACTGAGGTGGCGACCGACTCAAACGACCGGCATTGCGTCTAGCCTAACAATGTCCTCTTCTATTATGGACGTAGTATGTTTCAAACTCACACAAATGAAAGCTATCAAAATATACGATCATTTAGTTATCGAGAATTAATGAACCTATCCAGAGCGCACATTCAACACAAAAAATACACTTTATTAAATATATATTATTTATTATTTATAATTAAAGAGTTAATAAAAATTTACTAATTACTTAATTAATGGTAGTTAAATTAGTTACTTGCTTAGTTAATCAAACGTATGCACGTAATTAAATTTGAGGGATGAATTATACATGCCCTAAGGCCCTAGTTGATCGAATATTACTACAGGCTATTCTAAAACATTTTTTGATTAATTTTAAGGCATATATTTACTATATTGAAGATTTCTTGGAATAGGGATCCCCATCATCACCTCGTTATTTTCGTCCCATCCTTCTCCCAAAAATTAATCGGCTGATCGAACCTCCCTTCTAAACTCTATAATCACTCAAAGTGCAAACATTTAAAAGACTGACTGCCTTTTGTTACTCTCTTATGAAGTAATAAGCCTTATGCTAAACCATTGATACTCTTATCAAGGTTTTAGTCCTTCGATGATCTCCTTTGTGTTCGGCTCAAACACAAACCCTAATTATGGGTTCATGTGATTTTGGTTATTATCTTGTGACGATCTATAAACCGATCCTTAGACAATTCCATTTAGGGTTTTGGATAGGGTTTCTAGTTACAAGATTTACACTATTTGTTCGAGAAGTGAAGTTACTACTAGCAACGTATTGATTGTTCGTTTAGCGTGTCGTGTAAGCAAGCGATAGAGACGATAATTTAATCATTAAAAGTAAAAATTAAAATAAAGCTTCATCAATTGATTTATTCAACTAATTAAATGTTGGTTTTAAATTGGTTTTATTATGTCATTAATCATGTATGTTATACTAAATGTGTTCCATTATATAGTTGTAGTTAACGGTTTAACTAGTAATAAAATCGCAACAACTTCCAATAAGAAATGTTGCATCCCTCAATTGGAGGACGACAAACGTTGCTTCATTCTGTCCTTAATTTCATCGCATTATATTAGTTTTCACCAACGTATTCTCACTTATAATGTCTTGAATTGAATGTTCTTGAAGCTACAAAATTCATATTTTTCTAGAAAGCTTTGTTAAAGGCCAACATATTTTTTAGATTGCTTGGAATTACGCACCGGAGGTACACTTTGTCACTTGCTCTCCTTTCGGGTTTTTTTGCTTACACAAGTGTTTTCACTAGGTGTGGTTGAAGAGTTCGTATTGAAGATACACTTTGTCTTTGGATAGTCAAAAGCTCTTTATAGGGCAAGAACTTGTATAGTGTTTTATGTCAATTAGGTATGATGACTTAGTTTAAAGCTCGATATGGTCCCTATCCGCACGATAACTGCAATACGAGCTATGTTCGTATATGTGTACATGTAGGTTAATTAATAATGTTGGTTAAGGCACATATACCTAAGGTTTTGGGAAATCAAGATTTCATCAATACAGTAAACTCTAAGAGGCCATGGTATCACGACGAAGGAGGACTCGCCGAGGTGAGGTGCACACCTCACCAACTTTCGCCGCCACACCCATACTCTTCCTCGTCGTGACTTCGCCGCCTAGACGACGAGCGCACGAAGAAGAGAGAGAAAAAGTTAGCCTTTGGCTAATGTCTTAATTTTTTTTTAATTTAGAACTTTTACTATTATATATCTTTCTAATCCCTCTATTTAGCCAAAACAAATGTCAAACTTCCCAAATGATCAATTCTTACATCTCGACTTCACTGAGCTTCTTAACACAACCAATCTGGATCCTTCGTCATCCTCAAGCCCCTCGACACCATCGTCGCAAAACTCCATTTCATCTTCTTCCCAATATTCATGTTCTTCCCACTTTTCATATGGTTCACATTTTTCATCCGGCTCCCAATTCCCGTGACCTCCTTTTGATCAAAACTGTTTCTCCCAAAGAACACCCGAACAAATTTACCAACAACAACAACTCGCGTTTTAAAAAAATTCCAAAATATCCAAAGTCAACAACAAGTGTTGAAAACACAAATCAAAGCACTAACGTCACAACACAATCTAAAGACGACTGTCGGAAAAAAGAAAGACAAAAAATCAAAAGCCGTTGATTTGTCTACAGATGATGATGCCAATAGGAAGCTCCGACTCAGTCTTAGGTTATCGTACGTTGGAATCCTGAAGAAGAGATACTACTGGCCAACTATTGGGTTGGTGTGTCGGATAACGCCGACAATGGAAATGATCAAAACCTTTATTGTCTTTGGGGCCAAATTCTTAGAGATTATAACGTGACTACAACCGGCATGCGTCATACCAAGAACATAATTATGAGGAAATGGAGTCCGATGCATCCTGATTCTTAAAAGCTTTTAGCAATTTACCAATGAGTAAATCGTAAAATTGGTATGAATAAGGATGATGTTTTGGAATCTGCGAATGACGAATATAGTTTCGCGTAACAGTTTGGTTATGTTCACGCGTGGAAGATCCTCAGACAACATCCAAAATGGCTCGGGGCAGAAAGTGTTGACGAGGATTATTACAGGTAAGCATACGGTCCTGATGCTCATCCTCGACTTGCGGGAAAGGCTCGTCCTACCAAAAAGACCAAATCTGAAACTACTTAGAGCATCGACGGAGGATTCTCGAGGTCACTGAAGGAAATGTTAAACGATGCAATGCATCAAAAATTTAAAGTTGATAAATCCGCGTACAACGCTAAAAAGGCTAGGGAATTGAGGAAGATGCAGTTGTACGAGTCAAGTTTCTCGTGGTTGATGGCGAGGCTATGCAGAAACCAAGAATTCGTTTTTTCTAGGTAAACAAGCAAAAATAATGGCCAAACATTCCGGACAAAATTAATTTCTCATCGTTTTTAATTTTTGTAATTTTCTTTTTCATATCGTATTTTAAATTTCACATTCGTACTTTTATTTATAGATTTGTAATTATTATTTGAATAAAAATGAATTTATATTTGTGTGAAAATAAAATAAAATAAAATAAAGATAGTGGTGTTTGATTACTTGTTTTAGTTAGTTGTTTTGATGTGGTGTAGTTTGGCCTCGGTTGGGCTAAAGTGAAGAAAGGTTGCCTCTCCACCATACCTTGTGCTCTAAGAGGAGAGGGTATAACGGCGAAGGAGGCTCGTTGGGCTGAGGTGGAGGCCTCCTGGCTTTCGCTAACCTTAGCAGCCACACCTCCCACCTTGCTCGTCCCGACCTCGCCGCCCAGACGGTGAAGGTACGAAGAGGAGAGAGAAGGATATACCTTCTATTCTTGTTTGTTTTATTTTTCTTCAATTCGATTTTTTGGGTTTCATGTTTAGAGTATGTATGTATTTGTGTAGTGTGTGCGTGTTTTATATTTAATATTTTATCCTTTATTTTTTGGTGCTTATTATTTTTTGGTTTAATTATTCTAATTACCGTAATTTTTTAAAACGTTTAGTTTAGGATTGTATTTTTTTTCGTTGTGTATTGTAATTTATGTATTTGCAATTTTTATTTGATGAAATTAATTTAAATTTGTGTGAAAATTAAAAAAAATGGTAGAAAAGGAAGTGTGTGTCACTACAAGAGGATGTTGTAATGAATTGTTTTGTGATTATGTGACAAGGTTGATGACAAAGTAAAGAAGAGTTGTCTCTCCATCTTACTTTCTTGTCATGAATACTACATACACCACTCATTACGATAATTATTGGTATTATAGAGTCTAGTTTAAATTTTTATCATACATTAACTAATTTATATGATAATTATTGGTATTATAGAGTCTAGTTTAAATTTTTATCATACATTAACTAATTTATATTCAAAAGAAAAGTTTACTTGCATCTTTATTTTTATATGTTAAGATAAATTTTATCATTTATTTTGGTATGACATGATGATAAATTTTTAAAAGAGAAACGGAGATACTAAAGTTGTAAATATTACGAAATACTGAAACATGATTAGTGATAAAGAAATAAAATATCACTGCTGATATTACACAGTAAATATATTTATCAAATATAACTAGTGACATTTCATTAATTTACTACAAATGATATTTTATTACTTTTACCACTAATGCAATATATATTGGGAATAACCAGTTTTCTTCAGATTTACGCCTTTTTTCATGCATTAGTTTTTTTCAATTTCTAAAAATTTTAACAAAAATGACTCATATTTTTATTATAAAATTTCATTTCAGATAATAAATAAATAGTTAAAGTTAATCATTAAGTATGTAAAGAATAAAAGATAAAAAATAACTCATGTTACGTTTAACAACACTATAACATTTGACATGATAAATATAAAAGGAGAAGAGTTATTTTGGATACCAAACTTTTCTTTGGATATGAGGAGACACATATTCATCATTCATCTCATTTTTGTCTAATGGATGGGATTTAATATATTTTATTTTTTATTTATTTTTTATAATTTAAATATTTTTTAAACCGTTAACTGTTAAACAAAAATAATTATACCATCGCGACGAGCGTTTAATTATCTTTCTACCAATATGCATTATGATATACTTTCGAAGAAAAAAATTCGTTTTTTTTCTTCTTGTTAAAATTTACGTGAAATATCATATATGATAATACTGTTTCATCATATATAATAATAGTCTTAAATCATATATGATATTGGTTTCTATCATATATGATAGGTTATATCATATATGATACTGGTGTTACATCATATATGATATAACCTATCATATATGATAATTTTCGAAAACGTGAAAAAATGAAAAAAAAAAGTGTCGAAAGTTTATCATATAGCATATTTATAAAAAGATAATTAAATGCTCTTCGTAACGGTATGTTTTTTTTCGCATAACGATTAACTGTTTAAAAGATATTAATGTTTGAAAAAAAAGGGTGAAAATATATTTTGTGTTTAATTTTATCCGTTGGATTAAAATGAATATCAAAGGTAGAGATTAGTCCATTGGTATCCAGATAAAGTTTATTATATATTAAATCATATAAAAGATAGCAAAAATAATATATATTGAATGATTGTGTCATTACATAATGAGGATTACGTATGTATTTATAATGAATACATAGCTTTGTAAATAAGTTACCTTAACCCTAAACCTAATGGGCCATAAGCTTATAGGCTTGAGCCTCGTCTAACACTCCCCGCAGTTTGAACGGGAGGCTTCTCGACGGACAAACTGGAACACATGTTGCAAACTCTTTCTTCAATCATCTTCTTTGTCTTTATTGAGACAGAAGGATAATTGTATTTGACGGCATAGTTGTTTGCTGCTTGCGGCTTCCTCCTTTGCGTGACTTGCTTTGCCTTTAGGTAGGAGTGGCATTTTTTACCAACTATTTTTGTAAAATGGCAATGATCTCCGACGGGAAAACAAAGAAAATAATGGTGGTTGAGGAAAAATATATTGTTGATTGTATTGGACTTGTGTAATGACGGTTATGGTTTTGGAAGGTATGATTTATTCGATAAAAAAGAAACTAATTATGAAAAAGTGAAGCGAAAAAGGAATTAAGTGGGATCCTTCTGAATCATCGTCACCGATGTTCGGAGGATAACTTTCTTGTGATGGGTTGTACCTAAAGCTCCGATACCATGAAAGATAGCAAAAATAATATATATTGAATGATTGTGTGATTACATAATAAGGATTGCATATGTATTTATAATGAATACATAGCTTTGTAAACAAGCTACCATAACCCTAAACATAATGGGCCCTAAGCCTATAGGTTTGGGTCTCGTCTAACATTCCTCCGCAGTTTGAACGGGAGGTTTGTTGACAGAAAAACTGGAACACATGATGAAAGCTCTTTTTCAACCATCTTCTTTGTCTTTGTTGAGACAGAAATATAATTGTATTTGACGGCATAATTGCTTTTTGCATACGGCTTCCTCCTTTGCGTAGCTTGCTTTGCTTTTAGGTAGGAGCGACATTTATAAACCAACTATACTTTTATAATGAATATATAGCTTTGTAAATAAGCTAATTTAACATTAAACCTAATGGGCCCAAGCATATAGGCTTGAGTAGGGGTGAGCATGGTGCGGTGCGGTGCGGATTTTGGCAAAAATGAAACCGCATCCGCAATTGCGGTTTTTTCAAAAGTGAGAATCCGCACCGCGCGGTTTTTTGCGGTTTCGGTTTTGCGGGTTTTGTGGGTTTTGTGGGTTTTGCGGATGTTAACCGCACCGCACCACCGCTTATGATTTATATACTTTATGCGGATTTTTGTGGTTTTTTATTCATGATGTACGTATTTTCGGTTATAACAATGCATATATTTAATATAAACACACACATTATATAGAATATTAATGATATTATGACGCTAAAACTCTTATAACACACGTTAAATAATCGATATACCGTTTTTTGGTTTTATATAATTACTATGCGGTGCGGTGCGGATTTGGTGGTGCGGTTTTAAGGGTAAAACCGCAACCGCACCGCATTTGCGGTTTTTCTTTTTTCTTAAAACCGATCCACCGGTTTTTGTTGTGGTGCGGTTTTTTGCGGTTTTTGCGGTTTGCGGTGCGGTTTGTGCTCACCCCTAGGCTTGAGCCTCGTCTAACAAAATAATTAAATACTCCAATTGAATAAGATTGTTTAAAAACTATACGCTGATTATCTTGGTCGTTTTTTCTGTACTCGAAGCTTGACAATATATATTGCACGTCATCTTTTAAAAGAAAATAGATAATGATACCTAAACCTAATCACATTGTAAGATATTCGCAAAGGAACTTTTTTGTACCCAAAGCTTGGATTCTAAATAGGAACGTGTGGATTATAGCACGACAATTCCTGTTATTATGGTCATTTTCCATTGCCTAACTTAAATCGGGGAGGGTTGGTATGTGGTTCACCTAATCACACTTGTGAGATATTCGTAGAGTCCAAGGTTTCATAAGATCTAGTTGTTTCGACTGAGATTAACACAAAGATAATCATGAATTGTATATTCAAGTTTTCCTAATGTACTTTCACATGAAACCAAATTACTACATGTGATACACTTTCTGCGTTGTATGCAAAAAGAAGTTCGAATTTGTGACCTTGCCTCTCCCCTCCTACAAAGAGACACTAGCTAGTGCACTTTCGCTCAATACGCTCTTATGAGAATAAAAAAGACACGTATAGTTACATGTTCGACATTGTTTTATATAATTAGTAGTACTACAAATTCATTATTGTATTTGTCATGCACCATTGCCACCACAACTCACTTCCAATGTGCCTAACTTTAAGGGGACTTCACAATACTAATATAAATACTGTATTAGACAGTTTATGAAAAGATAACTACCAGATCTATTGGTTAATGAAACCACATTCATGAGAAGGTTGGCATTGTGGTGAAACACAGAAAAATATATTAATCAAATTGAACTATTCTTTATCTTACACGTGCACACGTACAGAAAGATATGACTGCCTAACAAATTTCATCTGATTCTGTAGTTTATAATGTTTAATTAAGGTTTAAGATTACTGTTACAAGATTTATGGCAACACTTCACGTTTTTAGCCAGGTCATTTTTTTCATATCAATGTGACGTAGATGCCCATTTAATGGGTAAGATCAATGCTAACATTGATATTGACATTTCACGAGTGTAGCCAGGTCATTCGAATCGTGTATTTAGATTATCGAGAATTATCTTCGTGAAACGTTAATCTCATTCATTAAAGGAGTATTAAAGTTTAACATGTGAGACTTGATAGTGGGAGAGATTTGCTTGTGGAATAAATCGTTGTTGTTGTATCAATCTATGAAATCATCGTTTTAGTTTGAAAATTATTGTCATACCTAAAAGATTTTCAGTATGATATAGTAACTCAAACAGTATTTCAGCATGAGAAAAATCTTATAAACCGAAGATGAACGATCGATCATTGATTATATATGATGCTTAAACTCCTCGATGAACCCAACCCCGCGAGCTTAGAGGTATAGTTCGAGTAGGTAAACGATCCAAAGAGGCCTGTTAATTTTCTTATGCATTTTACTTCATTGTTCTAAAACTATTGTGTATTATACTATAAAACATAACCGTATGACTAATACTGATTAAACTAATCAAGGTATTACGTCGTAGTATATTGCTAGTTTAAGTCTAATGCTTATTCAATAAAAAAACCCGCTCACAATGAGCGGCTCCCATCCTCGCAAACCCTAACTTAAAAAATCTTCATGATGTTACCGTAACATATTTCGCAACGCAACTTACGTAACATTGTTAAAAGTGTGATCTAGTCCTGGTTAGTAGGAGTGTTTGTTTGTTTGTTTGTTTGTTTATGTGCAGGGACTGGAGTGTAGCTGTAAGAAGAGTCAAGGGGGCTTAAGTGTCAAGTTGAGTAAAGTTGAACGGTTGTTGCTGCCAAAGTGTGAAAGTCACAAGTTAGGAGTATATAAGCTGGTCAACGAGCTCATATCTTCCACAACTCGTTCCCATCTTCTCTCTCGTTTACACATAGTTATCAAATTTGTTGTTCTTGGTGATTGAGATCATCTTGATCTTTGTAATCTTGTTTTCTGGGTTTTAATCTTGTAAAACTATTATCAATTAGATAATAGACCCATACCAGCTTTAATCTGTGGTGGGTTTTTTGTTTTAATAAAAGTGATTTGAGAATCATATATGGGTTTCATAAATCTTAACATGGTATCAGAGACAGATTACATCACCTTGCTTTGATATTGTGATTTTTGCTATTAAACATTTTTGGTTTCTGAAAAATTTGGGGGTTTTTAAATTGAGAGGTTCTTGATCAATTAACAGGTGTTAATTGATTGTTTTCATGGTTGATTCATCATTCCTGGCGTTCTTGATCATTAGCCCTAATTTCTTGAAAAATTAGGGTTTGGTGATTTTTTGGGGATCTTCTTATTTGAGGTTCGATTGGTGTTGATCTTTGGTTCTTTATTCGATTGGTGCTTTGGATTGGTGATTCTGGTGATTTGCCCTAATTTCTTGAAAAATGAGGGTTTGGTTCTGGGTTCATGATTATTCTTTGACTAAGTGAATCAAAGAATAATTGAGGAAGTCTTCCGCTGGTTCTATAGCTCTGTAACACCTCTTTTACTTTTATTTAGTCTTTTGTGATTCTTAGTTGATTTGTTCTTGTTTGTTTTTTGTTAGTAGTGTAATATTTTCTTCGTGTCTTGTCAATCTTTAGCCGTTGACCTACCATCTTGAATGGTTTGGAAACCTGGGAACTAAACGAGATTGATTTTGACTTCTTTACTGTTTCTGTTTTTAGTTGGTTATTTGTGAGTGTATATGTCTTATTACGGTATGTCTGAAGAGGAGTATGAGCATAATAGTGAGGACTATAATTCAGATGCAACTGATGCATCTGTAACTAAAATTAGTCGTTTGGATCTTAGTGATCCTTTGCATCTTCATCCTAATGATTCTGCATCTTTAACTGTTGTGTCTGTTAAACTTCAGGGTACTGAGAATTATCAAGTTTGGTCTTGTGCTATGTTACTTGCTCTTGAGGGTAAAAACAAAACTGGTTTTATTGATGGATCTTGTAAAAGATCCAATACTGATGAGGTCTTGGGTAGGCAATGGGATAGAGTTAATGCTATTGTGCTTGGTTGGATTTTGAATTCTATCACTGAGGAGTTGTTCTTGGGCCAGATTTTTTCTAAAAGGGCTAAACATGTTTGGGATGAACTTAAAGAAACTTATGATAAAGTAGATGGTTTTGTCACTTTTAATCTACATCATAAAATACATTCTTTATCTCAAAATGGGTCTGTTTTGGCTGATTATTATCATAAACTCAATGCCCTTTGGAAACAGTTTGATGCTCTTGTGCAACTTCCTAGGTGTACTTGTCATGCTGCTGAGGACTTTAAAAAACATAATCAGTTAATGAAACTAATGCAGTTTTTAATGGGACTTGATGATTCTTATATACAAATAAAAAGTAGTATTCTCTCTAGAGATCCTTTACCTAATGTTAAAAGTACTTATGCTATTATTTCTAGTGAGGAGTCTCATAGAGTTATGTCTGGCTCAAGGTCCTCCCAAAGGAGTCAGTCCTCTGTGTTTAACTCTAGTGTGAACAGGGGTAGTGTTCAAAGGCCTCAAAATAATAACTCTTCTAGACCTGTTGGGTCTAATAGACCCACTAATGATAATAGAAGGTCTAGTGGAGGACCTACCTTGGTGTGTGAAAAATGTGGGTTTAATGGGCATACTATTGATAGATGTTTCAAGCTTATTGGTTATCCACCTGATTTTGGGAAGAAAAATAATACTAGGGTTTCTAATAATAATCAGACATCTCAGAACTTCAATAAAAGATTTGTGGGTTCTAGCTCTACTTCTTCTTTTTCTGATGAACAATTGTCTAAAATCATTGTTTTGATTAAGGAAAATACTACTGGTGCTCAGGCCAATATCGCAGGTATTATGGTCAATCAAAGTTCTGTTTTTAATAAGAATTTTCATAAATTTTTCTGTTCTAATAGTCAGATTAAGTCTAGTCTTGTAGATCATGGTCTTATTGTTGATTCAGGTGCTAATCAGCGTCTTACTTATGATGATAAGAATCTGGTTGATGTTATTGATATTTCCAAACTTGGTATTAAAGTGTCTCATCCTAATGGTACTGAGGCATTCATTACCAAGGTTGGAAATATGGTCTTAAACAGAGACTTAACATTATATGATGTGTTGGTTGTTCCTGAATATTGTGTTAGCCTTATGTCTGTGCATAAAGTTGCTAAGGATAGTAAATTTGTTGTGGCTTTTGATGAGTCTAGTTGCTATATCTTGCCTCAGGGTTTGAGGGAGATGAGGTTGTTGGGGACTGGTAAACAAAAGGATGGCGTGTACTTTTTTGATAGGTTTTGAGAAACCTAATGTTACTTGTTTTTTGAGTAAAGATATTTGGCATTGTAGGCTTGGTCATCCTTCAGACCAAGTTCTCAATGTTTTAAAGAATGACTTAGTTTTTGAGAAAACTAATGGGGAGTTTTTTTGTGAAACTTGTCAAAAGGCTAAACAGACTAGAGAGTCTTTTCCTCTTAGTGATCATGTTTCTACTAATCTGGGTGAATTAGTTCATTTAGATTTTTGGGGTCCTTACAAGGTTACTAGTAAGGAAGGGTTTAGATATTTTTTAACTGTGGTTGATGACTTTTCTAGGGCTGTTTGGGTATATTTGTTGAAGAATAAGACTGAGGTGTTTGATTGTATAAAGATTTTCTTTCACTTGATTAAAAATCAGTTTAATAGAACTATTAAAACTTTTAGAAGTGATAATGGTACTGAGTTTGTAAATCATAAAATGATTGAGTTTTGTGAGTTAAATGGGATTATACATCAAACATCTTGTCCTTACACTCCTCAACAGAATGGAATTATTGAAAGGAAACATAGGCATCTTCTTAATGTGGCTAGATCCCTTATGTTTCAGGGGGGGTTGCCTTTAAATTTGTGGTCTGAATGTGTTCTTACAACTACTTACTTGATTAACAGGTTGCCAACTTCAGCGCTGAAAGGAAAGAGTCCTTTCCAAATTGTGTTTAATAAAAAAATTTGTTTAAAACATTTGAGAATGTTTGGATGTCTCTGTTTTGCTACTTTACTTACTAGTAATGATAAGTTTAGTAGTAGATCTAAGAAATGTGTGTTTGTTGGCTACTCTGGGACTAAAAAAAGGTATAAGTTGTTAAGTCTTGAAAAGGGTCATTTCTTGTTTTCAAGGGATGTTAAGTTTTTTGAAAACATTTTTCCTTTTAAGAATAATAGCAATGGTACTCTTAGCAGTGATAATCAGGGTCTGAGTCTTGATAGCTTTTTAGAAGTTGTCATAGATGCAGATCCTGGTGTGCCCTATGATGATATAGTTTCTGCCTCACCACACAGAGGCAGCAACTCTTCTCATAGTAATGAGCCTCTAGTTAACTGACTTGAGAGTGAGGATGGGCATTCTCAGGTCTCTAGTGAGCCTGTTAATGAGAATGATATGGTTGCTCTTTTTATTGAACATGAATTTGAGGGCATTAATAATAACATACCTAATGCTGTGAGTCCTGTTGTTAGAAGGTCTGAAAGGGTTTCTGTTTTGCCAAGAAAATATAATGATTATGTTTTTAGCTTCAAGAGTTAAGTTTGGACTTGAAAAATTTGTTAGTTATGCTAGACTTAAGTCTGATAACTATTGCTTTGTTACTGAACTTAATAAAAGTGTTGAGCCTAAAACCTTTTGGGAAGCTAGTAAGAGTCAGCACTAGGTTGATGCAATGAACAAATAGGTGGATGCTTTAAATGAAAATAATACTTGGACTATTACTGATTTTCCTAAAGATAGGAAAGCTATTAATGGTAAATGGGTTTATATAATTAAGTATAAATCTAGTGGAGAGATTGAAATATATAAAGCTAGGTATGTGATTAAAGGTTATAATCAAAAGGAAGGTGTGGATTTTGATGAAACTTTTTCACTTTTTGTGAAAATTGTTACTGTTAGGTGTTTGATAAATTTGGGTATGCAAAATAGTTGGCCTTTATTCCAACTTGATATCAACAATGCTTTCTTGTATGGAGATCTTGATGAAACTGTGTATATGACTTTGCCTGATGGGTATTTTGATAAAAATTATAAGAGGGTTTGCAGATTATATAAGTCTTTATATGGGTTAAAACAAGCTCCTAGGCAATGGAATGCCAAGTTAACACAAGCTCTTATTGAACATGGTTTTATGCAAAGTAAAAGTGATTATTCTTTGTTCACTAAAAAATAAGTCTGGTGTTTTTCTTGCATTACTTGTCTATGTTGATGATATTGTTGTTATTGGCAATAGAGTGAGTCATATTGAAGAATTTAAAAGGTTTTTAAAGAGTAAGTTTCAAATTAAAGATCTGGGCAAACTGAAATACTTTTTGGGCATTGAGGTGATTGATACAGATTTTGGTTTGTGTCTTAATCAGAGAAAGTATTGTTTAGATTTGCTGTCTGATTCTGGATTGCTTGCTTGTAAACCTTCTGCTACTCCACTTGAGCAAAATTTGAATATTTCTAGTGAACCTACAGATTCTGATTGTGTGCTTGATAATATTACTGAGTATCAAAAACTTATTGGCAAACTTATCTATCTTACTCACACTAGGCCTGATATATCTTATGCTGTTCATTGTCTTAGCCAGTTTATGCATAAACCTCTTAAGTCTCATCTTAAAATTGCTCTTAAAGTTTTGAGATACTTAAAAGGTTCTCCTGGTAAAGGTATTTACATTGTTAGAAATGCAAATGTTTCTCTTGAAACTTTTGTAGATGCAGATTGGGCTAAGTGTTTAGTAACTAGAAAGTCTGTTACTGGTTTTTGTTTACTTTTGAATGGGTCACTAGTATCTTGGAAAAGCAAAAAACAAAACACCATTTCTAAGTCTAGTGCTGAAGCTGAATATAGAGCTATGGCTTCAGCTACTTCAGAAATTGTTTGGGTCCTTAAAATCTTAAAGGACTTAAATTAGGAACATTTTTTGCTTGTAAATTTGTTTTGTGATAGCCAAGCTGCTATTAAAATAGCTGCTAATCCTGTCTTTCATGAGAGAACAAAACATCTTGAAATAGATCTTTATTTTGTGAGAGATAAGATTCTGGCTGGTGTGATTAAGACTTGTAAAGTTAATACTGCAAATCAGTCTGCAGATACTCTTACTAAGGGGCTTGACAAGTTACAACATGATAAACTTGTTGGTCAATTAGGATTGTTTGATTGCTTCAAGGTTCAGATCAAGGAGGGGTGTTAAAAGTGTGATCTAGTCCTGGTTAGCAGGAGTATTTGCTTTTTTGTTTGTTTATGCGCAGGGACTAGAGTGTAGCTGCAAGAAGAGTCAAGGGGGCTCAAGTGTCAAGTTGAGTAAAGTTGAAGGGTTGTTGCTGCCAAAGTGTGAAAGTCACAAGTTAGGAGTATATAAGCTGGTCAACGAGCTCATATCTTCCACAACTCGTTCCCATCTTCTCTCTCGTTTACACATAGTTATCAGATTTGTTGTTCTTGGTGATTGAGATCATCTTGATATTTGTAATCTTGTTTTCTGGGTTTTAATCTTGTAAAACTATTACCAATTAGATAATAGACCCATACCAGCTTTAATCTATGGTGGGTTTTTTGTTTTAATAAAGGTGATTTGAGAATCATATTTGGGTTTCATAAATCTTAACAAACATGTTTCCCAACATCATTGGGATCCAAAGATCTATGGAAACTCTGTCACAAATACGGAACGGTGACACATGTCTACATCGCGTGTAAACTTTCAAAGATTGGGCGAAGATTCGCTATTGTCAGGTTTTTGAAAGATAAAAACAAGGAGTCATTTGATCGACGATCTCAATAAGATATGGAGCGGATCATACCTACTACAACAATCCACTTATTTCCCATCGAGGGTTTCCCAACGACAGAATGTCGATGGAGAAAACCCACTAAACGACAAAACAAATCCGACGTGACACCTTAGCTCGTTGAATATTTGGTCAAACTTTATCGAAAATATTCCCCAGTGACATGTCGCTCGGGGAAACTTGACCAAAATTTGACCAAATACTTTAACAAAAATATAAGCGGGAGATTATTCCGCCAAGGTTTCCCCAACGACATGTCGCTGGGGATAAATGTTTCGTAGACTAAGCCAAGTGATTAGTGTTAATGAATGTATTGTTCAATATTGCTAAGATTCCCCAACGACATGTCGCTGGGAAATCTTTTCATGAATCCCTCCAAAAAATTTCATTAACGTGTTTTTTTACAAAACGACAAACAAAAGGTTTCCCCAGCGACATGTCGTTGCGGATACTTCACATGCAATCTTTAATTTTTTTAATGTAATATATATTTAAAATTATATATATAATAAAAAAATTATAATATATAGAAAAATAGAGTTCTTAAAATTTAAAATATTATTTTACCATTAAAAAAAATTATATGTCTTTTTATGATTAAAAAAAGTGAGAGAAATGGTTAAAAAAAGTGAGAGAAATGGTACCATTTCTTCGCTGCCATGGCCAATTTTGAAAAGAAACCCAACACTTATACCAAAACAGACCCTAAACCAGCAAGCAACCATCCCAACAACCATGCGAAAACTACTTCCTCTTCAGCTCATGTAAACCCTAATCGATCCTATGCGAACGATCTCAATGGTAACAACTCCATCAAACCCGCAACATAACCTAAAACCATTCTCAAATCGGTTACACTCGATGAATCGGACCTTATTGATACATCATACATGAGAAACGTGATCCTTTCCAAGGTTAGAGATGTTCATCTCATTCTTAATATCAATAATGTTCTCAATAAAGAAGGGTTTTGTAATTTTCAATGCAAATATATTGGAGGCATGTGGTTATGCATTGAATTCGATTCTCCCGAGGCATGTTTAAAGTTGTAGACGAACAAAGAGATGTCATGGTATTTTACTACCTTGAAGCATATGAACAAATCTTTTATAGCGGATGAACATGTTATATGGATTGAAATTGGTGGCCTACCTCTTAATGCTTGGACGTCTAAAGCGTTTAAAAAGATTGCTCTTAGTTGGGGTTAACCACTCTTCGTTGACGAAGACCCTACTGAAAATACTACCATAGGAAGGGTCTGCATCAAGACTAGAATTCATGGTCAAGTCAATGAAATCTGCAAAGTGGTTATCCTAGGAAAGTCTTTTAATGTGTTTTTCAAAGAGTTTGATGGATGGGTACCGAACAATAAAACTATGGGATCATTATCGAGTTATCATTCGAAGATGGGTAATTCCAACAAGCATGACAATGACAATAGTGACAATTGTTGGTCCCTTGTAATTCGTTATTACTTATCAAATTAAGTAATAACTCTTTACTTCGACTCAAGTTTGTTGTTTTAACAATAGATAAGAACTATGAACAACAACAATACCAATATACTTTTCAACGTATAGACTTTTATTATAATCAAATAAGGAATCTATAACCCACTTTGTTGCGAAATAAAAAAGTGGTTGAATGACAATGGGTTGTGATCTCCTCTACTTAAACGTCTAACCAAAGTTAAAGTCTAAGCTCCAATCTAAACGTTCATATGCATCTTGGCTATATGGTTTAGTTGGTATCGAGAGAGAAAGGTTTTCTAGAGTTTTAGCTCTTGTACTGGTTAATCCTTTCTCTCCCAATGTACACTCCTTGTATAGGCAGTGTAAACTAGGGTTTGCATTTTGCATGTTTCAATGCATGGGTTTATCCAGTGGGTGATTGATGCCTATGCTAGATAAACAGTACAAAGTACATATTAAACTATTCTAGAAAAGATAAAGGTTGTACTTATATTTAAGTATACAAGCAACCTACTTTGACTTAAAGTTATCTTTTCCCGCCTAATGCAAACCATCAAAATACTGAAGAGTCTTTAGTATCCTAGAGGAGATCGACATCATTCAGTTTCGTATTGTCAAACCAAAATGAAATGAAAGCCCTTCTTCAGCAACTAGACCGCCTAGTATTTGAAGCGAAGACTCCTTTGTCTTCTAAGTTAACTGGAAGGGGAGTGCTGAACTTTCTTCAGCTTTAAAGTCTTCAGTAGGAACTTTGTTTCTCTGGTCATCCTTTAGCAGACTGGCCTTACTGCTGAGCATGAAACACTTTGGGGGATTTTATATTCAAAACCTAGAGTTGCTTCTGGGTCAGTAAATACTGACCCAACAATCTCCCCCTGTTTGGATATACAAATAGCCTAAGTCTAATGTCAGTAGTAAGTGAGCATAACAACTTCTTCTTACTTGCACTGAACAATTAAATACTTATAAACATCTGATAATCATTAATTCATGAAACATTACAAAATTACAACAAAATTAGTACAAATGATTATTCAAATCTCCTTAGGCCTAAGTTCTTCAATAATGGGAGTCTAAGTCAATGGATCTGAGTTTCTGTGGTCCAATATAGCAAGCAAGCACATGCTGAAGGTGTTAGCAGCATCAGTACGTCCCGGACCACCATGAAGAGAGTAAAAGATCCGTTGAACATTTGAGAGAAGTTCATTGTTCATTTCATCAAGATCACTTATGCCCACAAAGTCTTGACGTTCTTGATGATTGAACATAATCATTCCTAGTTCTGGTTCGTCCAGTACATGACCAGGGAGATGATTTTGAAACTGAACAAAGCCTTTGTATTTCTTAGTGGTGACAAAGATGTCACCCACTTCAGGTCGTATAAGTTTTGCCCTTTTGTTCAGCTCTAGTATTAGATCTTGATCCTCCAGAGAAACTTGAGTGTTGATGTTCAGAATCTCACCCAGTCTTTCATGATTTCTCATATAGTGCTCAATTATGGTGCGAACTTCATCCCATCTCTTGGATTTTCTTTTCTCGATCATCACACTCATTTCAATCCATTCAGTGTAAGAAAGTTCTTTTCCTTGAAAGTTTTCAAGTATATCATCAGTTCCATCACCCCTATTGAACTTGAGATGGATGTCACCTTTGTTGGTCAGCATATCAACGTTGGTGATTGGTGAGATATTTCTTTTGTTGAGCGTTGTTATACAAAACTTTTCATATAACACTTTCTTCTTGAAGACACTTTCTACTTCAGCATTCCCAATTTGTTCATACAAGCTTAGCTTCAGATCTCTTAGCTTTTCTTCTTGCTGAAGCTTGTACAACTTGTCAAGTTCTTCCAGAGTGGCCACTCCAGCTCTGATCAGACGATCATTCAGAGTAAAATATCCTTTGTTTTTGGTAATATGGGGAGGTGAACCACTATCAGTTGTTTCTCCACTTGTGGTCAGCCCTTGCATATGATCATTTTTTGCTGATGACTCCCCCTTACCCTTTGCTGGGCTCTTTTCAGTGATAGGTGACTCATAGACAACAGATTGTTTCTGAGCCTTCTTTTGAGCATGTTTCTGAAAGAGATGTTGGATTGTGTTTTTCTCCCCCTCAGCAGAAGACTACCCAACAGCTTCTCATGACCCACCATCAGGGAAGAGGCCACAAAGATGATCAAGAGTGGCAGTTACCTTGGCCAACAAGGCTGGAACAGTGTCAAGGGCATGTAATTTCTGCTGAACCTCATCAGATATGGTCAGCTTTTGTTTCTCTAGCAACGCCACTCTATCTTTGATATTTGACACAGAATCACACAAAGTATTAACTTGGCCAGGAACTTGTGTGAATTCTGGTGGAAACTCCATGGAAGCACCGTTGATGGAGTCCATAAGAGAGGACGTCTCTTGCTTTAAGGAAGTGGTGGTGGCCACATCTTGGACTAAAGGCTTCAAAGCAACAATGATGACATCCTTGATTTATTCAGTAGAAGGAGGAATTGGTCTTGCTTTGACAGTTGAGATTTCAGTGTCAGCAAGCACCTTTTCTTCCTTCAGTCTGGCCACCTGTGATTGAAGAATCAACACTTGATTTGTTAATTCTTTTATCTGTTCAGTTCTGGGGGAAGGTGGCTTTTGTGTTGCATCAGCAGTCTCTTCATCACTGTCATCTAGATTGACTGGAATTTTGTCACTGAACCCTAGTTCTTTTTCCAAATCATCCCCAGACATGCTGACTACAAATGTAGGAAAGTGTCCCACCTTGGCACCAGTGGTGAGATTCACTTCCTTCGGAATCTTCTAAGCATCATCTTTAGTGTGTGGATCAGTTTCAAGCCCTTCACCACCAGGGTTGGTTTGACTTGATGGATCCTGAGAAAGAGTCCCTGATAAGTTTAGATAAATGATAATGTTTTTGGTTCCTTCAGTAGAACCCTATTTTGGGGGTGCTACATCATTAGAAACAGATAGGCCAGGGTCAGCATCAGCTATTGGATTTGCTGACACATCATTCCCTGATGCAGACTCAGTGACAAGTGATAGAAACTGGTAATGAAGTATGAGTTGTATTCAGAATGAAAGTACTTACCAATGCTGACTCCACACTACTGAGCGGAGGGTGAGCTCCATCTTCACCCTTCTCTCCTAAAGAAGTTGAGAGAGGGGTTCCCTTTTGGTCCTCTTTATGCATGTCACCTCCAAAAGAGACTAAAGGTGATGGCTGGCTGGGGTTCTTGTCCTTGGCCAGGGAGTTAGTCTTGTTCAAAGCATGGCCATGGGAATCATCATCAATCTTCTTTGAGGAAGATTGTGTGAGGGTTTTCCTCTTTCTGGACTTACGTCTAACCTTCTTGGTATTAATTGACGATTGCTACTTACGAGGTCCAGATGAAACTCCAGGCTTTTTGCCTTTTAGATCCCCTTCTCCAGTTGGAGAAGTGTGTTTGGGAGCTTTGTACACTACTGGACCATCTGCTGAGCAGATGTCTAGCATGGGTTGTGTAAGAGGAGGATCAATGGTGCTGACTGAAATGTTCTAGCGAGTGAGATCAAAGGTCTTAAAATTTAGTTTCTCTCTATTGATTTTTGAAAAGTCATTTCCAAGATGGTCAGCAAAGAGGAGAGATAGAAATCTGGTGTAAACAACGTTTTTCTCTCTAGTCTTTTTCTCCAGCTTCCCATGGAGATCTTCAAAAGTAAGCCTCCCAAAATCAGCTTTAACACCCTTGGCCAGACAATATAAAATAATAGCATCTTTTTTGTTGATCTGGTCAAGGCCTCCAGTTTTCCACCCAAACATTCAATAAGAATGGATATCAGCAATTTCCATCTTGGTGGCAAAGAACTTCTTTTTAACCCCCTTTTCAGTAATTTCTTTAGTATACCCAATCTCTTTAAAGAAATTTTTGACAACCATAGAATCATCAGGTATAGCTTCATAGTCATTAGGGTTTTCCAAATAATCTAAACCCAAAACCTTTCTAAATAACTTTAACCCAAATCTACCATGAATCCCAACCGTTGTATAATCAAACTCAATGTACTTCTTGTTGTTAGAAGCCTCTGTTGTGAACCAAAATTCTTTTAGTACATTTTGAAACATCATCGCAGGATCCTCAAATAAAGCATACCTTAAAACATTTTTGGATAGATAAGTCAAAATTTGTTCCCCAGGAACAAACTTAATGGATTCAGGTTTGAGTAAGCTGATGTTGTTGGGTTTGAAAAAGATTTCATCAATGGGATAGTTAACATGAGTGGATGGGTTGAGAGTGATCTTAGCAATCTTTAGAGTAGAAGATGATTCAGCCATTGATGTTTCTGTGTGTGTGTTTTGAAAGTGAGAGAGTTTTTGTGTGTTTTTTGATGAAAAGATTTGTAAGCGTGGAATGAAATCCAATTGTTACGGATTATGTAAAAACTTTAACTGCTTTGTAGAAAGTTTTTAAAACCATTTGAAAAAATTATAAATCTTTTAGGGTTTCTTTTGAACATTTGGCACAAACTTTCTCATTAATGTTCTACAAAAAGGGTATGATATTCTGTTGCTTTGAACAGTAAAACGCCCCATGTGTCAGGGAGTTGTTGACTATGGATGGAGACATTTGAAATTTCCTTAATTAATAAATGACACCTTTTTGAAAGAATATTTGTTTTATTCACATGAAAATTCAATGCCATTAACTCTTTTGAATCACATGATTGATAGGTTTTAAATGCTGTTGCTCAGATATGCTGAAGCTGATGGCAATACTTGTGAGCTTCAGTGCGTCAGATGAGGCGACAAAACCCCATATACATGTTCACATAAGTGAGCATGAAATATGACATTGCACGCTCCTCTACTCAGGCCTAGCTACTCAGTTGTATTTAAAAATTTGTTCAGCATTGCTGAAGGAACCTTTTGATGACTGGTTATTATTTGTTCAGCTTCAATGAATCAGGTAAGGTGACAAATCATCATATACACAATCACATAAAGTGAAATAGACACATGCCATTGCACACCCCTTTACTCAGACAATGCTACTTAACATTAATCAAAATCTTTTATGAAATGTTGAACCTTCAAGTATCTTCAGTGAATGCTGAAGGTTCAGGATTTGTATCATCAATGTTCAGCATACCAAGCTCTATTATCAATCTTTTGAAAGTTGGTTCATCCAGTGGTTTGGTGAAGATATCAGCCAATTGATACTGAGTGGGGATGAAATGTAATTCAGTGTTCCCTTTCACAATGTGATCTCTGATAAAATGATACGGGATATCAATGTGTTTTGTTCTTAAGTGAAGGACTGGATTGTTGGATATTGCAGTAGCACTAGTGTTATCATAAAAAATTGGTACCTTTTCATATTCTATGTCATAATCATCTAGTTGGATTTTCATCCAAAGAACATTGGCACAACATCCAGCAGCTGCCACATATTCAGCTTCTGCTGAAGACATGGCAAATGTTTGTTGCTCTTTAGCACTCCAACACACAAGTTTTCCACCTAGCAATTGGCAGGCATCAGAAGTGCTTATTCTGTCCAAATTGCATCCAGCATAGTTAGAATCTGAATACCCACCAAAGACCTAGACTTGGTGTACCTTTTAGGTATCTAAAGATTCTCTTTATAGCGGTAAGGTGTGATTCCTTTAGATCTGCTTGGTATCTTTCACAAAGGCATGTAGAGAATTAAATGTCAGGTCTGCTTGCAGTTAAGTACATGAGTGACCCAATCATACCTCTATACTGAGTCTCATTGACTGATTGTCCATTGAGATCAGGTCCTAAGTTGTTAGGGGGTACCATTGGAGTCTTCACTGAAGCACAATTGATATCATACTTCTTCAGCAGATCATTTACATATTTTTCTTGATTGATGAAGATGCCTTGGTCAGATTGTTTAATCTGAAGACCAAGGAAGTATGTGAGTTCTCCCATCATACTCAACTCAAATTTGTTGGTCATAAGCTTGGAAAATTGTTTGCAAAGTTTCAAGCTTGTAGAACCAAAGATTATGTCATCCACATAAATTTGTACCAGAATGGTGTCAGTTTTAGATTTATAGATAAACAAGGTGCTATCTATTTTTCCTCTAACAAATTTATGTTCAATGAGACATGTTGAGAGAGTTTCATACCATGCTCTTGGAGCTTGCTTCAGTCCATACAAAGCTTTGTAAAGCTTGTAGACATGATTTGGGTATTTACTACTCTCAAAGCCAGGAGGCTGAGTAACATAAACTTCTTCTTTTAGGTCACCATTTAGGAATGCACTTTTGACATCCATTTGGTAGATGATGAAGTTCATGTAAGTGGCATAAGCAAGGAAGATTCGTATGGCTTCCATACGTGCAATTGGAGCAAAGGTTTGATCAAAATCAACACTAGGCTCTTGATTGAATCCTTGGGCCACCAGCCTAGCTTTGTTTTTGGTCACCACATTGGTTTCATCTCTTTTGAGTTTGTAAACCCATTTGGTGCCAGTGGTTGATTTACCATATGGAAGAGGAACCAATTTCCAGACTTTGTTTCTTTCAAATTGATTGAGTTCCTCTTGCATAACATCCACCCATCCAGGGTGTGTGAGTGCTTCAGAAACCTTTGTAGGTTCAATTTCTGAGAGAAAATTTGCATAGAGGCATTCTCCAGATGAAGCAGCACTCAGTTTCTTTGCCATAGTTCTAGTGACTCTACCTTCACCAGGATTGCCTATTATGTTCACCAGCTGTATGTGACTATTTTTAGTCTAAGATTTTTGTAGAGCTGGAGAATAGGCACTGGTATCATGATTAGAGCTAGATCTTGGAAGTCCATGACATGGACTTGGACTTGGATTATCTCTAGTGTCTACTGAAGGATATTCAGTGGACAAAGGTTCAATCAATGAAGGGCTTCCTTCTTGGTCAGAAGCAACACATCCAAGACCTAATTCCCTAGAGATGGTAGGAGAGTTTTGAGCAAGGGGCTCAGATTGTTCATCAGCAACTGCATATGATTGATCATTTTGATCATGTGTGTCAGCATGCTGGTTGTTTTGAGACTGACCATTTTGGTCATTTGTGTTGCCTTGCTTATCATTTTGATCATTTTGAGACTGATCATTATTTGATTGACAGCCATCAGTATGTGATACTAAAGGATTTCCTTTTGTAGGACTTGTCATATCTTCAAATGGATCAATATGTGGGACTGAGTTGCTTGTTTGATATATTTGAGAAGGCTCATAATGTAGAAATTCATCAGATGGATAATTGTGAGATTCATGTATATGAAGTTCATCATCTGATGGAAATGTAAATTTGAGAGCTTCAGAACTTTCATTGAATGTGATGTGATAGGTTTCTTTAATACATTGTCTTCTTGTGTTGAAGACTCTGTATGCTTTAGATACTAGAGAGTATCCAAGGAAGTAACCATCATCAGATTTTTCATCAAACTTTCCAAGGTGATCCTTGTGATTGTGAATGAATACTAGACACCCAAATACATGTAAGAATGAAATGTTTGGAATTCTCCCCCTGAAGACTTCATTGGGAGTCTTCATGTGTCTCTTCATAATAATGGATCTGTTTTTAGTGTAGCAAGTAGTGGCTACAGCATCAGTCCAAAAATGCTTAGAGAGAGCAGATCCAGCAAGCATTGTCCTTGCTGCTTAAATCAAAGTTCTGTTCCTTCTTTCAGCCACACCATTTTGTTCAGGTTTGTAAGAAGATGAAATTTTTTGGGAAATTCCTTTGTCATCACAGAATTTGATCAGTGTGTGATTTCTGAATTCAGTGCCATTATCAGTTCTGAGTTGTTTGACATGAGTGTCATTTTGATTTTCAAATCTTTTGATGAAAGACATAATGGCATCTGGTGCATGGCTTTTCTTTGCTAGAAAATATACCCAGGTGTACCTAGAGTACTCATCAATAATGACAAGTGTATATTTTTCATAACAAATGGCCCTAGGTGATACTGGGCCAAATAACTCCATGTGAAGCAAATGAAGACTTTCTTTGATTGAGAAGGTTTGCTTAGTTTTGAAACTTGCCCTATGATGCTTCCCTTTTTCACATGCTAAGCATGGTTTGTCCTTGGAATAGACAAGTGAAGGAAGACCAATAACAAGATTTTATTTTGCCAGCAGAGTTATTGTTTTGAAATTGAGATGTGAGAGCCTCTTATGCTAAATCCAATTGGTAATATTGGAGGATTTAGCAAAGAAGCATGTCTCTTGAGTAGAGTTCATGTTCATGACATAAACATCTTTGACTCTAGGAGCAATCATCACAATTTCATGATTGGAGTTGAAGATTGTACCTTTTTTGTCATCAAACAGCACAAGATACTTTGCATCATAAAGTTGACTTATGCTGATGAGGTTGTGCTTCAATCCATTGACATATGCTACCCTTAAGAAAACTATACCATTGCATTTTACTGAACCAAATCCTTTAGTAGTAGCTAATGAGTCATCACCAAAAACAACTTTAGGACCTTGTTCCTCCTTATACTTGTGCATATAACTTTTGGTGCTAGTCATATGCCTTGAGCAACCACTATCTAGGTACCAAATAGGATTCCTGAGATCACACTACACAAGTTAAGGAAATGGTCAGTTTTGTTTTGAAACCCACCTTTGTTGGGTGGGGGTTTTAGATCTAGAAGGTGTTCTAGATCTGAAGGGTCCTCTTGTAGAGGGTATGTGTGATTGCTCAGAAGAATAAGAGGTCTGAACAGCTTTTGCTTTCTTAGCCTGGAGGGCTTCACCTCTTCTGAACCACTCTATATGGTTGTGATCAGATGTAGTGTGGACATCGCTTCCACAAGTTTCACAACATTTGGTAATAGAGTTTGGATTTCGTGGTTTAATACCTCTTCTGAGTGAGATGATTAGATTATGTCCATAAGTGTCATGGTCATAACTTCCACAAATATTACAAACAAGGTAATAGTGGCAGTCATCTGAGTGATGATTGCCCATACCACAATGAATGCATGGTGGGAAAGGCATATTTTGCCTGGACTGAGATGCTTCAGTATTGTGAGCATCAGCACTAGTTTTGGCCAGCATATACTGAGTATGTTCACAAGTGCGATGATCAGTCCTCTCACATTTAGTACAATAATCACTCTTAAGCAAGTTTGAGTGAGATGGTTGTTTAGACCACATAACTCATAAGCCCTTTTGAATTGTGTCTTGTACTTAAAATGAGGAGAGTCTGAAGGTTTATCTCTGAATCGTGTTGGTGTTTGTTACTGCCTGAGTTGCAATTTGAGATCATTGATCTCTTGCATGACAAGCAACATTCTCTTATCATCCTCAGATCTAGCATTCTTCAGTTTATTTGTTGAAACTAAATAGGTAGTTCCTATATGTGAACCTTTAGCATGAGCTGAAGAGTTCTTTGAAGTGTCAATTTTGACATGTTTGGAAGAAATACCTTTGTGTATGGTGTGTGACTTGATGATAGACTGGATAGTTTTGGGTCCAATAGAGGGTTCAGCACCAGCCAGCTTCTCCAAAAGGAGGAAGTGGGGTACTTGCTTCATTCTCTATATCATCATTTGAGTCATCCTCAGTAACTGAGGACTCAACTGGTGCTGAAGTGTCAGCATTTGCTTGAAACTCAGAAAAGAAGGATTCGTCTAGTGTCATGATTGGGTAAATTCTCTTCACTTGACCTTTCACTGTCAGGGATCGAGCTACCATCCTCATTTGAGGCTTTGACAAAGACAATAGAGTTGGTGCTGGAGGATCCTTCAGCACCAAGCATTTTCCTCTTTTGAGTTGGAATTTGTTCATTTATGCATTGATTTACCCTATCAGAGTTTCTAAGCCAAGATTTAACAATATCTTTTGCTTCTTTTAATTCAACTCTTAGGGAGTTATTTTCTTCCGCAATTTCTTTCTTCAATCGTTGAAAATTAAGAATATCAAGTTTAGCTTCTTTTAGATTTATTTGCTTACTTTCAAAATCTTCAAGTTTTAGAACAAGTTTACGACATTTTTCAAGCAAATTGTTTCTTTGTTCTTCAACAAATTTTAGATCAATGCACATGTAATAAAAGACAAATTTAATGTCATCTTTATCTTCTAACTCAAGAAGAGTTTGTACCTTTTTTATTGTGACATTGACCCATTCACCATTTCTGGCACTTTCTCTGGCCACAACATTGGAGTTAGCCCCTTCATCATCAGTAAGTGCCATCAGCACTTTCACATTAACCACTTCATCATCTGAAGAAACATCTTCTTCATCCTATTCATAGGCTTCAGCAACGAGCCCTTTGTTCTTGTCTTGTTTGGGAGCCTTGGAAGAGGAACTTTCAGCACTCATTAGGGCCAATCTTGCCTTGATTTCTCTGTATTTGGCCTCAAAGTCTTTTGTTGGTCTGAGTTCAGCCCTATTTTGCTGAAATAAAGTAGAAGCAATTTGTTTTGGTTGAAATGATGATTGACCAGATGGTCTTGATTGAGATGGTGAGGAATATGAAAGTAGAGATGTTTTTGAATAACAATCCCTAGCATAGTGACCAGTCTTCCCACATTTGTAGCATTCAGTGTCACCTGAAGCTTTTGTGGAACTGGAGAACTTGCCTCCTTTCTTAAAAAACCTTCTAGACTTGGCCAGAAGTACTCTTTCATGAAATTCCTCTTTGAGGTCATTCAGATATTCCTCACTAGATCTAGTGTCTTCCTCATCATCAGGACTATCTTGGTAGTCTTGAATGACAGCCTCACTAAAGAAGGCTGTGGACAAGGGTGTATCAATGGTTATTTCTTTACTCTTTCTTGAGCCTTCATAAATCCTATCAACTAGGTTTTCTTCATATTTAAGTTTCCCAAAAAGAGAGGCTAGATCACAATCTTTAATGTGATTAGCATTTCTCAAGCTTTGGTAGAAACTGAGCCACTTCTTTGGCAATGAATTAACAAAAACTGTGTTGATTTCAAGTTTTGAAAGATCAACACCATCATTCACAAGTTCATTCATCAGTGCTTTGTATCTGGTGAATGTCTGTGTGAGGGTTTCCCTATCTTTGTGCTTGAAGGTGTTGTATTAAAGCTTTAAATCCATGATTCTGGTTTCTTTTACATCATAGGGTCCCTCATGGTAAAGAATAAGGTCCTCCCATGTAGCTTTGGCAGTTTTGCAATTTACAACAGAATTCATTTGATCATCTGTAAGCACAAACATGATGAGACTTTTGAGACGCTGATCTAGGTTAGCAGCTTTTCTCTCATCAGCAGTCCATTGTGCTTCAGGTTTTCTATTGTCCCCAACCATATGAACAAAAGGACCATTTTCAATGATTCCAAGGAATTGAGGTTCAATTCCAACCATGTGGACAAGAAACCTCTTCTTCCAATTTGTAAAATTGGCTACCTCTAGTACAGGAGCAACATTAAGTTGGCCACCCCTATATTCTAGGGTTTGTGGTATAACTTTAGCCATTTTTAGATCTTGATTTGAAAACTTTTAAATGAGCAGTTTAATAAAATAAGAGTTTAGCTAATCAAACTGCTCTGGTACCACTTGTTGGTCCCTTGTAATTCGTTATTACTTATCAACTTAAGTAATAACTCTTTACTTCGACTCAAGTGTGTTGTTTTAACAATAGATAAGAACTATGAACAATTAAAACAACAATACCAATATACTTTTCGACGTATAGACTTTTATTAGAATCAAATAAAGAATCTATAACCCACTTTGTTTGCGGAATAACAAAGTGGTTAAATGACAATGGGTTGTGATCTCCTTTACTTAAACGTCTAACCAAAGTTAAAGTATAAGCTCCAATCTAAACGTTCATATGCATCTTGGCTATATAGTTTAGTTGGTATCGAGAGAGAAAGGTTTTCCAGAGTTTTAGCTCTTGTATTGGTTAACCCTTTCTCTCCTAGTGTACACTCCTTATATAGGCAGTGTAAATTAGGGTTTGCATTTTGCATGTTTCAATGCATGGGTTTATTCAGTGGGTGGTTGATGCCTATGCTGGATAAACAGTACAAAGTACATATTAAACTATTAAGAAAAGATTAAGGTTGTACTTATATCTAAGTATACAAGCAACCTACTTTGAATTAAAGTTATTTTTTCCCGCCTAATGCAAACCATCAGAATATTGAAGAGTCTTTAGTATCCTAGAGGAGATCAACATCATTCAGTTTGATATTGTCAAACCAAACTGAACTGAAAGCCCTTCTTCAGTCCTTGTTCTTCAGCAACTAGACCGCCTAGTATTTGAAGCGAAGACTCTTTTGTCTTCTAAGTTAACTGGAAGGGGAGTGCTAAACTTTCTTCAGCTTTAAAGTCTTCAGTAGGAACTTTGTTCCTCTGTTCATCCTTAAGCAGACTGGCCTTACTGCTGAGCATGAAACACTTAGGGGGATTTTATATTAAAATCCTAGAGTTGCTTCAGGGTCAGTAAATACTGACCCAACAACAATGGCTCACAAGATAAAAAGGAATAAGAAATACCCAACACTAATTTCAATCAAGATGGTTCTACCAAAGAACAACAAAATCCCCCTACTGATATGCCCGAGGTACCAAAAGAATATTTAAACTCTATCTCGAAACCTCCTGGTTTTGAAGGATACAAAAGCAACATCCCTCAATTCTCAACAGGTGAAAATCGAAATAGCCACAAAGAACCATCTAATATTTCATCAGATCCTGTTAAGTCTACACGTGCAAGTAAGGCTCATTCCAAATCTTCCAATAATCATGGTTTCATGATTACTGTTTTTATCTCCCATATTGAATGGGTAATGTTTTGGGTTATGACGTGGAAGGCAGTAAAAATGACCTCAAGAAATTCATTGACTGTATTGGTGTCAACAAAGTTCATCCATGAATATCATGTCTTTAATACTTGCGGTTTGGAAACAAGTAAATATAAAGCTATTTCCAAGCTTTGCAAAAAACACAAAGTTTTATTCCTTGGCATTCAAGAAACTCATTCTCTCAAGATCGATCCACTTAAGGTGAGGTGTTCTTGGGTTAATTTCCAATTTGATTACGCAGAATGTCCTTCTATTGGTAGACCAGGAGGATTGATTTCTATTGGGATCCAAATGCTTTTTCAAAGATTAATGTTTTTCCTTTCGAGTATATTCTCATTGTTGAAGGTATTTGGATATCAACCAATACACATTGTTTCATGATAAATGTTTATGCGCCATAAGAAAATAGGAAAAAATAAATCTTTAGAACAACATTATCGATTTTAAAGTAAACAACATGGGTCATTACTGTGACAACCATGGTTTTGAGGTTCGTCACTTAGACTTATTTATTAGGTCATTTTATGTGTGATTATGTGTCTTATGTATTTACATGTTATTTTGTATGAATAAGGTAGGAAGAGGCATCGTTTATGGGCACGGTATATTCATAAGTAAATCGATGGGCGGATATTTCATGATCACGAGCTCACAATATAGTGACAATAAAATGAAATGGAATCATTTTGGCAATTTACGTATACCTATAATTGTTATAGTAAATCGTATTTTTACGATTTTGGGTTTAGCATTTTGAGGTCTCGGATAAGGTAATCAGTCACGGGAATATTTTTTGGGATGGTTTTAGTCATTTTCATTTAGGACTTAGTTAATTAATTTATTTTGTATTTTAAGAGTTTTTATAAAACTATATATTTTTATGGTATACACGTAAAACTGACTAGTTATACGGTTTGAGGTTTAGGAGGTCTTAAAGGCTGTAACAAATTAGGAAAATTTAAGGAAACATGGGTAGTATAATATTAAGTAATAAAAAAATATAAAAAAGTCAGCATAGGGCCGAATTAAAAAAAGGAAAAGGAAAAGAAAGATGGGCTTGGGTTGGACTAGGATTGGTGCACTTCTTATATAAAGCCTTTTGATACAAAAAACAGAATCCACTCTCCTGGAGCTCATAAAGTCGCGGCACCTAGAGAACTTTTAGGGTTCTTCATCAAAAAATTGGGTTGTCACAAATCTAAGGTAAAACATGTAAACCCTTTTCCTTTAATTTGTTTTTAATCATGTGTACATCAAATTATGATGGATTTAGGGTTAGGGAAAATTTAAATTCTGAATATTAATGATATATTAATGATTAGATTAGTTAGGGCTTGTAACTAATCATGAATTGGGTAATTAGTTAGGTTAGTTTAATTAAATTCGTAATTAAAAACTGGGCAGAATTTTAGGTCTAATGTTTTGATCATATCTTGAGTTATAGATACTTTCAAGATGCGATTCAAGTACCCCTGGAAAGGTATTTGAGTTGGGTTTTGAATGCAAGAAAGGAGGAGTAAATTGGATGTAGGGAAGTGGGTCAAAAATAGGTTACAACAGTCGAAGGTCAAAACAGTTTTGAAATCATTCGGGTTTAAATTAATGTTTTAAGATGGTTAGGGTACTTATGAGTACAATTGGACATTTAAAAAAAATATGAGAGTAATTTTATATGTTATATAAGATATCTGAAAAAAGGGCTAATCAATTGGGGTAGGGAAGACCCTCTGATCATAACAAACTTTTTATATGTTCAATATTAGTAAAATCCGTATAGACAAAAGTATATATATGTATATCGAGGCCTTAACAGTAGCTCTAAGGTTGGGTCAAAAAAGGAGAGTTGGCTAACATATATAAGCGCATAGGGTTTTCATTACGGAAAGAATGGGTATGGTTAGGTGGGCGTTTGGCTAATAGTTTAAGGATTAAAAATCGGGACTGTTTTGGGTAAAATGTAAACGGGATAGGTATCAAACTTAACCAAGTTAAGGACTTATTAGGGAAGGGTAATGGGATGATTAGATCATATGAATGAGGTATATATATATGGGATAAAGTTAGATATCCATCATAGATTGATGAACCAATTTAGTCATTGGTTCATGTCTTGATGATATGCATTTATTTGTTTAGCTTTTCCTAGTACGCGAGATATTTGAAGAAGCTCAATCAAGTGAGTTTCATAGTCCCATTTTCTTTATCTTTTTACTTCCAGATAGGATGGAAGGGACACTGTCGTTACTTGTTCTTATAAATGTTCTTTTATACGAAATTGTTGTGAATGTTCTTATATGTTAGTCTGGATAATTACGTGTTTATTTATGCATTGAACTGCTATATGGAATACTTAATTTAGTTTAGTATACTTGATATCAAGGAGGACAAGGCTGGGCCTTCGGGACAAGACTGGGTCTTGGGGATGGATGTTAGGTGTATGGGCGCCTAATATGCCACAGAATGGAAGGAAGGATAGGAAAAGCTTGGAGCCTTTGGAACGGAAAGGATAAGCGCTTAGTACGAAATAGTTATGCATGTTAGTAATACACTGTCCAAAATATCTTATATGTTCTTGAATGTCGTGATTCACAGCTAGTCTAATGAAATGTTATATTTTGGTGTTGGAGTCTAAACCTATGACTCTCACCAACATTATTGTTGACGTATTTTAGTGTCTCTTTCAGGTAATAATGAGGTTAAGTGTGAGAACATAAGTGGCTAGGACTGGAGATGCGTAGGATATGCATATAGAAGGAGATCTCCGTTCCTTCTTAGTTTATTTTTCCATTTAATAAGTGATAATATGAACACCTATGTGTGAGTGTTTGTTTTATTTGACGTCTTTGGTAAGAGGTGGGACATTTACCTACTTACCTAAACCCCTAAATTTGTTGAGATATTGTCATGACATTTTGTGCCACCGTTTATGATATTTCAATTTCATTTAGTTCTCTCTATAGACACGTTATTGTTGTGATGATATCCATAGTTCACGCCCATATTCCGTCATGATGGGGCGTGACAGAATGGTATCAGAGACAATGGTTATAGAGAATTAGGTTGCTTAGCCTAGTAGCCTAGTCTATAGCTTAAGGGTCCCTGCATATAGGCGTCATAGGAGTATGTGTTCATTTTATACTAATTGAAGTGTTTATGGATACTTTTATTTATTGCTATGTTTGTTAAGTTATGAACTATTATGGTTCATACTTAACCACATATTATTTTACTTTTCGGGTTTTGACTAGTGCGGGTTGAACCACCATCGTCCAGGCTAGTCATTGTTGTACTTTGCTTAGACATGTACATTATAGTACATAATTTGGTACATGATAGTTTTTGCCTTTCGTTATGTTATTCAATGTATCTGATGGATAATATTTTCTTCTGATGTTTAAGTCATGCCCCCTAAGAGACAAGTAGTGGTGCAAGCCACTGGAATTACGAGGATAGGATGCAACATACATACAATTATAGGAGGACCATTCCGTATGAGTGGCATCCATGTGAGGTGATAGAACGCATGTCTAAGGTGAAAGTGAACAATATGTGGGTCTATAAGACTATGCTAACGATAACAGCTAAGGAAGGGAATAAGGAAGTACTATTGAGGAATGTCAAGACTAGACCGGTTTATCCAAAAAGTAACAATAATGGAGGAGGATAATTGGATACTGAATCCACGACATCCAACAACTATTTGTTTTTCTAGTTTAGACCGTTCTACTCTTATGGGCAACATGACTTAGTATTAATTTTGCTTTCATTTGGAATTTGTCTATGCTAGTTTAAGCTAGACTATGAATTTATGTGTTTTGACTATGTTATATTAATAAATGAATTTCTGGACCTTTTGGTTGCATGAGTGTGCTTAATGGGTAGATGTACGTGATATATGTTGTATTGATTCTTATAAGTATCATCATAGGAGAGAGTGCATTAGGGAAAGGGTAATTGTATAAGTATGGTGGCCAACATAGTTATACAAGTACCACAACTTTAATAGATTCCTAAGTATGATTGCAAGAAAGAGGGTTAATACATGCTAGTATGATATATGTATCCTAATATACCTATATCTGTTCGATCCCCTACCATTATCGTTGGTATTCTTAGAAAGGGTGGCCAGCTCGCTTCTCTTTTAGATATTCAACCACCGTTGAAGCGTATTCTTCGAGCAAAATGTCGTTAGTTATCCGTGGGTTTGATCCGTTGATCGTATCTGGTAGACTCTAGATGAAATTTTAGTTTCGTATTGATCGAGGGCATGGGTGTAGTCTTATGGAAGACTTGGTTGCGCCTACACGGCCAAGATTAGTAGCTATGAGAGAATAGTCGGATGCCTTTAGGGACGGGGAAAGTGTGACAATCTTGATATTTCTGGTCATTATTCTAATCTCGATTATTACATTTTTTTTATTTACTTTATTGAGAAATATAAATTATCGGCTAACCGAGAAGGTTAAGGCTTTAAACTTAGCGTAAGAATGTCGTTTGGGTTATAACCGACAAGGAATGCGTTAGGTGTCGATATTTATTATCTCGTTACGACATAGAAATATTTTCTATTGTCGTCATTTAGTTTTTCGTTTTAATAGTATTTTTCGTCATTTATGTTAAGCCTTTACGTGCCATTCGTTCATTTGACATATTAATGTATTTTTCATCATTTATTTATTAAAATAAAAATGTCCTCCAAATGTCGATGTTTTTATTTGATATTGAGCTTTTATTTTTCGTGTTTTATGTGTAACTTTCAGATCGCGTAACTTTTAAAATATCGGGTTTCGATAATACCCGCATATATCAAACTTTAACAAATACTAAAAAAAACCTCATGTTTTGCCTTATATTGTTATCATCACACGTGCACTAGCCAAGATTGAAGTTACCATTTTGATGTTAATATTTATAACATTTGTAGCATATGTGGCAAGTACATCACTTAACGAGATACAAATGACAATTTTATAAATACGTGTTACAAGTATACAACTACACGTAAGTAAGATCAAATGAGACGTCATTTTACAAATCCAACTTTTATAATTTATCTAACTATATCTTCAATAAATACTTTTAGTGCATCATGTTTGTTAAAATTGCTATTCATTGGATCAAGCGTGGAAGGCTTGTATTGTTGGCGAAAAATTCTTGATTTTTTTACCATTATATATCATTATAAATCTCTTCAATTTCGAACATATAAGGCTGATTTTACAAAGGTTTTACAAGTATTAACTCTTGGGTTAATATAACTTGAAAGGGTAATGGGTTGAAAGAGAGGAGAAACGATGATTTAAATTTGTAATGGAAATCAAGTTAGGTTGACGTCACAAAAAGTACTTTTAGCAAGGCACGGATTTAAAGTTGTTTCTATATTGTTCCCGACTTCTTGCCGCGTTATTTATTGTTGCTGGTTATCGCTTTTCCTTAAGGTGAGTTCATAGCCTCGCTTTTATTTATTTACTTGTTTTATAAAACCCGTGAGGGGGATAACATGCTTATTTTTAAAATTGAACACACGGGACCCGATTGTATGCTCAGATGAATGTTATTTACATAAGTTTGCTTATAGCCTCTAAGAACAACTTATCGTGAATTGTTAATTACTCGGTGAGAGTGAACGCTAATACTATGGATATATCTATCGGGGTGAGGGCCCAGTCCGATGCGATTAGCTATCGCAATGTGTAGTGAAGCCCATGTGTGTTGGAGCACATCAGATGAATTAGTATAAGAGAAATATACGCACTTGTCTAGGTGTGTTTGTGGGCTGAAATATATATATGTTAACGTTCAATGTCATGAGGCTTATGAAATAACAACGATAATTATGTCCGTACAACATAATTGTCTTTCGATGAAGGTTTATCCAGATACTTGTGTTCGATTTATATATTTTAAACTCTATGGATTCACTTAACATTTTTTGTTGATTTTATAGCATGTTTTGTCTGAGGTCCATAAAGAAGGTACTCAAGGAAGATGGTATCATGAAGCTTGCTAAATTTTGGTTACTTTGGTCCGCTTTTATAAAATATAGCAATTCAAAACAACTTTTATCTTTTGATGTGTACTGTAAATATTTTAAATTATCTGGGACCGTGTATGAATTATTATCTTTTGAATGAATGAATGGATGTTATTATAAAAAATGACTCGTTTTGAGCCGTTTTCTATAATTGTGTGATTGTATCATGTAAGTAACACTCAAGGACCCTTCCGCTAATTGACCCGATTTTGACAGTGTTACATATTGGTATCAGAGCTCAAGTTATAGTTAACGAAAATATTTTCCAAAAATGAATTTTTGAAATCCTTTGGCTAAAACAGTTGCAAGCGAAACCTCCGAGTTACCAATGGACGAGAATGAGAAAATTATATATATTGGATAATATATATATATATATATATATATATATATATATATATATATATATATATATATATATATATATATATATATATATATATAGTTAGGATGAAATGAGAAGAACAATTAAAATAAGAAGGATAAGAAGTAATATGGACCAATCATTGTTCAAAAGCAAAAAAGTTATTTTGGTCACATTCTTATTTCTTGCTAGTTGATCGGATAACTCCTAAAACAAAGGAAATATATCCATTTAATTTTCTACTCAGTATTTACTACTAATAGATCGTTAAAAATGATGATTTAAATTTATTTTTTATTGTATTGTATCATAATAACTTATGCGAAAAACACATCGTTGTCATATATTATCATTTAATCTTATCAAACTAATAAAATAGGCCCACATTGTCGATCATCATTGTCACTAATTAGTAATTCAAAAGAGCCAATTTTTATTATAAAAGTTGATCATACCATTAAAGAAATTACAACAACCTTTTGTTACTATTTTTGGTATTTAAACAAGTTAACATTATCTGTTCAAATTCATGGAGCATGAATGGTTGGATGCATGATTTTCCGAAAATTTATGAAATCGTTTAGTTTCATGCATGATAATCTATAAAGATAGATGCATGACTGTAATGGTCTATAAACGATTTTATCCATCGATTATGCAATAAATCTGATCATGTGCATTAGTTAATTTCTGCAAATGCTTAGATTAAGAGGTTTAAACTTTAGATGTGTTCATATAGTACTAGATGCGATGTAACGAGTATGCATCATACGAACATATGTTGATGCATTGATAACTTGATATGCAAGGACCTGCGATTCAAAATCGATAATACGCATCAATTAACTTCGGTTAAGAGGTTACATGAGGGAATTTAACGCGAGATGCATCGATGTAGCAAGATGCATCGATGTGACGAGATGCATCCATATAAAGAGATGCATCGATATAACGAGATGTGTCGATGTGACGAGATGCATCGATGTAGCGAGATGCATCGATGTGACGAGATGCAGCCATATAAAGAGATGCGTCGAGTATGACCAGGTTTACGTTGCATCGATATAACGATATGCATGCATCACTGATAGTTCATATATGTAGATGCATCGATTATATATATGAACGTGCATGCTTGACAATTCAACTAAATGATCGGGATTACATCCAAGTCTCGAAAATAGAGTAGATCAAAGATGCATATTAAATTCAAAATACTAACATTTTTAGATTCATTGATATAATTACGTGAATTGGTTATCATCTGAAAGTCAACATCTAGGACGCATCGAAATATCGAATATCGACGCATCAGTTTCATTTAGGCTTTGAAATATCAACAAAGTTGATAGATGCATGGATTATAGAATATCATTTACGTAGATGCATGTTTACACAATGTCACAATGTGACTGTTTTATTTTTAGATTTTTGTAGTATTTTTCTTCTATTATTGATTCGTAATTAGTGGTGGGAATGTGGGATTTATTTAAAAAGATTAAAGTTACATTTTTTACCCTCTTAACATCTTACTAAACAGGTTTGATTTGTTTTTTATTACCAATCTTACATTATTGATCTTGTCCATTGATATTTCATCTTATGGCTAAGAATACTTCTTATTCTTCTTATTTTAACTAATATTCTTACCGTATCCCTACTATATATATATATATATATATATATATATATATATATATATATATATATATATATATATATATAGATTTCGGTTCAAATGAGAACTTTTTAAAGTTTAAAAAATAAGAACCAGTTAAAATCTCACAAATGACACTCTACTTCAAATAATTTTTAAATGAGATTAACTAAAACTAATTTTTTTAATAATTTGATGGGCTTTCTTTTGAAAATTGACGAATTCTAGGTGATACATCTTGATTTAAGGTGTGATTTGTATCATGTCTTGGTATCGTGTATCATGTTATTTAGTGGTGGTTGTGTATCAAATGTACCATTTTATTTATCTTGTTGAGATTTTGATGTATGTGTATCACATTTTTAATTGTGTATCAGTAATACGTTACACACTAAGTCGTCGTTTATTAGTCAATAGAATGTTAAGTTGTATAAATAATGTATATTTTGGTGTATTATTAGTAATATGATTATGTATCAATGTTTTATTGGTGTTTTAGATTAGTTTCTCATTTTTTACAACTTTAAAAAAAGCTCTCACATTAACCTTCCTCTCTCTCTCTCTCTCTCTCTCTCTCTCTCTCTCTCTCTCTATATATATATATATATATATATATATATATATATATATATATATATATATATATATATATATAATATATATATATATATATATATATTATATATATATATATATATATATATATATATATATATATATATATATATATATATATATATATATATATATATATATATATATATATATATATATATATATATATGTATGTATATATACATATATATATATACATACATATATATATATATATATATATATATATATATATATATATATATATATATATATATAATATATATATATATATATATATATATATATATATATATATATATAATATATATATATATATATATAATATATATATATATATATATATATATATATATATATATATATATATATATATATATATATATATATATATATATATATATATATATATATATATATATATATATATATATATATATATATATATATATATATATATACATATATATATATATATACATATATATATATATATATATATACATATATATATATATATATCAATGTGTAGATTTGTGTTCATGTGATGAACACTATTAAAATACATTATACTAGGCACCAATAAGATTAATACATGTGTCATTAATGAAAAAAGAAAAACAAATTTAAAACTAAACAATTAATTAGATAAAAAGGGTATTTAGGTACATTTTCATTATCTCAACTTATCAAAAACATGTCATCTCCTCCACGAAACTTTAAACAATAAATCTGTCTCTCTCTCTAAACCACCGACGAGATCACCATAACTGTGCGCCTTCGATCGTATATTTTTCGATGACTCTCTCCTTCTTTATTCATAGATTCTTTTAGTTCATTGTAGCACGAAATCATCCTAAGGTCTGTTATGATCCAAACCCAAGCCGCAGTCCTCGTGTTACTCAAATTCGTCACCGTCCTCCATCATCGGCTATACTATTTACGTATGACTTGCAAGGATCTAACCGTTACAATTTCCATGCAAGATCCCGAATGAACTAAAAAGCATAATGAAATGATCTATTTTTTTGTGTGTTAAACCGTTTTAGGATGATTCGAGAAAAGAAAACCCATCCAAATATGGGGAGTTAAACAGTGTTTTTAGACTAGTTTCTATAAGCGTTTTGTATCTCCACGGTGTTCTATAAGCGTTTTGGATGTGTATAGGTACGACTGATTTGCAAAGAGCACAGCTACGAGTAATAGAGAGCTAATGGATCCCCTTTTGTGTTGCATAAATGTGTATTAGCTGGTGTAAGTGTGATCGTATTTTTACTTTGTATCAATTACTGATATTGATTATCTCATGGTATTGATTATTTATGTATCAATGTCTTAAATTTTGTTAACATCGATCATGTTCTGTGATTTAACTTTATGTATTATTGGATTGTAAAATAAAAAAATTATGTTGTGTAGCATGAGATTGTTGTAAGCACGCATCATGTATTACTATTTACTAGTATCATATGTAATTAAAATGAATGGATCAGTCTATACTAATGTTATAAAAACCAGTTTTTTTAATGATTTGGTCGACCCATTAGTTTACGGTTTAACTGGAGATTCAATCGGGGTTTTTTTTTTTTCAAAATCGGCGTCTGATTACCCGCGTCGATTCACGAGTCAAGCGATCGAATCAACCTTATTTTAAAAATTCGGTCTATACTCTATACTACGACTAGATATTGTATAAAAGCATTTTATAAACAAAGAGT